>OY998142.1:8483448-8917216 GCA_963921925.1 Sphagnum tenellum
TTTGATCCTATTATTGGTTATCAAATTGAGTGGAAATTTAGATTAAAAAATATCAAAGAATTGGAAAAGACTATATCCAATTACTTATAAACAACTTAAATTCTTGATTTCTTGATTCTCTAGTGTTAGTACTTTTCGTTTATTTAGTCTTAACATTATCCAATTCATGATAGAGAGAGAGAGAGGGAAACGTATACAAGATTGATTTCATAGATTGTTCATCAAGTTCAACTATAGTGAAGAAATATTTGATAGGGCAAGAGGTGACCTTGAGTTTGTGGAGAGAGTGTGAACATAAATCCATGTTGGATACTCATACATTTTGTTTGACTTTAGATGAGATTTTTTTTACTTGTTTAACATTAATGAACATTTTAAAAAGGTGTTTCTTATTTTACTTAACACAACTATTTGTGAGCATGGATTTTCAAAACAATATTAGGTGAAAAGTGATCACATAAATAAGTTTAAACTCAAAACTTTGGATGCATTGATTTCGGTATGATTGTGTGAAAAAAAGTTGGAGGCCATGGATTGACCTAACATCTTTGATATTTGGAGTGATGCGATGGATTGTAAAGTTATGCTTTTAGACATCGGCATAGATTGTTTTCTTGTTTATATATTGTAATTTTGTAGGATTTCAAATTTTAATATATTATATTGTCATTTTGATGTGTAGGTTGTTGAAGAATGAACGGATGTCTTGTTACACATTAATCCATTGATGCAACCTTTATAATAATCAAAACTAACCACATGGGCAAGAAAAAGAAAGGAATTGAGAATGGCTAGTTGGAAGAATTGTGTGTAGCCCAACACTTCGATTTTGGTCATGTGGATTTGTGAGGTAATGGGAATTGTTAGAACTTATTGTCTCCTCAACATCTCAAGTGTTTGGAAAAGATTTTATAAAAGATATAATAATATATTGGTGTACCTCTATATATAGAAGGTGTTGAATAAGCTTGTGTGTAGGTGTGAAGAAAATATGTTATGTTAATAAAATTGTTCAATTTGATGATTTGAATTTCTTTTTCCTTACTTATTTCAAGTGAAGTAGTAGTTATTCAGTATATGCACTTAATAAGGTTTCATAGATTTATGAGACTTTTAAAGGACCAATGGAAATGGTAAAAAGGGATCATTATTTTCAATGTTCAATAGAATAAAATAGGGTTATGTGTAGGCCTAAAGATTTTTTATTTTATTTTCCAAGCCAATGGGATTGCTGGATTTGCTGGTGTAAATTTCCCTTCTTAGTTATCTTGAGTGAACTACCAGTTCAATGTGTAATAGGTAGCTATTTACAACATGGTTCTTGCACATTACATGTGCACATTTTTTTTCTTTTAAAAAATAAATTCATAATTTCTTTTTTCAGTGATTTGTCCCTAATTACTTTCTGTCAGTTGGAAACACCCTATTAAAAAAAGCCCTGGCTATATGTAGCCAAAAAGAGAAATTAAAGTGAAATGTGCTAAAATCTAGTGCCTTTTACAACACCATTAACCAAAATTCGATCAATTTAGGGTTTACAGTTTAGGGTTTAGGAGTTTTGGGGAAGATGGGGGAGGAGGAGGAGTAGAGCGGTTGGGGATTGAGACTCGGTACAATTATGGCATCCAAAGAGACTGCGAAAACTGTAGTAATAGAAGAGGAGAAGAGGCAACAGGACGAGGAAGCGGAGAATGCCGTAGGAGGAGGCGGTGATGAGGCAGATGCTCCTCCTCAAACACCAGCGGAGGAGGAGCCAGACACGGTAGGCATGTATTCAGTATGGGCAATACCGCCCGATTACGTTCTGCCCAGTCTCCATTTGGTGATGACACAGCTGAGCGAGAGGTATGCAGGGCCTCCGTTTCAGCCTCATGTGACAGTGCTGGGTGCAAACCCCGTGTTGCGTTCCAAAGCCCAACAGTCGCTCCAACAACTTTGCGCCACCACTCTCCCTTACACCTTCAAGATCACCGGCGTCACAACTGACCTAAAATTCCACCAGTGTGTTTACCTCACTATGGAGCCCACTCAAGAGGTAGGTCTGTCCGTCTGTCTGTCTCTACTTCTTCTTCTTCTTTTGGTCTCTTCCCTTTCTTGCCCCCTTTTTTTTCCACCACTTCTCTCTTGCAACTCACTCCTTGAAGAACATGTAACCAAAATCATAATGGTTTATGATTTTACAAATTTAGGGTTTAAATCCTAAACCTTGCATCATCATCATCATACTCTGTTGATTGTCTCGTCTGTGGGTGTGAGGTTTTCCAGACAAATTTCTATTTGTGTTGTAGGTAATGAATGTCTGAGTTCAGTTGTTTTGAGACAAGGAGAAGTGGGTTAGCTATACCATGCTCGCCTGGTTGCCTGCACAAACTTGCTTCAGAAGGTATCATACCCCCCTCATGTTTGGAGAAGAGATCACTCTAAAGGTTAATCCTCAGGGATGGAGAGACACAGAAAGAAATCATGTGTCTGAAGGCCAGTGCATTTGTTTCTCCATTTTTCTTTTGTGTTCCAATTCATTTTTCTTCCTTGACTGTCTTGAGTTATGACTAAGTCACTGCTGCTATTTATGATGAAGATGATAGTCTGATACTCTTGTGAGTTATTTGAGTGATTTGATTGCTCACAGGAGGGTTATGATTGCACTCCTTCTTGTCATGTGAGTTTTGGTTTTTGCTCCAATTGACACAATGCTTACCTTCATACAGTTATTTTGGAATTTTCTCTGCAATCTCACAGATATGTTGTGTTTCAAAATGGATTCCAAGTGTTCTTTGTAGAATCTTCTTGTAGATATGTTTTGTATTTCAATATACAATGATAGTCTCAATGTCCATACATGTGATCGAGCAGATTCTGACAGAGCAGATAATTCACTAATTGCCAATTGGCCTCTCTTAGCAAGAAAAGCTGAACCTGAGCATGACTTGCCTGAAGTATGCTGACTCAAATGTTCGTTCTTTTGCGAGACAAGCCAAAAAATTCAGCCAGTTCATGGTGTAAGATAGGGAAAGAATACAAAGAGAAAAAGAATAACAGATTCTGAATTGATGAGGTTCGTGGTGTGCAGGTTGTAGATGCACATATACAAGCACAAGGCTGTTTTGGTTTTCTGGAGATAGGAGATGATACTACCACAATGAGGGAAGGTCAGCTTCCATCCCTTACAGTTTATTCTCCATGCCCAGTTTGCTTTGAAACTTACAGCTTGAAGTGCAAGAAGAATGAGCATTCTTTCCAATTGCCATACAGATGAAAATGATAAAACCTGATGTGTGAGTAGCCCACCATGTCAAGCACCAATGCAGAGATAAATTTTGTTTTCCTTTCCAAGAGCATTGTGGAATCCACATCCATAGCTCAAATCTTGTGTATAGCACAGTAGGGTAGAATCTCCCAGAACTTTGCTCTGTTTTGAAACTGTGGAAGCTGAGTATTATGGACATTGATGCTCAAAGTCATCATTTGACAATGTACTGACCAATACATAAAATTTTATCAACTAGATAGATCTTCAGAATTGTGGGGTGCTCTCCAGTCTGCCAGGAATGCTTTGCTTGAGTGGGTTCTCAGAATCATTCTTCATCATGCATATGTATGTCCACACTCTTTGTCTGAACATCGTGGAGAGTTTTTTTCTGCAGAGTACATGCCTCACATGAGTCTATTGTATGGGCATCTATTGAAGGAGGAGTTGGAGGAAGCCAAGGCCAAAGTGGAGGCAGAGCATGGGAAACAATTGATCGGCATGCAATTCCAAGTATCCAGCCTAGGACTTTACTGTACTGATCCCGCAGATGTGCTATGTAAGTCTTGGAAAATGGTCTGCCAACTTCCTTTGAGAGCACCCAAGAGGTAAACAACCAAGTGTGGTGTCAATAGGGTCACTAAAATCTGCATGCACACTTCTGGAAACCCTGGAGTGCAAAAATTTATGAAGAAAAGAACATGTCATAGAAGGAAGAGTTGGGGGGGTTTTGGGCAAGAATAGTTTGCAACCCTCTCCACCATATAAAGAAGTAGCTATGTGAGAGAGCTATACTTTCAAGTCCACCCTCATAGTTTGAGGCCTTTTAAGAATGCCTTCAGCAAAGAGCTAATGGAATGACAGAAAGTTAGTTATTCTAGTCATTTATTCATGACAGATAAATGTACTCATATTGATACCTTTCAAAATCATTCAAGACATCTCGAATTGAGAACTGTCTCATGATAATGGATGTGTGCATGATTAAAGTGACAGTGGGGCAAAGCTAGACTTGCAGATGTACAATTCCAAGCTGACTGGTCGTCAAGAGTACTGCAGACCTAAATTTGATTAGGACAGATGAAGAACCCACAGTTAATTGATTGATCTTGTAAATCCAACATCAACTCAGTTGGGATTCATTCAGAACTTAGCCATTACAAGCTTGTCTGATGGTGCACTGGTGGCTATCCATTCATTCTGGCCCAAAAGTACCAACACAAATTGTAAAGCAAAACCTTGTGGTCTCAAGCTATACATAACATGGGCTTCTATGCAAAGAACACTCTAACCACCTAATGCCAGTTACCACTGTACCTCTCACACGGTTTTCAGAAACAAAGTTGTGCAGTTGTATCCACAAAGGGCATCTAATCAACAGCACCACAATTACAGGGAATCCAAATCTGGACCAAAGTCACTCAACACACTTTCAGAGACTGTGACCATTGGTACTTGTGATTGCATGTAGCCCTCTTGCAACTTAGTATACATCCTCGTGGAAGAATTGATACATTAGTTACTTTGCCATCTCTCTCCTCCCTACAACAAAACAAGTCTTTCACCTCTCAAGCAATCTGTCTAGAACAAAATAAATGCACCTTTTAGTGCCTTCTTGTGAATGAGGGCTGTTGATCCAAGGGGAGGAAATCTTCATTCAGTGCTAAATCTACAAAAAGCCCTCTTGATGCACGATTTGCAGAACTTGCCCGCTCAATAGAAGCCATAATTCGGTTTGCCAGTCTTTGCACAGTCCAAGTACGATGCCAGGGTGCCATTTGAAGGACCTAAAATGTCATACAGAAAAATCAGCATGTTTCATTCAAGCAGAGTATCCAACTATACCAGTTGCCTGGTTACAATTCTAATTTGATCACAGACAGTCACCTAAAAAGAGCACATTTCAGCACTGCATGTAGCTCTGAGCTTTCCACAAGACAGAAACAATTAATGTGGATTATCCTTCAACTACCAACTAAGAGGAAAACATAAATAAAATGTATCCACAGTTGCACAGGAAAATTCACAAAAGCACTTTGAAGGAAACCATTGTGTTGCTTCTAGCCAAATCTAAACAAACATAATAAGAATGAGAGTGGTGCTGCAATGACCCAACAAGATATGTACCATCTTCTTGGCATTACCTCATCAGAATTAAAGCTTTCCACAATGACACCACCTCGACGAGGTACCCCAAGTTCTCGCCAATCCATTTGGAAATAACCAAAGTCCCCAGCTAGCTCCTGAGCCACATGCAGCACTCTGAACTTAGGAAACAACGCAAATGAATTCAAATGTTCCTGCAACATTGCTGTCCTCATTTGAAGTAGTGATGACCAAACAGCACAAACACAGCTATTTTGATTTAAGTGGTTCATAGCAAATCATTGACAAGGACACACTGCAAGAGCACCAAGGATAACAAGACAAACCTTACTCAATGGTGCATTGGCATCACCAATAACACCAAGTACATGACCCCGGTAGTGTGCAGCTGACCCCTGGCATATCCACAACATGCTGCCTTCAATAAAAAAGAGTGACCTGAGACAAATGGTTCCAATCTGCTGACTAATAAGACCCATGTTTATCACTGCTTCTGTAGCTCTTTTTTTGACAAACACTCTTCTCTAAAAGGAAATCTGATTCTACTCAAAATGATTAAATTTGAAGGAATCTGTTAGTTCAGTGGCAACTTTCCTTTCTACCACCGATGCAATATGGAGTGCACAAACCATTAGTGTAGCAGTCACAGTCACCAATTAATTAGTCCTGCAGAGGCAGGTCGTCTGCAGTTCATCAATTTAAGAGTGACAATAACTATAGTGATCAATTCATTCAAAATAAGTTCAGAAAGAGTTGCATCAAGGAGAAATTGTATCAGACATATCTATGAGATTGCAGAGAAAAACTCCGCAAGAACATGTTCAAGGTAACCTGCTGTCAGTTGCAGGCAAACTAGAACAAACATGACAAGAATGGCTGCAGTCATAAAGTTTTGAATATCCATTCACAAAGTACTAGATCATCACCTTCACCATATTCAGGCAGTGACTAACTGCCATTAATCCCCACTGATTCATCAGCTGAGAACAGAATATTACAATCTGCTCAAAATTTCAGGCAACCAACTACACAAAGATTTGCATCCTGGGTTTATCATATTTCTTAAAACAATGAGAAGACTCAGTCATGACATGGCTGACTCTCAAGAGGCATAGCTAATCAGATGACTCAACAGTGTTCTTGTTCAAGCTGCAATAAGCTGGTGATGGGTAAGCTCCATTTCATTGGTTTGTGAGAAGCCATAAGACAAGCATACAAACTACAACTTACATCAGAAGATGATTTAAGCATGTGCAACTGACAATTGACTCTTCAACTTGATACCCAAATTTGGAGAAATTAGGGTTACAAGGAAGCAGCAAATCATCTACAAACCTTCCTTCTAAGGAAACCTATAAGAACAAAAGGAATTAATTAAACAATCAACAAGTTGAAAGTATGTGCCAAGAGATGGAAATTAGTTAAACTAGTACCAATTCAGGTACCAGTCTATGAACAGCGATTGACCAAAAATTAAGAACAAAGTTTACCTATCAGAAAACTTCTCCAAGACTTGACATTTCTGAAGTGACAACAAGGTTTGAACATTCTTCCAAAAGCTTTCGTCACCAGAACCTTCATGTTAGCTCTCAGATCTGGCAGCTTAATCTTTGTATAATGAGTCGAGAAATCAAAAGAAAGACTGCCAAAAAAATTGGAAAGTCTTGTTATTTGAGAAATCAATGACGTCAGATACTTCTGAAGAGCATTTAAGAATCCAACAATTTTTGAAAGGGAAAGCTAACTTTCTTTGGCTTTCTGCAACTTGGCAATGCAAACGTCACTGACCATTGGCAGAGTAGCTCTCTCACATCCAACATAGAGTATTAATTGTTTCCCCAGCCCCAGCCCCAGCAATAAACATGTGAAATTGAACAGTATAAGGTGAGAGACTACTTCAATGCCACCACTACCTGGCCTGATCATTATGGCCAGCCAATCAGAAGCGGTCATGTTTCTTACTAGGTCTTGTGGAGACCACTGTATCTTGTGCTACAAAAGGAACTCAAGCCCACTATCACACCTTCATACAAAAGATGAACTAACAGCATTGATAAACCTAGGCTTGACAAGTTTTGTCCAATCCACACAAATTCATTCGGAACTCTTCCACTAGCTTCTTGTACAACAAATTGATCATAAAATAACTTCTGAATAACTTAGCACTCTAGGAAATAGTTAAATCAAATCAACAGCTGAAAGAATGTCTAGGTCAGTTGTGGTTACATAACCATTCTCGAAGAAAGAGAACCAATGAGGTTTGTACCCTTAAATACGATTCAGGGGCATTGGGATTGGAGATAAGTGACTTCACAAGATGACCCAAGAATTTCTTAAGTTTGAAAGATTCCTTTCACCAAGGAAAAAGAAGTGGAGACAAACCTGGCCATGGATTTCAAGCAAAGGGATACCCTCCAGAGTCTGCATCGCAAAGCATGTGACACAGTTAGCTAAGTGGTTTGTGTGGTTATTAGCATGGACTGCTGAGGTTCTGGCGTGCACAAGAGGACAACAAATTGGTAACTTTGGTCACAGGAAAGGGCAACAATGAAACACTGGAAAGGTCAGAAGCAGGCAAAAGATATTAATGAAAATATTTTTTGAAAAAAAACACTCTTCAAATTTATCTTTCTATTTCCAAACCAAGAAAGGATTTAATGACAAGGCCAAAAAATATGAAGCCTGAGTAAACCTGCTTTGACACCCAATTGAGGTACTCTTCCCATGACAAATATGGTGCATCACGATCAGGTCTGAGCACTTCCCAACCATTTTCTATTAACTGCTTCTCCAGCATATTTGCAACCTGTCAGATAGCAATGATTAAGTGATTAAGATTGTTGGTAAACCAGTGACTTCTTTAAAAGAATGCCCATGAAAGCTCACATTAAACATTGAGAAATAAGTAGTTCTGTGTATAAGTCAAACTCACTTCAAGATTGAATTCACGTTCTCCTGCTGCACCTGGTTCGCTTTGAGAGTCAATCCAATGACCAGGCACTATGCTGATGATGTCATTCTTCCCTATCTTTTTTGCAGCTCGAAGATACACAGATGTAGGTTTTGGGTTGTCCCTTGGCACCTGAGTGACAACGGTCAGAGTACAAAATTGATTAAGAAAAATCTGTAACAGTTCTACATGCCAAAGAGAACAACAAAGCCCACTGAAAAGTAAGCAGATTTGGAAGTCATTACCCTTGTGCCAAATGTATGGGACACTTTGAGTGACAATATTCGTACACACAGTGGCAGACTGCTACTCAACTTCACCAATCGCCCAAAAATCAGGTTTGATGGTACTTCTGCAAGTCCTGTTGCCACCTGCATAGGAAACCTACTCAATTAGCATGAACTAAAAATTCCCAAAAAGCATATGAAAGTCTCAAAATAATAATCTGATCCACATTTCCTGGCAAGTAAGAATGAGGGCTGAGTAATCAAGGGAGTTGGAACTCGTACAGCTTTACAGTCATGAGACACCTTGAAGGCCTTTGTGTACTGTAGACCAACAACTTGTTCCTCAGGATGGAGCACCATTCTCACCTGCTTGACAATGCCATACCATATCAACTTCACAAGCGTCCATAGAATGGAGCTGCAAATAATGACTCTGGTTTCTACAAGATTGACTTGATACAAATGTGCAAGTTCAAACTATCAGGAACAAAAGACTGATGACAAAAACATTGTGTCCATGTGATCCTAGTAGACTTGTAGCTTTGAAATTGCAATCCCCTGCAAAGTACAGTCCAATAAATAATCCTTCCTCAAAGCAGAATAATGATCAATTACTGCTTGGATTTGCAGGGAATGAGAAACTCACCGAATCTGACAGCTGCAACCCAAGTTTCAAACTCCAGCTTGAATGCTTCAAGATACTACCTGGCTCACCCATCTGTACAAATAGACAGCTGGAATGAATGAAGAATGTTACTACATTCTTGAAGAACAGGTAAACCAACTGATGGAATGACAGAACTGTCCCAACACACATTGATGATTTCACTATCATTGTTGTCTTGATGTAAGCACTTAATCCAAGGGGGTTGTGCAGCATTTCTTCTACACTGGTGCTTGCTTACCTCCAAGTTGGCTTGCATAGTGAGCTTTGAAGAGCCAATGGAGAACTTGCACTTGAGTGCCAATGCTGGGACAGGGAGAAGCTCCAGTACAGGGCGCAGGGCTGCACAGTCCACCATAGATATGTCCCCCTTCAAATCCATCCCATCATGCCCTGCCTCCTTGTACCTGCGAGGGCCCAGCTAGCCTGAGTGGATACAGAAAGAAACTGACTATCCTGCTTTCAGATATAAAAATGCTGAAATGGGAGCCACCCTGCCCCCGAGCGAGAGAGAAAGAAAGGGAGAGAGAGAGAGTTGGCCACAGGTCTTGAGACAACTGTTTTCATACATACCAAGCTTCCCAAAGATAGGACTCAAGACCTTGATACGTGCAAAAGGGAAAGTTCGGATGCTTTGCATATACAACGACTCATTTTGACATGGTGAGTTGTCTGCTGCTACTTTTTGTTGACTGTGTTGTAATGAGCCCTCAATCTTCATGCCAGTTTGAAGTGACAGAGGAATCCATTGCCACCGCCACCTTGCATCATCACCTGCAACAACAACAACAGGTCAAAAAAACATGCGCGAAAAAAATCAATTAGGTTGAGTGTTGTACCCTAACCCTTCAGAAGGCAACCCAAAAAACTTCACCTGTAGGAAGGATGCTGAAAGGACATAATCTAATTTTTGTTGGGCTTCCTCCCTCCTTGCTGCTACATATCCATCAAGAAGATGTAATGCTCATTATAATCTCCTTACTGACAAGAGAGGAGGAGGAGAAGGGAGACCTAATCCAAGGCAATTTGGAAGTGCAATCGCTCGTTGAATCTTCAATTGCAACCCTGGACCAGTCCTCAATCTTGCTCCTGCCTTCCACCTGTGCTCCTGTTTCAGATCCAGAAAAGAAGACACAGAGACAGGGGGAGAGAGAGAGAGAGAGAGAGAGATCAGTCAGCTCAGTCAATGCAGTTTTTCTCTTTTTCCTCTCTTCACTCTGAGTTATGGATTCATTCATGTAGAGGCCTAATTTTGCATCAGACTTCAACCCTTTCTTCCTACAAAAAAACAGGCACTCAATTCAATTGACAAGAGAGATAGAATAACACTGTGAGGAACAAAGAGAAACACATCATCAAGCTTCACAAAAGCAAACCCCAGCAGCAGCAAAGACAGAGGACTCAGACAAAACAAAACACCCACCCGGCCAGGTATCCGTCGGTAGAAAGGAGGAGGAAAGTAGCCGGAATGCGGTTGCAGAAAGCACAAGCCTCCTACACAGGCCTCGTTCTCCATCTCATCGTCGTCTGTCGCCATCGCGACTCCTTTCACGAGACCGCTATTCTCCGAGGCTCTTCCTCAAGAGGACAAACGCGCAAGCCACAAATCCGGCTCATGCAATCCCCACGGCAACAACAACAGCAACAACAAGGGAGAAAGAATGAAGAAGCAACACTTAGTTAGCTACGTAGCTAGGGTTTGTTGTTACATCTCTCTAGGGTTCTTGATCACATGACTGGAAACTCTCTGGACTCGGTGGTGGTAGATCCCATAGCAACAGCGGCAGGTGTAGAGAATTTTGTGCTCAATTTCCCACAGACGTTTAAAATCTTCTAGCACCAAATCTGTTTTTCCTTTGTGTGCATTTGACATGCCTTTGGGTTGTGGTGTTCTATTTTTTCGTGGTCATGAAACCGTCAATGATCTGATGATGATGTTGTTGATGGTTTCTTCCTCAAACTGTGTCATCAAGTATGTGATGGAACCTGACATTTTATCTTTCCTCAGACTAAGGGTCTCTTTCCATTAGACTGCTGTGATCACAAGTTACACACAAGAGCCTATGAGAACTATGAGGTGACTCTGAGCACAACTACTTGAAAAAACATAATGGAAATCTGTTGATATCACACGATTTGTGATCACAAAAATGTAATGGAAAGATGTTTAAAATATGTCACAAAGACAAATATATCCATCCAGAGCTGTGCTCCCATATTGGAGCTTATTGTACGAGAGGGTTGGGTCATTCTTCAAGCCTGCACATCTGCAAATATGATGATGATGTTTGTTGAGGGTGGTCAATCCGCAAGGCTGGGTCTTCATGCCTAACAAGAAGACATGCATTTTGGTTTAAAATTCGATGACCTAACTTATGCCAAGTAAATAGGAGTCCTATTCCAAGCTCCAAACACTTCCCAGAATTGTACACAGTACACATCCCTGACCCAATTCAGCACAAGTGAGGGATTTTCTAACCCAACCCATCAAAAAGAAAAATATACAAGTAAACCCTCTTTATTTATCACACCCATTTTTTTTGCATTCTTGTTTGTGTGACACATTTTTTGATAACCATCTGTTTTAGTAATCTAAACATCATTTTTTAAAACTCAATATCACACTCATTAGTAGTAGGACAAAATATTTGAAATCTTTTTTTATAATAAATGTGACTATAATGGGGGAAATATAAGGTAAATATTAGGATTTTGTAAATTGTAGTTCCTTTTGGCAATGTTAGTGTTGCTTTGTGTTCAAGTTGTGCAAACTAACAATCCACTTGTAAGGAAATGAAATATATATACATACGTAGACAAGCAAAAGATATGTAGACTTGCCCCCAAAAAAAGAAAAAAAAGATTTAAATTTTTCTATTTAACAAGTTACACAAATTAATAGTTAAGGAGCTCAAACTCAATGTAAATTGTCACATAAGAACATGCAGAAATCAAAACCTTTTTCAAAATTTATACATAATAGAGCTTAAAATAACCCATGCAAAAAAAATTAGAAATCGACATCTTTATTCTAGCATAAAGGGTTATTTTGTAAAATAAATTTTGCCTATAGTCACAATCTTGTAAGGATTTATATGGAATGTGACTATCCCTGTTTAAATCACAATTTGTTAGCATCACAAAAAAAGTGGTCACCAAGGGTGTGATTATAATGGATGTTTATTGCAATGTACCAGTAGCAACTAATTAGTGATATATTTATGTCCAACTCCTTATTTTCCTTGTAAAATACAACAATAAGGCAGAAGGAATTGGAGAAATGAATATTTGATTGATTTTAATTGTTAAGGGGTGGTTTACACATGAGTGGCGTCATAGTGATGCATTTTTTGGATGAGACCACACTAAAACCCCCAAGGCTTTGTTCCTAGTGTAAGTGGACCATAGGAAACTTCATAATTGTAAATGTAGTAATTTTGTTTTGAGAGCATGCTAAACCTTGATAGGAACCTATGGTGACAAGCTTAATGCTTGTCATTTGATGTTTCACCAGGCTACAAAGACAACCACAAACATGAACCTAGAGCTAGTAGGGAAGTAGTCTATACTTAAAGTCATTTCATACTTGTTGATAAGCTATCACAAATGACCAAAAATGGTAGGCAATTAATTAGAAAGATGATATATTAATTTATTTCAAAAGTTGTTAATTTATTTGTTATTTTAATTTAGAAATAGTTCATTATCTCTATTCACATATGTCACATTCATTTTGGTTGGTAACCTACTAACTATAAATTAGGCTACTAAGATTCACAATGACAAAAATTGATATGATTTCACCATATGCCTTAAGGAGACAAATGCACAAAAGAGGAAGAAAGATCTCAACAAGCATAGCAATGACAAACATATTAAGGCCAAGGGATTCATCATCAAGGTAGTAGTTCCCAAGATCAAGTCCCATGGGAAGTGATACGCTTGACAACAAACATGATTTTTTTTGGAATTGTAGTTACTAGTACTAGATTATAGGAAGTTTGGATTAACTTGCATGCATCTAGTGCACATTATAATAGAGCACACATATGTAGACATAATTTATGACATGATGTATTACCTTCATGAACTTTGGTAGCATGTAATGGTACAAGTTCATAAAGCTATGTAACATATGGTGATGCTTATTGCAATCAACAAGGGTTTGTTACTATTGGCAACAATTACAAGCAAGTTTTGAGTCATGGGGAAAGCTTCTTATCTTGATGATATTCCCAAATGTGTATACACAAAGTAATGAAGGTTTCAAAAACCTTTCAATGCGCAATATCTTTCCAACTATTGTTTTTATTTTTAATTATAAATCAATCATTTTTTTATTATGATGAAGTGTGACTTCAAAACAATGGTGCACATAAGGTGGACAACGTGAAGTTCAAACATGTGACAATGAGTTCATATGACATGAAGTTTGCACACACAAAATAAGGTTTGGCATGAAAGAAACACAAAAGGAAAAAAAGGCAATGGATTAGCAATCTACAACCTTAGGTACAAGATTGATAGTTTTCCAAATGTGATACAACCTCTAAAACTTCTTTCATCAACTATCACATCTTTATCAAACTTCACACATGGTCAATGATAAATTTCAAAATCCAATCCACCTTTAAAAAAATGCTAACAATGTTTTTTAGATGCATTTGTTTCCTCCTTGATTGTCTAGCTTCCTTGGTAAGCTTCACATTTTCCAAAACAAACAATAAGTAGCCTTGCAAATATGGGTTTCATTTAATACATGTCTTTAAAACTTTTATCACTAATTGGAAAACTTTCATTTAATTATTTATGCAATTTTAATGTCAAAATGTTCCATTAACATATTGAAAGGTGATCAATTTGGTTTTTCAAAAATATAATGGTGTGTTCATGAAATTATTTTTAGTTGATTTCAATGTATTTAGTCACTTAAAAACACAATAGTGGTACCTGTGACCTTCGGACACCCGTGGCTACGCCACTCCAGCCACCCCGAAAGTTCTATTTGGTCGCCATAATCGGAAATTTTCCCAAAATAACATTCGTGGGTCCCACCTTAAGGCATTTATATCCTCACAAATAAAAACAATATTGTGACTTAGCGCAGTGGTCCCGACCGACGTTGTGTGGGTATCAGAACCAGTCGTGTGTACCCTCAGGTTATCAGTCCGGGTATTTACTCCTTTACCCGACAAGGGTGAGAAAACCCAAAACCCCGGTTCTGACATTTTGAACCTTGGTTCCCAAAAGTTTTGGAAATTTCCAAAAACACACTCCTTTATATAACCGCTGGTTCTTTCGGTGGGGGGGGGGGGAGGGGAAGGTTTTTATATCCGCTTTTGGTGCGGTGGGAGAGGGATGCGATCCAACCGCCATTCCTTCCCTTTGGACGGCTGCGATGCTTTGTGGAGATCAGGTCCTGGTTTGTACACTTGGCCGGTGCGAAAACCGTGGTGGTCCAACCCCCGTCACAGACTGACACCGGTTGCCCGCTGCTTCACCGGCCTCTCCCTCCCCACCCCCTAAAATCCATGTCACAGACTGACAGACATACTGAATTAATATATTAGATATGAACAAATTGCAATTATGTTTTAACAAATGCCAAGAATTCAATATTAATTTTAACCCTAAAAAATGCATATTTTGATGTATTCAAAGGTGATTTTAAGTACATTGTATCCAAAGAGGGCAAATTACTAGATCCCAAGAATTTTTTTGTGATTGTCCACATGCCACCTTCAAAAACTCTTAAGAATATTCAAGTTCACAATAATATGGCTTGATTCTATTGTTGTTTTATTTAGGACTTTGCCTTCATCATGGCCCTAATCACTAAACTATTGACAAAGGTTGTGATATTTGAATGGACTTTAGAATGTGAAGTGGCATGGGAAACAATAAAAAATAGATACATGGATGCCCCAATCTTCATTGCTCCAAGGTGGGATATGGAATTCGATGTACACAATTCCAATTTGGTAGTAGGAGCTATGCTTGCTCAAAACCTTGTTGAAAATGCGATCAACGAATTGCTTATACATTTTTTATTTCAACAATGCAAAGAAAAACTACACTACTACCAAAAGGAAGGCATTAACTATGGTTTATGCCTTGCGTAAATTCAAACATTACTTATATTTTATTAAGAAACCATAGGTTTGTAAAAAGATAGCTAGATCATTACTCCTTTTTATAGAGTGTGAACTTTTCAATAATGTACAAACTAGTTTGGTTTCATTCAATTCTAGATGCCTTATGAAGGTTGCTAGATGTTACCAAAACCATGAAAGTCCCAAATTCAGACCACATATGCTTATTTGTTTTTACTACTACCTATTTGGCTTCAAAAAATCAAGATTTTTTACCACTAATTTTTTTATAATATAGTTTGCCAAAAAAAAAAAAAAAGGCTTTCAAAGCCATGTCTTTCACATTGCTTGAAAGTCAATTGTATAAATAAAGCACGATCAAATGTTCAAAAGATGTTTGCATCAAGAATAGATCCCCAAGGTTTTATAAGAAATACACCAATGTGTGGGATGACAACATTTTTATAAAAAAAGTCACAATCAAGAAAATCTTGGATGTTAATTTTACATTAATAGTATTATTAGTGATGATACCAATCTAACCAAATTTTGGTAATTATAAACATTGCCAACTTGATGACCACTTTGTCATAAAATCCCTTCATGAAATGGGGGTTGGATTTTATTGGCCCTATTAACCTTACTAGTTAGTATATTAAAAAAATTTACATTTTGGTACTTACCAATATGCTACCAAATGGGTGGAAGCTAAAGCATTAAAGACCAATATAATTGTAATCACAATCAAGTTCATTTATGAATTCATCCTTACCAAGTTTAGATGCCCACTCGCATTGGTGAATGATTAAGGTCTACATTTCATCAATGTTGCAATTGAGATTTTACCAACCGGTTCTTGATGAAGGACACAAGTTTTACAACTAACTATCTACAAGGAAACAACTAGGCATAGTCAACAAACAAGGTGATTGGATTATTGTTGACCAGGTTGGTCAATGAAAAAAGGATAGATTAAGATGAACATTTCCATACTTTTTTTTATGCCTACATGACATCATTCAAAGTTACAACTAACCATACTCCATTTGAATTGGTCTATGGACTTCACCTATGATGCCTACAAATTATTTGCTACTGACCACAAATTCCCAAGCCTCCAAGGATTTGTTTTAGTGAAAGTCTTGATTGGTAAATTGTCAAACTTGGAAAAGTTGGATGAATCTAGGCAAAAAGCAGTTGAAATAATAAAAAAACACCAATGGACTCATGCACTTTGGGCACATCAACATTACAAGAATAAATCCTAAATGTAATCTATGGGGATTACATCTTGTGACTTCCCAAGGGTAGAAAAACCCACCTAAGAAAATTCAGAAAATGATGGGTTTGGATCTTACCAAATTCAATATCGTTTACACACAATATTGTTTTATTGGTCACAATGGACAAGTTTGATCTGAACCCCATTATAGTCAACATCAACAAGTTAAAACCCTATAATTTTTTGAATTCAAACCCAAAGGATTAGAAGCTCAAATACAAGGGGGAAGAGATGGGATAATTGGAACTCCACACGAAAGAAATTATAACTTGGCATTATAGGAAAATTCTGAAGACAGAATCTGAAGTTGACAATTCCACAAAAGCCCCAACATCACTCGAAAAAAGATACCAATTCTATAGAATCAAAATGTGCTATCAATTTTGCAGCACTAGAACAACTTACCAATTATGTAGAACTATAAGAAGATATCAATTTTGCAAAACCAGAATTGACCGTTACCAATTCCATTGGGTTTTCGACAAAACCTTCCCAATTAAAAGAAATTGGTGTGATTTTGTTGACTAACAATTCTTTGGACAACATGCAATCCAGGAATCCAGGGAATTTCATCTCATTGGATAATCCAATGAGATTCAACATCCAATGTGCTTTTTCATTCAATTGTTACTTATCCAATGATCACTGGATTTGGGATTTGGTATTTGACCATTTTGGTACACCCCTTTCAATATTGGATGCTTTACCAACAACATTCACAAGACCATTCCCAATTGTTTTCTTCTCCCCACCATACTCCTATAAGAAGGGAGCCTTGTCCATTTCCTTTTAATCTTGTTGAAGTTTTTGTTGTAGCCTTCGCATTCCAATTTTCTCCATTCTAGTGCATTTGAGAGCATAATGGGGGTTCGTGTGAATAAGGCAAAAGCTGAGAGAATAACTAGAGAACAGACAAAGAGATAGAAACGTAGAAAGATGAAAGGGGAAAACGAGAAGGTATTGGAGCTGGAAAGATGAGCATAGAACCAAAAATGGACAAGCAAGAAACAGAAAGCTGTAGTGAGCCTCATTGGAAATGGGAAATTGGTTTTCACCAAAATGGATAAGCTCCAAACGTGGGTAGCTAGAAAGGATGTGAAATGGGCCAAACAGATTGGCATTTTCAGTTCCACTAGTCTGTATTTGGCGCCTAAACACCCACTAGTGAAAGAATTTTCGAGACTGAGATGGAAGTCTAGCTTTAAAAGACATGGCTCCATCAGGAGAAAGAGTTGAATCTTCCAGGTCCTCCTTTTCTTGATCCTTGTCTTGGCCCTCGTCATCTTTCCTCTTGTGGTTTTGTGGATGGCTCCTGTTCCCATATATCTCTGCTGCTTTTCGCCTCGCTTCTTTGTCAGCTGCTTCCCTTTGCTTCATTTTCATTCTTTCAAGAGCCTCTTGAGCTTTAAGCTTCACCTGTCTTTGTTTCTGTTGTTGCAGAAGCTCCCTTTTCTCCGTATCCTTCTCTTTTTCCTTTCTCTGTGCTTCCTTCTCTGCCTCTACTCTCCTCCTCTTTACTTTTAGAAAAGTTTCCTCAACCACACTTGCAGGCTCTGCCACCTTGCTTGACAGTACAGTACCCAAAGGGGTTGCAGAACTACTATGACCTGGTTGAAGCCTACCATCTGCAAATCCATT
Source organism: Sphagnum tenellum (assembly GCA_963921925.1). Lineage (NCBI taxonomy): Eukaryota > Viridiplantae > Streptophyta > Sphagnopsida > Sphagnales > Sphagnaceae > Sphagnum > Sphagnum tenellum. The sequence continues at coordinate 8,501,655 of OY998142.1, forward strand.
CCCATTTTCCAAATTTCCTTTTGTCTTCACAGAGCAATTATGATCTTCTTGTTGTCCGGGAGGAGGGACAGGAGCTGCCTGACCTTGGGAACTGAAGTCATGCAAGGTGGTGGATTGCTGCCGGGATGAGTTGTTTATCCTTTGTGGCACAGTTTGCATCTCCTTTGCTTCAAAAGTCTTTTTGCATCTCTGGCACTGAAGCTGGAGGTTCAAGTAAAATTGCAAATACTCATATTGCGCACGGCAGTCTGGACATGCAGTCCAAAAGGTGAGAGCCTCTTGAGCTTTAAGCTTTACTTGTCTTTGTTTTCCTTGTTGCAGAAGCTCCATTTTCCCTGTCTCCTTCTCCTTTTCCTTCCTCTGTGCTTCCTTCTCTGCTGCTACTCTCCTCCTCTTTACTTTCAGAAAAGTTTCCTCAATCACATTCACAGCCCCTGCCACCTTGCTTGTTGGTACTGTCCCTGAAGGGGTTGCAGAACTAATATGACCTGGTTGAAGCCCATCATCCGCAAATCCATTCCCTTTTGCCAAATTTCCTTTTGTATTCACTGAGGTATTATGGTCTTGTTGTTGACTGTGAGGAGGGACAGGAGCTGCCCGACCTTTGCCACTGAAGTCATGCAAGGTGGTGGATTGCTGCTGGGATGAGTTGTTTCTCATTTGTGGCACAGTTCGCATCTCCTTTCCTTCAAAAGTCTTGTTGCATTTCTGGCACCGAAGCTGGAGGTTCAAGTAAATTTGCAAGTACTGATATTGCATACGGCAGTCTGGACATGCAGTCCAAAAGGTGAGAGAAGGATGAGGAGGAGGAGGAGGAGGAGGAGGCACCCCTCTAGTTGCCCGTGTTCCACCTGTCTGTGCCACAGAAGTTTGCACACCTTGTGCTTTTGCCTGTGATACATGAGTGTGTGCCTGTGAAACCTTTGCCTTGAGTCCTTGTTGCTTGTCATGGGCTGCCCTCTTTTCTTTGTTTGAGAGGACCCCAAAAGCCTCACTAACAAGCTTGAATGCAGCTTCTGCCCCCATGGCCTTGTTCTTATCAGGGTGAAGAAGTAGAGCAAGCTTTCGATATTGTTGCTTGATTGTGCTCTCTGCAGCGATGGGTTCCACCTGTGGACATTCCTCCAAGCTCCATGATGGATTAGGGTTTGCACTGAAATTTGTGTTGAACATGTGCACTACTACTAATGCAAGGTCCTGGCAGAGAGATTTTTGTGTATTGAAGTCTGGAAACACAGTGTTAAACTGACCCACCACCCTGGAAATTCTTTCAGGCTGTAAACACAAACTCATACATACAGCTGAAGGAAGAAAGGAGAAGAAAGCCAACCAACCTGAAGAATGCCATACCAATCCATCTCATTATTGCTGGACAACTTGTTCTGTGCAACATGGTGGACATCCAGCACCGCCAGCATTTGAGAGATTCCATCCAAGTCTGGGAACAATTGATGTGCCTTGAGCACAAACTTCTTGGCGCCAGCAAAATCGTGCACTGCATACTTTCTTTCTGCAATTTCCCTCGCCCTGATGGCCTCATCCCTATTACACTCCATCCCTGTTAAATGGGTTCAGATCTTCCAGATGATCTTGCCCTGCAAGCCTGCTGACGCATCATCACCGTCATTTCTTCCTCATCTTCCTCTTCCTCGAAGCCCTTCTTGCTGCAGCAGCAATAATGTGTCGCATCACCGAATCCGAAACCCTAACAAAAGCGAATCCGTCTCTCAATAATTCCTTCTCACCGTCTTTTCTTCCTCCTGTGACTCATCCTCAAAGCCCTTCTTGCTGCAGCAGCAGCAGCAATGTGTCGCATCACCAAACCCTAGACCCTAGCAAAGGCGAACCCATCTCTCTCAATGATATCGGCTCAAACACACACAAACACGATCCTTCCCAACTTCGAGCGGCAATGTAGCTATCTAGTCTACTTCACACCTGCCATTTGAAAAATGTCTTTTGAGTGATAACACTTTGATGCTGCAGTGGTGCGATCACACTTGCTGATTGATTGCGAAGGAGGTTTAAGAGAGCTTTGTTGCAAAAGCCATGGCTGGAGCAGCAGCTGCTAGATGAAGTTTGTGCTTAATTAGGTACTCTTCTAGCTTCATCTTCACCTACCAATATCCATTTCCTCCCCTGCAATGAACATTATCTGGTATGCTGTTGTTGCAATGCACTATTCCGTAACAAAGTATTGGGGTCGTCGACCAGGAGACTTATAGCAGGCCTTTGTATAGATAATGCATAAGTAACAGCTATAGAAAGACCTATACTTCGAAGAAATGTATCACAAGATAAGTCTCTTTTTGTACGACCCATGTACAATAGCATCAATGTTCCTGTGCTCCGAATCAGTTTATCTACTTGATGTGTCTCCAGTTACAGGATATATGGGTGGGTGCAGTTGTGATCAAAGCCCACCATTTTGCAGAGGGCTGCTGGAAAAAGTGTAGATGTAAGCTCTGTTCATTTGACTTTGAACTGTAATTGTTGTGCAATGCCAGACTAAAATACCATCCATAGATTCTGCAGAGATTCACTGTGAGAAGCCCACAAGAGAGGGATTATTGAAGCTGTTTTGAGCAAGATTTTCTGTAGCTATTAAACCTAGTAAGATAGAACTTTCAAAAACCACCATCCAAGTATGTCCACAACATGAACTTCAAGCATAGAGAACTGGGTAACAAAGGAAAAGGCAGTTCATAGCTTTTAAGAAAAAATAAAAGCCATGGCTACAAAAAGCCAAACAACCCACAATCCTGAACATAAATCTGGACACTCTGAGCAGCAAGAGGGGGAGATGGTGCTGAGCCCCACACCACTGTGGTTTCTCAGATTTTAGACCATGAAAGCAGAGCTTATGAACCTCACTACTGAATGTTCAGAAACACGATTGAGAAGAAAACACGGTCTCCACATAAATCTGAGCAATGTGATTGTGACTAATCAGAAACTTGCTTGCCAAACCTCTTACCAGCCACAAACTTTTGTCAAACCAGAAAACACAATGGAACCAAAACTCTTGAATCTTCAAACTCATCAGCCAGGGTTACAGATCTCAGAGTAAAAAGTTGCAACTACACTTAGAATTCCCCTGTGAACAATAACACATGCAACAGGAAGGTTTTTGTGTTCCAACTTTCCTTCACTTCAAATGAAAATTCCCAATCTGACAGGAAACAATTAAGCCTTAACAGCAAACTTTCTCAAGGGGAAGTAAGCCTCTTTCTTCTTCTGCCGCTCTGTCTTGATGGACAACTGCACACAATCAGACCACCCCCAAAAAAACAAAAATCATTGAACAAAATAGCCTGACTGCAACCAATTTAATGCTTAAGAAACACGAATATGCTCAGACTGTTAAGGACTGGAAACTGAAACCTGATGCTTGGTGAGACGTCTGCGAATAGCCCGAGTCTTCTTGGGGCGCAAGTCCAAAGGCATGTATTTTTTCTTGCTATAGGCTTCCCGCAAACTGGCCTTCTGCGTCTGACTGATGACGGTCAGGACTTGGGCGATGGACAACCTCACCACCTTGATCTTCGAGAGCTTGTTCGGGGCACCGCCTGTCACCTTAGCTACTCTCAAAAGAGCCAGCTCCGCTTTCAACTCCTTCAACTACATGATTGCAACAAAACATCCAAAGCTCTGTTCATACTTCTTCGAGAACAACATTTTTCCGGATGACAGAAAGAACTTTCAATGCAATGCCATCCCTGCAGATCTACCTTGCTCAGACCACGGGCTCAGAAACAAACTACCTCGGAGTCAAAAAGAATACCTCACGTGGGCTCTCATCACAATCCGAAAGAGCATACAGACCTTGCCATCCGAAGTGCACAAACTCAAAAGATAAACAACATCTCTAAGACATTGCCAGGGAAAACACATAACAGACCTAACAAGACAAGAATGAGTGCGGCGATGAGTAGCACTCACATAGCATCATACCATCAACAAGGGCTGCACAAAACAGAAAAGTCGACAAGAAGTTTAGGGAAACCACGCACCTGATTGAGGAGTTCGGTCTTGCTCTTGGACCGAAGCTCGTGGACCTTGAACTTAGCCATGATGAGGAGCTACTACAGAGCGAGCGTGCGATAGAAACAACACAACACCGAGAGCTAGAGGACACGAGGAGGAAGAGAGAGCCAAAGAGAATGACAACGAGGAGTTCACTTTGCACTGCTGAGCCCTAAACCTAAAACACTTCCACCGTCCGATCAAAACCCTATTGGCAGGTTTGCTCTAAATGGCGTTTGGTACAAATGGCAGAATGTCGCCACATTACGAAGATTTTTTGGGATTCGCCATATTTAGATAGTAGGTTTTACGTATCGCCAACATAAAGCACAATTCCTAAAAAAATTCTACTTTCCTCTCTAACATATGAGATGCAGCCAAATTTGGCTAAAGCCCTCTTTTGGTAGCCCACCTACCTCAAGATTTCAAAGAAATAAAACACTTACCCTAACCTGCTTTTTTGGAAAAACAACAACCCAAAAAAATTTATCTTCTTTATTAATTCACAAAACTCCCATAACATCAAAATGCAAGCACGAATCTGAAGATGAAGAAGGAGAGTGGCACACCTAAACTTGATGAAACCTTGCCGAACTTCATAAAAAGAAAGCACCCAAAAAAGGGAGAGAAAAAGAAATAAAGGGCAACGACCAAAGTCCAGGCAAGCAAACACTGAGGTCAGGGAACCACTAAGTACCTAAACTGCACTGGAAAGATGACTGCACGGTTCGCGACTACTGAACTGTGTGGTTTGGGCTTATGCTACTTAATAGCTACCAAACAAGGAGGGAAGCTACATTGTAAACATCCACAGAGAAGTGCATCACAGAAAAAAGGCGTTTGCATTGTCAATTGTCCATCCTACGTTTAGCTCTGCAACAATAGCACCAGCAACTTTAACTGAACGTTTTTTCCAAGTGAAGCATAGTTTTAGCTGCAACCATGACCCTCATATCAAATAGTTATGATGAAGACAAAGTTAGTTACGATTGTCCCCTAGAAGACCTCACTTTATGGCAGATATTTTTTTCTCATTGTGGTCATTTTCTGTGTTTGCTCATTGTTTCATGTGTTTACTCTCAAACTTTGGGAACTTCTACAAACCTTAACCTCTTTGTAGCTTGCCCAATCACTGAAGAGATTTCAAGATTTGGATCCCTTAAAACCTGCATTTCATAAGCATTCTTCAACCCTAGAACCCGCTGACCATGGTTTGAAACCTCTAATAACACTATAATTTGTAGAGCCTAAGGTCCAAAAGATTTTATGTGAGAGACATGGCCTTTTGCTACCCCCTTTCATGAATGACTTTGTTGCTGAAACATATACTCGTTCAATTGCCAATGGACTTGTCCATGTTGTGGTGTCTCCGTTGAATAGACAAAGTGTGGTTCAAGGTTGTGGGCAAAACTTCAACATGGCAAGCCTTAGAAGTTGTCAAAATTAACAATGCCTCTTACTATCACATAATTGTTATACAAGGTTTTAAAGCTCAATTGGATTTTGAATTAAAATACCTACAATATTGCATTGGCCAATGACTCACGAGATTCACTAGATGATATTAAAATTTGACATTTGTATATGACCTTTCATTATGTATATTTTCATAATTTTGAACCATGGGAGTACCATTGCCCATATCTCCTTCAATCAATCTTAATATTCTTAGTGGTCTTGATTTTAGATATGATGGGGGTCAAAATTGTTATGATTTTGGGTGCTTAGGTTTCAAATGCAAACCTTTAGCTTGAGTGATTGGTCTAAGTGCTTCAAATCCTTCTTCTAACCATCATCATCATCCTTGCCCTTTACCAGCCTAGCCCTTTTCCATGCATGTAATGCCTATCAAGAGTGTCAACGAGATGGTGCCGCATGATCACCGGACCAAATGGACAAAAGCCACAAAGGCAATTTATGCCCAAACCTACAGTTGACAAGACCTAAGAAGCTACTGCCAAGTGGGCACCGAAACACCTTTCTAGGTGGGTAGCTCCCTGATGCTAACCCACCATTGAGGCTGGTCTTGAGGCACTCATACCAACCCCCTTGTGCGGATGGTATGTTAGATGTCAGAAGGTCCTTACACATTATGGAGACAAAGGACTGGGCAAGGTGGCCCCTAGAGTGCTTAGCACCACGTAGACATGAAAATAGTGCCTAATGTGGGTACCTCTCCTTAGGCATCCTAGCCATGTGCCCTAGCCATGACAACCTTCTTTGGGCCAAAAGCCACCTCAAAGAAGGTACTTGACACCTGCCCCTCATATGCTCAAGGTTGTGGTGGTCAATGATGTCAACCCCCAGAATCCACCTCAAGTAGTTACTATATGTGATCTCTAGGTTGTCCCCTTGTGCTTGCGTCAAAGGCCACGTTTCACCATCGTAGATGAAATGCGAAACAATAAAAAAAATCAAAACCTTCACCTTGGTCTGCACCAAGAGGTGGCGATTCCCCCACACATGGGAGAACTGCGCAAAAATGTCTAGCATGCACGCATAGCAAGCATCAACCTCCTCTTACAAGTTGGCTTAGGAGTTCATAATGCATCCTAAATACTTGAAAGACTCCACCAACTGCACATAACCACTACGGATGGGGGTGTCAACAAGCAGTTAGGGGGCACCCTTGCCCATTGACGTGATCTTGGTCTTAACAACATTGATGCACATGGCCATCTCAGATGCCTAAAAATCAACCACCCTCAACATCTTCACCAACTTCCCAACATTCGTGCTAAACATAACCATGTCATCTACATACAACAGCATACCAAATATGGCAAGAGATAAGGGCCCCGAGCCAAGGGTGTATAGTAGCTCCCCTCCAAACCAAAACTCAACCTCCACCCCATAGTCTAGCAACGCCTTAAGGGCCTCCTTAACAATGAAGTCCAAGAACACATTAAAAAGCAAAGGGATTGCCACACATCCTTGTCCCACACCACTGGTTACAAGAAAGTTACGCCCCAAATGACCATCAAGTTGCACAATAACTTGTGTCCCCAAGTACAGGTCCTTCAAGAGGTTGATGAGGTAGGCAAGGACACCATAGCTATAAGGAATCTACCACATGGCATCCCAGTTGACATTGTTGTAAGCCTTGGTGAAGTCAATGAAGGCTAGGTGTAGCTACAAGTTGGTGTTGGCCTTGGCCCGCCTTGAAAGCTAGCGCAGGATAAACATTGCATCGATTATACCCTAACCACCACAAAACCACATTGAGCTTCATGTAATTGGCCACCCACACATTGCCCCAAACAGTGCATCAGCAACAACACATAAACCTTGTCTGGGATATTCAACAAATTGATTCCCCAGTAGTTGTTTATGCATTAGTGCAAGCCTTTGCCCGTGTACAATGGGACTACCAAAGCATTTTTCCACGCCACAAGGGCCCTACCATTGCACCAAATAGCCAAGATGACTCTGTGGAGCCAAGCAATAGGCCCCAACCCTGCCTTCAACAATGGGGCAGTGATACCATCTACCCCAAGAGTTGCTACATTGCGCAACGCAACAATGCACTTAGCCACCTTTTACAAAGAGGGCTTGTCACAGACCTCACCCTCATCACCCATGGAAGACTCAACCTCACAAACGAAGGCGTCCAAAAAATCCCAAGCCGACAAGGAGATGTCCCCCCCACCCCCCAAAACCCCGACAAAATGCTCCCCAAAACATTGCAGCATGACCTATGGGCTATGAAGTGGCACACTAAAGCGGTCCAAGATGCATTACGGGGCATTTTAACTTAATGCCACACCACCCATGGACTTGACCTGCTAAGCCCATTGCCTTAGGCAATTGGCCTACCATAGATGCTCAACAATCTTAGCCTGCTTTTGCACAAAAGCGTCCACATTAGCAACAACTACCCTTTTCACCCTCCCGTTAGCCTCATGTAAGTTGAACATAGCTCAACAAATTGAGGGCAGCATAGCAAAGCACGATGAGCTCGATGCTTGTCAACAACTAGGACAACATTGCTTATGTGGAACCAGGCTTGTGGCAACGAGCAAGCCTAGCCTTCCCTACCACTTACCCCATGGCCTTAGAAACCTCAAGGTCCAAAAGGTCAAAAGATAGCAAAGCAAACTGATTGCACAAAAGGCAACAAAAGTCAGATGTTGCCTACGGCCTATCCCATAGAGCACCTGCATCCCACACCCCACCAAAAGTTGATGCCCATGGAGGGACTTGTAGACACGGCTGCAAGTTGACGGCCAGGAGCCGATGGTCCCTATTGCCATGGGAGACACTGGTAAAAACCTTGTAGTCTGACACCCCACATATGAAGCTACGAGAGCACATGGTGTAGTCCTTAACGTATTAACGTTGGGTGGGAGGATGGAACTAGGTGCCTAGGCCGGTGTGGAAATTAAATGTTGGCCATGCAGAGCCAGATCCAGGTGGCACTCCCATTGTCAAAAGGACGCCTCGTCATGGTGGAGGTGATGTCGACCCATTACACAAGAAGAGGACTCCCAGCCGCAACCAAGCTCGGCGTTGAAATCACCCAGCACCACCACCTTGTTAGTAGGGGGCACAACCTTCAAATAACTAAACAAGAACAAATGAAAGGCATCCTTAACGAAAGCATCAAATACATCTATGGGCTCATAGGCCATCACCATCAACATATGCTAGCCATCAACCACCCTAAAACAAACTAAAAGCAAACAAGGGCCAAACTAGTAGATGGAGAACATGGTTTGCTTCCATCTAGGCGAGATCAGGAGGCCCACCCCTTGTTAATGCCCCACATCCCCGCCCGACCAATGCACAAACAACTCACCCCCCTCCACATGGATATTTCATTCACCCTAGCTTAGCCAGCGCAACTCTTGCAGCCCATGGAGCTTGATGCCCAAATTTGATAACTACCCCACCAATAGTGCTAGCTCCAACCACCCCTACATGTTCATCACGCACGTCCAAAGGTTATATGTAGCCAATCTAACATGATGCTTCACAAGTTGGAGATGTTGAGAAGACCTCGTACGGTGAACTGTGGTCAAGCAATTCCATAATTAACCATTGACCTTTTGCTAGTTAGGTAACAAGCCTCGCATCATCATGGACAAGAGGCCAAGGTTCTATGAAATCCCTAAACCTTAAACCCTAGTTGATCAGTATTTTTTTTTTCATTTTGGTTGCATCATCCCCAACCTAGAACCCTAAACCCCTTTAGTGGTCTTGTTGGTTTGTTTTATTCTCATACTATGGTTGTGAAAACATGTTGATTAAGAAGGATTAAATTTGATATCATCACGTCAAGTTCAATGGCTAAGGTGACATCATCTACATTTTTTTCCAGTAAAACTTCATTATGTTCATTCTAATTTTCATGATGCAATGATCAAAACCTACCTATAATTTGTTGCATCAAAATTGAAATCCTTGTATCTAACCCTAATTGGTAATCATAATGGCCTAACCCTCCCATTTGGTCACATTTTTAAATTATATTTTAAATTATAAGTCCTTAACCTTAAATAGTAAATGCATTTGTTGGTTCAAATGGTTTTCATTATGGATATGATGGTTATGGTGATGAAAATTTGATTATTTTGTTGGTTCAAGTGTTGAATGTAGACCTTTAGCTTGAGGGATTGGTTTGAATGCTCCAAATTATTTTTTTGGCCATCATCATTTTATTGATTATGGTTGCATCATTCCTAACCCATATCCATAAACCCCCTTGGCAATCTTGCTAGTTTTTTTTCCATGATTTGGTTGTGAAAACATGTTAATTGGGTTGAATCGTATTAGAAATCATCACTTCAGATTAAATGGCCAAGGGGGACATGATCTAAATTTTTTTCTAATCAAAGTTTCATTATGTGCATTTAGGTTTTCATGATGTAATGATCAAAACCTACTTGTAATTTGTTGTATCAAAATTGAATTCCCCATGCCGAACCCTAATTAGTGGTCATAATGGTTTAACCCTCCCATTTGGTCACATTTTTGAATTGCATTATAGACTATCAGTCCCTAACATTCAGTAGTAAATGTCTTTGTTGGTTTAGGTCTTCATTTTGCATACGATGGTAATGGTGGCCAAAATTTGATTTTTTTTTTGGGTTCAAGTGTTAGATGCAAACCTTTAGCTTGAATGATTGGTTTTAATGCTCCAAATTATTCTTCTAACCATCGTCATTTTCTTGATTCATGTTGCATCATTCCCAACCCAAAACCTTAAACGAAATATTTATTTTTAATAGATGAGGTATTATTTTGTAGTGCATCATTTTAAATATAGCACTACAATTGAAAAGGGATTCCATGTTAAAGAATGTGCTCCATCAAAATGAGGTCATGTAAGGTTAAGATTAAACTTGTGGTTTGGAAGTTGGTACTTAGCTCAAGTTTGTTTCTTGAGGAGTTTTTTAGTAGTTGTTTTTGCAACTATGATATTACGCCATGATGAACTTTGCTAATAAGTTCTAACTTAAAGTCTCACAATCATTTAGAATATTTAGGGTTCTAAGCAATCCCTTTGTTGTGCAATATGGTTGCACAAAAACATTTAATCAAAACATTATTTTTAAACTGAAAATGTCAAATGTCCTTCACAATGATGACTTCTTTGATTCTTTGAATTGCTTTATGCACATTTATTATCCAAATGTTCTTTTTGTTAACAAAGTTGACTAGACATCAATGGAAATGTACAATGATCTAAGTGCAACATTTGATCACATGATATGTGCACCACAAAAATAATTTTGATTTCACATCTACTCATAAGTTTTGTGCACCACAAAAATAATTTGATCACATGATTAATGTGCCATGATAATAATTTTATGTTTGATCACATGATTTGTGCACCTTGAAAATAGTTTGAATTTTCAAATTGAAACCCAACACAATCAATTGGGATGCTAGTGAAAATTTATGTTCTGAAGCATGGTCTTAAGGGAACTAGCATGAACCTTTTTTATTCACAAACTAAAATTTTGGGCGCAATTTATCCACGACACTTTTGCTTTACAAATCTTAAATTTGGATGCATTGTCGGGTGGTTGTAACCGGCCAATACATGTTAGCACTAAAGCATATTCATTGATAATGTCATTAGCATCGTCTTCTTGGTTTTTTTTCTCATGATCTAGTTGAAGACATGTTAATTAGGTTGGCCCAAATATGATATCATCACTTCAAGTTAAATGGCCAAGGGACATCATTTACATTTTTTTTTAATCAAACCTCATTATGTTCATTATAGTTTTCATGATGCAATGATAAAAACATATCTACAGTTTGTTGCATCAAAATTGAGATCTCCATGTCTAACTTTAGTTGGTGGTCATAATGGTCTAACCCTCCCATTTGGTCACATTTTTTAATTGTATTTTGGACTATTAATCCTTAACCTTTAAGTAATAGATGTTTTTGCTAGTTCAAGTGGTATTCATTCTGGATATGATGGTGGTGGTGGAAAATTTTGATTATTTTGTTAGTTCATGTGTTAAATGCAAACCTTTAGTTCGATTGATTAGTTTGAATGCTCCAAATTTATATTCTTCTTTTGTCCATCATCTTCTTTTTTATTTTGGTTGTATCATTCCCAACCCATAACATTAAACTAAGTATTTGTTGGTTTTTGTCCATGATGATTTATTTATGAAGACATCTTGGTTGAGTTGGCCTAGATCTAATATCATCACTTTAAGTTAAATGGCTATGGGACATCATCTACATGTTTTTTGATTAATGGTCATAATGGTCTAACCCCTGGTTTTGGTCACATTTTTTAATTGCATTTTAAACTATCAATCCTTAGCCCTAAATAACAAATGCCGCTTGATGGTTTAGGTGGTCTTCATTTTGGCTATGATGGTGGTGGTGGCCAAAACTTGTATGCCCTAGTTAATGGTCATAATGATTTGACCTTCCCATTCTAGTCACATTTCGTAATTTCATTATAGACTATGAGTCATTCACCCTAAATAACAAATGCATTTATTAGTTTAGGTGGTTTTCATTATAGATATGATGATGGCGGTGGCCAAAACTTTGATGATTTTTTTGGTTTGGGTGTCAAATGGAAACCTTTAGCTAGAATGACTAATTTGAATCCTCTAAATTCTTCTAGCCATCATCCTTTTTTTATTTTGGCCCAATCATTCTTAACCCATAACCTAGACCCCTTTGGTGGTCTTGCTAGTTTTTCTTTTCATATCTAAATGTGAAAACAAGTTGATTAGGTTGGAGTAAATCTGAAATCATCATTTCAAATTAAATGGCCAAGGGGGCTTCATTTCCATTTTCTTATGATCAATATTAGAATGTAAATGTTGGGTTTGGAGATGTGGAGATAAAAAACTTGATCTATTTTGTTGATTAAATCATAGATTGCCATGTCCAACTTTAAATGGTGGTCATAATGGTATGAATTCCCTAATTAATCTAATTGTCCTAATTTTTTACTCTGACAATATATAAACATTCCATTTCCAATGTATTTCAGTTTGAATGTAGTGGTCTGTTTATATTATGTGCGTGTTTCCAAGGATGGCAAAGATTTGGACAAACATAAAAGCTAAATTAGACCTTTAATAAACACAATAATCTAAGTTTGTTGCATTCCACAAAACTAAAGCCCATCGAAAAATAAAGTTCCTAAACAGATTGTGGGGTCTCTTCACCTTAACACCATGGCAACTTCCTATAACAAACATTTTACAAGCTACAATAGGGGTAAAAAACAAGTGATTCAATTTATCCATGTTGTAGTGTGGAAGCAAGTTTACATAGATATTAATTACGTAAGGGTGAAAGTATCCTAGGGTGGTACCATTAAGAACCACATCAAGGAATGAAAAAATGTCACAACCCTAATCTTCAATTTGCAACCAAGGCAAGGGCTTGCAAGGGTGCGGGCCAAGAAAGGAGCTCAGGAGTTACATTTCATGCTCCTGGGAGTGTAGGAAAATGTGAGGGAATGAACCTTCACATCCCCAAGTGAGCTCCCACTTTGGGAGTTGGAATCCTCATGGACTCATAAATCTTCATAGAGCAATTGCAGAGGTCAAAACCCATTAAATTGAAGAATTTCTTATATCAATGAAAAGCTTTTGGAAAATAAATGTCTAAATTAGCTCGCATGACCCATTTGGACATTTAAAGCACAAGTTATGACCAAAAGAAAGGTCGGGAGTCAAATTGGTAATTTAAATCTTGATCACTAAAAATTAGGAATCGCCCCAATTTGGTTGTGTGAAGGTGGCATGCAACATATTGTTGGAAAGCTCTTGACAAGGGCTATAATTTTGCTTTCAACCACATCTTAATCAGAGGTCTGCACACAAAGTTATGGGCCCCCAAAGTTGCAAAAGTCCCAATTGTGGGAATTTCGGGACACTCACTTGGGGGTCCTAGAACAAAATGACATTTGAGTGTTGGTTTCGTGGCCAAGCACAGAGTATATTATAAGGGGGAAGTTGGTGGCTTCCCCCAAGTCCATGCCATGGTGAATCTTGTGAGTCCATGTTTGCCCATGGTTCGTCCATGCACTAAAGTGCTCCAACCACACACTAACCAACTTGTTGTTTGGTTTGTGTAGGTCCATGTGAGTAAGTGAATTGCTTATCAATTTTCCTAGTTCCCATCCTAGAACACCAGCATGCCCCTCTACCCCCCAAAATGCTACAAACTAAGGAGTGCGCCCCAACTCCTCTTTTCGATGTTTTCACTTTTGGACTCACAGTTGAATCCATTAAAGAATTTGGGGGTGCGTAATAAAAAACAAAATCATTTTCATGGGGCCCTTTACTTTAAATGTTTTAACAACTATGAATTTTTTTTCTCATGTTTATCAATTTGATGCACTAATATATGGCTTGAAGTTCATTTTGAAATTAGGTTATTTTGAAATTTGTTTAAAATTTTATTCTTAAATAAGTTGGCCCCTTGATAAATTAATAGCCTTAACTTTGGAAATTCATAATTATATTTTATTTATTCAATTAATTTCCTAATTAAAACCTAAAAATTGAATGACTTCCAAATTACCTTAGGAAAAAAATTCCCAATAAAATTTTCAAATTATGTTTCAATGTTTTGTTCTTAACTTAAAAAATTTAATGAAAGGCACTAGCATTACATTCCTAAAAGTTTTTTATAAATGCAATGATTAGACACATCAAAATACACAATATTCCTAATATTATTATAATTACAAAATATATGGAACCTAATAAATGTATTCATTTAAAAAATTTATGAAAACATTAATTTAAATGTTTCCTATGATTTCTCAAAGTTCAATGGGTCTAAGAAATAAAGGTGTGATAGTTCCTAGTGGTACCACTCAAGGAAACTCTTACCCATCAGCCAAATTCAAATTTTGTAAAAGAAATTTTGAAAGATCGGCTTTGTGACACTTTGAAGGAGTCAAAAGCAAAAACTAGCAATGAAAAAGGGTTGAAAAAAACCACATTACAATGTGATTAGGTGCTAGAGTGTTTAAAGGCGATAGATGGACATCTGCCCAATAACATTTTAAAAAGACATCAAAGTTTTTTACATGGGTTAGTTGTCTTTACACCCTCAACCCCATCATCTAGTTTTGTTGAATTATACCTCTTATGTTTAACCCTAATGTTTCACTAGACTTTAGGCTAATTGCAAGTTATATTGATAGGTTGATTACCAAAGTAGAGATGTTAGAAATCTAGACCAAGAGGATGGTGATAATTGTAGCTTGCTTTTCCACAACCTCAAAGATTCAATATGCTTTCATGGTTGGCAAAGTTGAGGTCAACAATCAAAAATTAAATAAGGTGAAAATTAGTAATTTGAAGATAGTTAAATACCTAGGTGTCATCATAGAAGATGAGTTTAGAATGAAGATTAAATTAGTTTTGGACCTATAATTATAAATCCCCAACCCAACCATGTGTAGTTGGGTTAGCATTTTGATCACCTATGATCTTGTAGGTGAGGTCCATGCATTTCCCGTGCAAGAAGTTAATTAAGAGAATTGCAACTTGAAACAAATGTGAATATTTTTGTTTTGTTGAATCAAACCTCTTCATGAGACACTACCACTTTCACTTCAACCCACTTATGCCCCCACTTTATTTGCACTTTAAATTAAACCCTAGACATGTAATTTGTTGTAGCTTGCACAACATCATGGTCAACATTTGGTGGCAACTCTTGTCACCTTATCCTACACATAATGAACATTTCCTTGCCTATGTAGCCCAAGTCACCCAATAGATACTCAAAGTATTCATCTTTATGGTTGAAATATTGGCACCAATCCTTATAAACACTCGAGTGTTGTAAAATATTCACATTAAAAAAAAACATGGGTAGCCACCATCTATGTAAATGAACAAGCTTTGATGGTCCAAAACGACCATGTTGTTCATTGCATAAATATTTTTTCACCCATTGAACCATGTATAATGTGTTTCATTTTGCCAAGGCTTGCAAACCTTGATCAATATCCCATCAATGAACCCAACACACCTTGTCAATTTTGGCAAATGTGTCTTTAACTTAACTTTTTCCTCATGTGTGGGCCATTAGATGTCATTTGAGAGTGCATGGTTGATGCATGATGCAATGAATAATGAATCATCGGATAATGCAAATTTTGACCAATTCCACATAAAGGCATCATACATGGTGATGTTGTCATGTTTCATGTACAAAATAAAATTGAAGAGGCATTGTTTAAATGTAAACTTGGAGGGCATGCCTAATATAACTAAAACCTCACATGTGATGATGTAATAAAACCCATCACATTTGAAAACCTTAACTTTTGGACCTAAAAACCCTAACCCTAAAGACTAAAACCTTAACCTTAACCCTAAGCCAAAAAAATCAAACTTGAAACCCAACCCCTAAAACCTAAAATTTAAACCTTAATTTTAAACATATAAAAAATACCTTAAACCCTAAATTTCAGACCGGAAAACCCTAACCCCAAGGGCCAAAACCTAGACCCTAACCTTAAGCCAAAAAATCAAACCTAAAACCCAACCTTAAGACCTTAAACCCTAAGCCTAATCCTAAACACTTGAAATAAACCCTAACCCTAAGCTAAAAAATCAAACCTAAAACCCTACCTTAAGACCTTAAACCCTAACCCTAATCCTAAACACCCAAAATAAACCCTAACCCTAAGCAAAAAAATCAAACATGAAACCCAACCTTAAAACCTTAAAACCTAAACCCTAATCCCAAAGACCAAAAATCAGACCCTAAACCCTATATTTCAAACCTAAAAACTTTAACCTTAAAGTTTAAATCCTATAACCTATCCTTAATGGACAAGAGTCAAACCTTAAACCCTAATCTTAAGGTTCAAAATCTAAACCCTAACCATAAACAATAAAAATAAAACTTCAAACCATAGAATTCAGATATGAAAACCCTAATCTTAAAACATAAAAACAAGGCACAAACCTTAAACTCTAAATGAAAAACCCAAAATTAATGGACAAAAATCAGACCTTAAACCTTAAACCTAAAGTTGGCATGGCAACTTCACCTATAGATCGTGAATGGGTTGAAATTGTTTTAACTACTACAGATGCTAATTCATCAAACTCTACCAAGGTGAAGTTGGTCAAACTCTTGAACAAATTTGGTGTGGTTTGCATTGTACTCAACACATTTCAAACTCTAACCGTTGGGTCTATGGATTGCCTTGCCCCCTTTTCAATTTCATGGGATGTGAAAATTTCATGGGAGTTGTAAGGAAACGCCATGCAATGGAAAATAACAATGTCTTCTTCGTCCATATCCTCCAATACCTCTTCATCACTTGAGGTAGAAATGAAATGATCACTATTAGAAAAAGAAACATTGCTTTCAGTTGAAGAAGGCATCTTTGATCTCAAATGAAAATGATAAGAGAAATGTTTACAATGAACTCCTCCTTATACAACCTTAAACCCTAAGCTACACCTTCCAATCTTAGATTGTTCTTACTCTACACCAAAGTCCACTCCATTGGGCTTAAATTTTTCTTCATCATTATACATACACATTAAACATAAACTATATTACTAAATGTTTCATCATTAGCTTGCATCCATGGAGTTTCCCACCATAAACCCTACCTTGAAAATATTATTCATAAGTAGCGCCTTAATTTCAAAACAACCTTTTCAACATTTTAAAAATCACTTTTAAAAATCTACAAAACCAAATGTTGAGCAATAAACATCAAACCCTAAAACCCATAGCTTTAAAGGGTATAAGTTAATAGCCAAAGACTTAATCATAGCCCTGTGATAACCTTAGCCCCCCTTGCCCCCGATAGCCTTAGCTCCCATGGAACTAATGACCATAACATTAACCTTCATATCAATATGTATGTCCATAATCCTTAAGCCCCCATGACCCTAAACCCCACATCATAAATTTATAAGGTTCATGGGTTTGTTTCAAATTCATGCGAAATTTTTTACTTCATAGGTTTGTATTGTCTAAACACAAATGTCATGCATTATTTAAACATGAAAGTTGCGCACACGACTTTTGTGTGTTAATAACACAAATACACATACAATATTTGTGTTTAAACAATATGAATAAGCATATGAAATTCATGTCTAAATAATGCACACGACATTGATATTAAAACAATATAAATAAATGAATGAGATTTGTGTCTATTCCATATGAACCTATGAAAAGTAAAATTTGCACAACTATTATTGCCAAATCATGACCCATGAAGTTTGTTATGCATAACCCTATATATGTCCAAAGTAATTAAACCTTATAAATCAAAACCTAGAATATTGAATAACCAATGGCCCCCAACAATACCCAATATTTATACACAATTTACAATGGCCAATGGCCAAAATGGGTTATAACCACTTCTTAGCACAAATACCATTAGCTAATAATCATAGCCTATGACCAATATGCAGAACCAATATTCAATAACCATAGCCAATGACTAATAGCCATGGTCAAGGTCAAATGAACAATAGCTAATCATTAATGGCTAATAGCCATTGGCATAGGCATTAGCCATATAACACCTTAAACCCATAGGCCCATAACACTTTAACCCCTAGCTCCTTAGTCCTAACTGCCATAGCAGAAGGTAACTGTGGCAACTCGTGGGTCAAAAAAAAAAACCCCTCTATGGTCAATTTGGAGAACCCATCTTAGGTTTTCCTAGTTTGGACCCTTGTTGGACCCCTATCTACTTACTTTACAAACAACACTTAATAAGGGATGAAGGGTTAGAGAGGGGGTGAAAGTTGGGCCCAACTAAACATGATTTTACGGATAATTTTATTATAATTCTATAACTAATCTCAAGTTTCAACACAAGCCAAAATATCATCTTTCTAAAGTCTCATGTAAAATTAGACCTATTCCTTAAAGGCCAAAATCGTTTGAACGATTATACTCTATAATGAATTTCAACACATTATCCTTGCCTTGGTAAGCAAGGTCAACAAAGCCACTAACTAAGTAGGAGTAGGTACCTTACTATCCCATGAAACCAACACGAGTACGCCTTTAGAAAAGTGCATTTTTGTTTTTGTTTTGGGCGAGAGTGAACCAACAATTGCTGACCATTAGTGCACCATGAAAGATGGATGGTAAGCGATTGTGAAACAATTTTTTATTCAGTTTTAATTCCTTGGTTATAGTAAACATGCCCTCCACTAAACATAGGCCAACAACCAAACACTTTTAGACTTTTATGGATTCCTATTTATTTGGAGTAATGTAAAGAGTTATGGGGTGCCAAGCAAAACTTTACATTATTTCTTTCAACTCCAAAGGCAAAGGAATAACACAAAAGAAACACAAAGTGTGAATAATCACACAAATTGATTTATAAATGGTTTTAAAATTATAAATCTTATATCATTTTTATTTTTAAAATCCATTTTGATTGATCTAAAGAGCTATGGGTGTGTCAAATTAAGTTTTATAATATTTTTTTGAGCTCCAAAAGCAAAAAAAGACCTTTAAACACCATGAAAAAGACAAATGTGCTAAATTTTAAATTATATTTTAAGTCAATAACTAAACATTCACCTTGGCTACTTTTAACAACGATATTTTCTTCATTTTATCTTCATTTTAAATGATTTTAATAGTTGCGAATACACGCTTAACTTTTTTAAAAACCTTTTGAACTTGAAAATCAAAAGAACAATGTCTTAAGATTTGAAACTCTTTGAAAGCTCAAATGTTCATTCATTGGCTTGACTACCCTAAGCGTGGTGGTTAGTTCAAGTTGTTTTTTTTTCTAACTATCACCTAGGTAGGTAGTAAAATTAACCCTTGCCTACTATGTATAAACTCTTTTGCTATTTAATGATCAACTTTTTTTTTATCCATTTATTTATATATGAGACCTATTTCTTATAAAATGGGTCACAAAGGTGAATCCAAATATTAACTCAATTGACATTCATCCAAAATTGAGTGATTATGGGCATCCATGTAATGGATGCTGCATTTGTGGTTATTGGTTCACTTTTGCCTTTTTTTCATCTTTTTTCAACCATGTTTATACACTAAGAAGGATAATAATACCTATTATCATACCTATGATGCAAGCTTAACAAATCTTGTCAATATAAATTGTTTTTGGGGAAAAAGGTTTTGACAACTTCAATTTTGAATATTTCAAAATTTCAACAATTGTATGTAAATTAATTTTTTTGTGTACATAGAAATTTCATGTGTATGTTTTCCCCTTTTGAAACATAATAACAAGCCCAACCTAATAAGTTGTTGGCATCCCCCAAATCAAACTCATTGGTAGAAGGTTGAATGGAATTTCACTTGCACACCACTTGGTTTAAACTTGGGACCTTTTTTAAGTCCCAAGGACCCATAATCAACTATATCAAATGAATATCACCCCTAGGAGGTGCATGAATTTTTTTTGTGGCAAAAATTTGTATTGATTTTGATAATCACCTAACCAAAGTTAGAGGTTTGATTGCCATGGGGCATGTGCACAAAGTGAATAGTGCATATAAAGCTTCACCTTGACTAGGAAAAAATAAAAATAAAATTACATACCATTGTTAAATGGACAAGCTTTCTTTACTTAAAGGCTTTTTCTTTCGTTTGATGTTTACTATATTTTATCTTCTTGCCTATGTGCTCAACTTGTCACATATCATGAAAAATAAGTGAGAGTTTTTTTTTTCAATGGATATTCCAAAATTTTGTGTACCATTGAACAAATGACTTTGCAATTTGTATTTGAGTATGGTTTTTTTCATTTTAAAAGTAGTGGAAGTCAAGTCAACTAACATGTGTAAACTTGAAACTACATTATAATTAGGTAATGTTTTTTTATCAATCTTGTTTCCTTATAATAATTTCACCATGCACTATATAATAAAATTTGGATGAAAAAACTTCAAAACATGTCGATTTTGTTCAATAGCAAAATGGTGCTAACCAAACATTTTTACACAAGATGTTAAACATGGCAAAAAAGCCCCATGATTTTTTCTAATGAGTGTTGTGGTGGCATCACCTTTTTTTTCTTGGCATTCATTTATGAATGGTAGCTTTAAAATAATTGTTTTTCTATTCCTTTGCTAAACACTTTCATGTGAATGCACAATTGAAGTTGAAATTTATACTTTGGAATATGTTTTGTGTATGAAATTATTGAATCCTACATTGTTTACAATGTTTTTTTTTGTTGTGCCAACCTTGTCAATGTTGTTCATGCATTGCAACCTTCATGAGTGAGCTTTGCAAAGGTATTTGCTTTATTGTTCATGGTTTTTTCTTGTTTGTGGCTATCGCGCATACATCCCTAAGAGTGTCAAAGCTTTGGTGTTAGTTTGGGCATCATTTTTTCCCCTTAGTTGTAAAAGGTGTCTTTTTTTGCTTTTGGTTATTTGATCAACATAATGCAAGGGGGAGGGGGTCATTTTAATTTTTTTTAAGCTTCATGAAATGACACTTTTTGGGAAAAAAAATTTCCATGAAAAAATGTATGTAAACAAATATATTTCAAGCATTGATGTGAGGTTATGAATTACGAACATATGTTTTACAATTTTTTTGATTGATGAATTTGATGCAAAAACTTGCAAGTTCAAATGTGGTGGTGAAAAAACAAACTACATTGATTTTTAATACATTAACTTGTTCATTTTAGGGAGTGGAATAGTTGTTGCACATATTCCAAAGGGTGTTTTAGTAAACATGTTCTTAACATTAAAGTGATGGTTGTGCATAATGTATAAAGTCTTTAGTTGGATGGGTGGATCGATATTAGAAGCTTATGGTACATGGAAGAAACATTAACAATTAACAATGATTATGATTCCATAAGGAATTTGATAACAACTTTTTTATTATCTAAAAAACTTTTGACAAATCATTTTTTGGTTGCCAAGTCTTTCATTTAAAACATGATTTTTAGTAATTTTCATAGAATATAATGGAAATTAATGTTGTTTGAAGAAAAACTATTGGGGTTGTAGTTATAATGAGCTTTTTGGTAAATAATTGGATCCTATTTAGTTCAATTATTATGTTTTACCTTGTTTATTTTACCAATTATTTTTCACATTCTCAACAAATTTTGGAGAGGGTGGGTGTGATTTAATGCATCCATCTATGGAATGTCAAAGTTTCATGGCTCATTAGTAATTATTTTTGCATGTAATGACATCTTTAGGGGAAAGGAATGTTAATTGGATATTACCAACATTCCTTCTCAAAACCATATCATATAGTATTGAATGGTTTATTTCATTGTAAACTTAGTTGACTACTTTGTTATTGTCCTTCATACTTACTTCTTCATTAAGCATCACATTGCCACTTTCATATAAATGATTTCATGTCATTATTTTGCCCACCATGGAGTTGTTCAAGTCATGTGTTTAATAATTGTGGGGGAAGTTACAAGCCCAATGCAAAATATTTGGATGTTGGCTTCAAAGGTACAATAAGACATTCCAATATATACAAACCTATCACCATTTTTCACATTGTATTTTGTTATCATTATAAAAGTGTTTGGACCCTATTTGTTTTGGAGACTTGGAAAGTTTTTTTTGATTGGTCAAGCAAATGCAATCTTGCCATGATGGTTAGCATATTGTTGGATGTTATAACATTTGCAATTTTTGGGAATGTTGTTTGGGCTTACAAATTTTGGGTGGTATTGATCCAATTCTATTACAAGAAAAATGTTATGGAGAATAGTTATCTTATTCACAAAACATATGACCAACAAAAAAAATGATTTCAATGGAGTTTTGCCACATTTTTTTTTCTCTTAAAGATTTTAACAAGTTTGTTAAATGTTTAGAAGTTTTTTTTTATTAAGTTACATCTCTTCCTTAATGCATTCACATGGATATTCATGCTTACATTGATTTAAAATAATAGGAAATGTGTTTTCTTTAGTAAGAAAGTTTTAATATATAGGTATTGGGAAATGGTGAAAAATTTTGAGTTTTTTGTTCAAATGTATGTTCAATTGATCCAATATGCATCTATGATGTAAATTATTATTTGGAAATTAAATTATTGGAAAAGTCATGAAGGTGATATAAATGGTTTGTGTTTTCCATGTAAAATATTTGAAATTCATTTTTGAATTTAAAAAAAAAAATGTTCAACGTTAGTGGTAGAATGTGAGGTTTAATGTTCAAAGGTCTTGATTTCATTGATTGACTTGGAGTAAGGTTGGAACAATTTAAAATTTGTAAGTTTCTATGGAGCATGTTTGTCCATTTGGGTTGTTTTGGATCTTAATATATGTTTATTTTGGAATTCCAAAATGTAATTTATTCATGGCCAATGAAATATTATATTCTTAAATGTTAAACGTATGTAAAAACATTTACAATTTTAGTGTTAAAAAAGTTCCAAAATAATATGCAAACTAAAAATAGATAAACATTTTTATTAGAACACTTTAAATTTTTTTCCATTCTAGCACTATGGACATTTTCCAAGATTGCTTATAATTATCTAAATATAATTCACAAGATAAAGCTTGTGTTTGTGTGATTCTATGTGAAGATACATTTAATTTCACTTTTAGTGAATATTCTTGCTTGGAGCTTTCAAGGTTTATGTTTTTTTGGGTGCAAAACCTCTTTTAGCCCTTGGTCTAGGTTCCAATGCTTCTTATAGGTGTCAAATCTTGTTTTTTTTAAAGAATCAAGGATGCAATAAAACTCTAGAGAATGAAGAAGGTGACAACCTCCATGAATTTATGTGTAAGGTAATTCACCCACAAAAGTGGCATCATAGGTCTTAGCATGTATGAATGACAACAAATGATAACTTAAGTGAACAAGGGTGAGAACCTATGAGGCCTTATGCTAGGGTCCTTTTCCTTCATAATGGATTTTGAAAAGTTTTTAAAAAGAAGGGTGTTTATGGAGTTCCATCCCACTTGGGCAACCTGTGGGCTGGCCATATTATGATTTATGATGTGTTGTATGATTGTACTTAAAAAAAAATGCAGGTCTTAACACATATTATAGGTATAAATGGATGAAATATCCTCTCACACCTAAGGAGTAAGCATAATATCCATCCTATAAAAATAAAAAAAGATTTTGACAAATATAAGATGCCCTCCAAATACATTATAATATAAGGGCAACTTCAACATATGTTTGTTGAATAAATAATTAATTTTGGTAAAATATAAAATATTTTTCAAAGATTAAAAAAAAATTCTTCCAAAAAAATTGGCTTTTGAATTTTACAACAACTTTGAAAATGTTATATAATTAGTGTTGAAGCTACCAAGGTACTCCAATATAAGGTAAGGAACCCCATTGAGGCTCTTCTTGGATTCTCATGCCTGGTGAGAGGCTCTCAGCAGGCTTTAGGATGTCCCTCACCAGGTTCAAGAATCCAAGAAGAGCCTCAATGGGGTTCCTTACCCATTTCAAAATTAGGAATCTCAAAAAAGTGTAAGGCACCTTACACTTTTGTAAGATTTCCTGAAATGGAAAATGGGGATTTCTGTCAGGGCTGAGGGGAGGCGCTTTCAAGATTGTGCACAATTGTGGGGATGTGTGTACCCCAGGTTTTCAAGAGACTTTTTCAAAGCATGTGAATACATTCAGAGAACCGTACTTGAAAAAGAATGAGGTGTGTCTTCTTTCTCCAAACTTCAAACTTGCATCCAAATAGAAATATATGTAAAAGTGAAAAAAAAATATTTTATTTTTATTATACAAAATAATAATAAAAATAGAAAACATATAAAAAAAGTAAAAAAAAGTAAAAAGTTTCTAACAAAAACTAAAACATGAACCAAATTTAAGAAACCGGGGGACTTCACAGTGGCTGAAGGTCACGGGTACCCACTAGTTCAGAGAATTGGAGCACAACAACCCAACTAGATCAGAGTTTTATTGCAACTGGGAACCACAATCTGGAAACCCAATGGAGTTATCTCTAAAGTTACCCTGTCTTCACCCTGTCTTCGGGCCTTCTTTCACCCCCATATCCCCTCTTTCAGTGGTATCGGCAAAGTAAGGAAATATGAAATGCTGAAAATCAGCGTTTAATGCACAAGGCCGAGAGTAATTATAGTAATTGCACAGGTAAAAGCAGTGAAAATCTAAATAGTAGCATCCCAGGCAAAAAGGAAAGACAGGATGAAACTTAGTTTACGACCAAAATTGGTGGGAAAACTACCACTTATTTTGCTTTGTAAAATTTTCATTCCCAGTTTGATGCCCTATTACGTCAAAACTAATGGTTCTCATCTTTTAACCGCAAGACTTTATAAATAATTCTAAAGGTCAAGAGGGTGCATCTTTCAAATTTATAAAGCTTAAAAAATAGATCTTATATACAGTCTTACAATCACTAACTAATTTGATCTAATTCAAAATGAATGACAGTCACATGTGTGCTTTTCTTTGCTTGTCAAGGTAAAGTGAATACATGTGTAAGGGTTATATGGTGTAAAAGTTGATGAGGTTTTTTAATATTTTATATTTTTCTTCTCATGATATCTGGTGGGTTGGTATCACAAGGAAAAAAAAATGATGTGAGGCATTTCAAAAAATAGAATGCCTATGCTTTTGAGTGTTTTCATTTTCCAAAATATCTAAAAAGTTTTTACACTTTGTAACTGTATCTCCAAATACAATAAAAAAAAATTTGGAGGTTTTTTCCATGTACCTAATACCTATAGGGGACCCATATCCACCTTATATGAATAGAAACTATAGATGGAAAAAAAATGAGAGTGCCCCTCCCATGATGGCACTTTTTAGTGCAACAGAGGGCAGTGTGCTCATATAGGGCAATATATTCTAAATGGGCACTTTATATTGATTGGAATATTGTATTTGTCTTGTTCAACTAAAAACAAACCTAAAAAAAAAAACTATTAAAGGGTAGGGTCCATAAATGGTGTTTTTTGGTGCAATTTTAAAGGTATCTTCCATGAGAAGAAAGTGGCAGAAAAAGGAGTAATTAAAAAAAAAACACCCCAAATAAATGAGTTTTGTCTCAGAAATAAAGTAGACCTATTTACTAGTAAATATAATAGAGCTACCTACCAGAACAGACAAAAGTAAGTAGGTAGGTAGGTAGGTAGGTAGGTAGTAGGTACCTACTCCTGCCACCCCATAGCTGTCTCATGATAATGAGACTCTGCACCGCTGTTCGGTGGGAACGTAAATGGGAACTTTCTTTACAACACGTTCTCGCAGTTTACGGGGATTTGATTTTGGGTGCGAGAGGTGGAAGTGAGTGATTGGGAGGATCGGAGCCGTTGGTCGTGTCGGTTTGTAGAGGAATTCAATGTGAGCCGCTGATTCGTCTCGCGGTCCAGAACGTTCCGAAAGGTGTCTCGGCCAACGGGGACGCGGTAATGAGCCAGTTTTTGTGTGTGTGTGTGTTGGAGAGTGCCTGATTGGTCGACACAAGGAACGCGTGGCGCTTGACTAATGGAACAACGCGGCTGTCACCGTTTAATGATGAGAAAACATTTTCTGTCTACACGTTGGGAGAAATGGAGGCTCTCGGATTGGCTGCCAGCCCCGAGAGTTCCGGTCGTTAACCCTGGTTACGACTTTTGTCCCCCACAATTGAAATTCCCAGAAATAGCATTTAAATCAAATTTTCAAAAAAATTCCCAAATCTCAATTGTGCCTCAATATACAAAAAAAATATTTGTGCCCTTCGAGTACCAGCGAGGATCAACGATTTATAATAGAAAAATGAATGTTTTCATACGGTTTTCAAATAATTCATCATTATTTATGTTAACGTCACATTGGGGATATTCATTTCTTGACCGCCCGGGGAAAAAGGGTGGGCAGACCTCCGAAACTAGGGCACCTCAACCACGGTTAGGTTTCTCGCAACATGCCTCAATTAGACCCTTCCATTCCTGTGTAATTTTTCCCTCTTGGAAGGTTCTAGAAAGCAAGGTGGAGAACCCAGCGAAATTGACCGCGGTTAACATCCCGGGTTAAGCAGGAGGCTGGCGCCCTAGAAACCAGAAGAGCGCCGTCGTTTAAGAACTCTCTTCTCTCACTTTCGGCCGCATCTTTGTAGCTCGTTCTCTGGCGAGCTTTTGCTCCTCCTCTCTGAATCTGCGCTCGGGACGTTTTCTGCTTCGTTGCAGACATCGCGCTTTGCGTTGTTGTCATCGTTTAGTCTTCTTGTTTGGTCGTTTTTTGAAGGAGAGGGCTGCGAGTATTGTTTTCTGAAGATTCAGAGTCATGGCCGGTAAGGGTGAAGGACCGGCTATCGGAATCGATCTGGGAACGACTTACAGTTGCGTAGGCGTGTGGCAACATGACCGAGTGGAGATCATTGCCAATGACCAGGGTAACAGGACGACACCGAGCTATGTCGCCTTCACTGATACAGAGCGCCTCATTGGCGATGCAGCAAAAAATCAAGTGGCGATGAACCCGACTAACACTGTATTTGGTACGATGGTTTCTTCAAGCCTTCTGCCTATTCTCCATGTTTTCTTTCTGTCTCTTTGATGAAGTGCTGTTTCTCTTCCTCATCGTTGTCTTCCTTTCTCGTACTGGTTGGCAATGCGTCGTTTTTCGTGCGATCACTCTCTAGCTCTCTTGATGTGGTTATTGCGTCTTGGTTGTAACTCTAGTAGTGTTTGAGTGGCTTCTCTCTGATACCGACGCAGAGAAAAGGAACTATATATAGTTTGTGTTCTCGGGTTTTCGCTGTCGCTTGTTTCGCGTGTGCGTTTTGCCTTCCGTCTCGCTGGTTGAGCGCTCGAGTTTTGCCAGAACGGAAATGTTTTCTGTTCTGCATTTGGCATCGACTAGACGGAACTCGGTGCTTTTTTAGTTTTTTGCGATGACTGTTAGGTCCATCAAAGTGACCAAGAGTGTGTAATCTGCGTTTTTCTTCGATTTTTTTTCTTCCTGTCTTGGATCTTCCGTTTTCGCCCTCGCTCGGTTCGCTTTTTGGTTCATTACGTTCGGTTGTAGCAAAGTCAGATGCTATTGTGGAAGTGTAGAATGCAGAGGTTGTGTACGTTTTCTACATCTGATCACACGTTTGTCAAATAATGGATATAATTTCTCATCTGTCCGTTGTATAGGGAGGATGTCGTGATCCTAGTACTCGTGTGAGTCGGTCGAGGGCTAGATCGCGTCAATAACCGTCCATGTCCATGTCCATGTTTTCTGATCTTTATGTTGGATCTCGTGGTGCGCAGATGCCAAGAGACTTATCGGTCGAAGGTACAGTGATGCTTCTGTACAGAGCGATATTAAGATGTGGCCATTCAAGGTCAGTCCAGGACCTGCAGACAAGCCCATGATTTCTGTCCAGTCCAAGGGTGAGGAGAAGACATTTGCAGCAGAGGAAATCTCGTCCATGGTGCTGATAAAAATGAAGGAAATTGCTGAGGCATACCTCGGCTCCACCATAAAGAATGCTGTGGTCACTGTCCCAGCATACTTCAATGACTCTCAAAGGCAAGCAACCAAGGATGCTGGTGTCATTGCTGGTTTGAATGTCATGAGGATCATCAATGAACCTACAGCTGCTGCCATTGCCTATGGTCTTGACAAGAAGGCTACCAGTGTTGGTGAGAAGAATGTGTTGATCTTTGACTTGGGTGGTGGAACATTTGATGTTTCCCTACTCACCATTGAAGAAGGTATCTTTGAGGTCAAAGCTACTGCTGGAGACACTCATCTTGGAGGTGAGGACTTCGACAACCGGATGGTGAACCACTTTGTACAGGAGTTCAAGAGGAAATACAAGAAGGACATCAGCAGCAACCCAAGAGCACTCCGAAGGTTGCGGACTGCAGCTGAGAGGGCGAAGCGCACTCTCTCCTCTACTGCTCAAACCACAATTGAGATTGACTCTCTGTATGAAGGTGTTGATTTCTACTCAACCATCACTCGCGCAAGATTTGAGGAGTTGAACATGGACATGTTCAGGAAGTGCATGGAGCCTGTTGAGAAGTGTCTGCGAGATGCAAAGATGGACAAAAGCTCAATCCATGATGTTGTGTTGGTTGGTGGATCCACTCGCATTCCCAAGGTGCAGCAATTACTTCAGGATTTCTTTAATGGGAAGGAGCTCTGCAAGAGCATCAATCCTGATGAAGCAGTTGCATATGGTGCTGCAGTCCAGGCAGCCATTTTGAGTGGTGAGGGCAATGAAAAGGTGCAAGACTTATTGCTGCTTGATGTTACACCATTGTCATTGGGTCTGGAGACTGCTGGAGGAGTTATGACAGTTCTCATTGCCCGGAACACCACAATCCCCACTAAGAAGGAGCAAGTCTTCTCCACATACTCTGACAACCAGCCTGGAGTGTTGATCCAGGTCTATGAAGGAGAGAGGGCCAGGACCAGGGATAACAACTTGCTTGGCAAGTTTGAGCTATCTGGGATTCCACCTGCACCAAGAGGTGTTCCTCAGATCACTGTCTGCTTTGATATTGATGCCAATGGCATTTTGAATGTATCTGCAGAGGACAAGACTACTGGTCAAAAGAACAAGATCACCATCACCAATGACAAGGGTCGATTGAGCAAGGATGATATTGAGAAGATGGTTCAAGATGCCGAGAAGTACAAGAGTGAAGATGAAGATCACAAAAAGAAGATTGAGTCAAAGAATGGCTTGGAAAACTATGCCTATAACATGAGGAATACTATCAAGGATGATAAGATTGCAAGCAATCTGGACCCAGCTGACAAGAAGAAAATTGAGGATGCAGTTGAAGCTGCAATTCAGTGGTTAGATCAGAACCAGCTTGCTGAGAGTGATGAGTTTGATGACAAAATGAAAGAGCTTGAGAGTATCTGCAATCCAATCATTGCCCGCATGTACCAAGGTGGTGCAGGTGGTCCTGATGGTGCAGCTCCCTCTTATGGTGGCGGTGATGATGATATACCATCATCTGGTGCTGGACCCAAGATTGAGGAAGTTGACTAAACTGTTGGTACAGTTGCAGCATGGTTGCCAGGGATTTTAGTAATCCGATTCTTGTTCCCAGTTTTTGGCTCTTTGGGCCCATTTCTTAGATGAGGTTTACATTTTTCATCTGATTCTTGTTCCCAAATTTTGGCTCTGGGATTCTTCATAGATGAAGAGGGGAGTTAGTTTCTGCAAAACTCCTGTACTACTCCCTGCTTATCAATTACGGATTATTCCACAAATCATACACAAGAGTACCCTTCACCCCCTTCAATCCCTCATTTTTTAATGCATGCCAAAACGACTCCATTCTCTGTGCAGGCTTCAGAATGGTGAACCAATCCTCAGTTTATCCACTGAAAAATGATTTACGATCTAATCAAAACTGTGGACATGGAAAGTTGAAGGGTGGTTTATTCACTGAAACAAAGTGGCTAGAAAATTGTGTTTCTATTGGTTTTATGTGCCCTAACCATGATGGTGAGGTCAGTTGATTGTTTTTACCACCTACCAACGACCTGTAAGCAGATTATTATTAGGTAGGTAGGAAAAACAATCCTAACCAATGTATAAACTATAAAACATCTACTTACCCAAACAGTCACATATTTTTCAACCTGCCTATATATGAAGAACGACTGCAATACAAAATAGATAATCGAGGTGGAACCAGATATTAATTAAGTTTCATCCAGACCTGAATCATTATGGTATGCAGTAGATGATATTCTGATGTATCCTGCCTCACTCTACCCAGAAATTGCAACTAAGCTGAACAATTCAAACCAAAGCGCTTTTATGTTACAAATTATAACCAATCCAAAAATGTATTACATGCCAATAGAATATTACTTTTGTACCACCAGTTGATAGCTCGGAAAACATGGTAAACAGCAGTCTTTAACTATGCTAAAGGGACATTCACACCTAATGTGACATATTTTCGCGTGATAGCTTATCTCTCGTTATCAAACAGCCCTTCTAATTGGGTTATAATCTCTTTGATTTTTAACAAGTAGCATTTAGCTTGAGAAACTTGAACAAATAATCCACATTTAGAAATAATTGGGAAAAACTTGAAGATTTTTCATGCAAAGTATGAATCCAGAAAATAACATTCTGCAAACAATTATGATGACATACTGTCTATGCTTTGACCTTTTAATGCACATTGTGAACCAACTTAGAATTTCAAACTGCACATTAGTTTTGTATTGCAGAGCTGGTTAATGTTTTGGAAGCTATCATACAGTGAATTTTACTGCACGCAGCCAAAAGAAAATGACAATATTGATATGCAACTCTGATTATTAAAATAGTTGTAATCCCTATCCCTTATCACATCCCCTTTCAAAGCTCTTATGTTGCAATCTTAGCAGCTGGTCTCAGAAAGACCTTAAAAATGAATGTCACAATCTGAAGAAAAATCTGTGCAAAAACCGCTCATGTTGCAAAATTGGCAGCTGGTTTCAAGAGATCATAGATTATAGTGTTTAGCTGAGCTCCAAACACCTTTCTAGAGAAATTCTCCTCAACATGTTGTCTGGCAAACTTCCCCATCATTTCTGCCTTTCGAGGGTCATGCAGCAACAACATCATAGCAGATGCAAAACTTTCTGGTGTTGGTTCACACAGAAATCCAGTGCCAGCATGCTTTACACTCTCCTTAGGTCCCCCACTATTACATGCCACAACAGGCTTCTCTGCAGCCATAGCTTCCAAGGGCACAATACCAAAATGTTCATTCTGCAACAAGATTTTTTTCAATCTGAGTGGGTTATCAAGTCAACAAGTTTAAATGCCATCATTTGTATAAGTATGGACCTCTTGTGGAAAATCTCAGAACTTTATCCAAACATATGATAGCAGGTGAGCTTGCTAAACTATTTGCAAATGGTTGAAGTGCAGTGAAATTGCCTTACCATTGGGGTATAAATGACACACAAGCAGGCAGCCAACAACGTGTTTCTCTGCAATGTAGAACATGAAGGCACAAAAACTACTTGATCTCCAACTCCCTGCTGTAGTGCAAGAGACTTGAGCTCTTGCAAATACTCCCAGTTCTCTGTAAGCCGCTGATCATAACCCCCTGCAATGGATTGGCCCAAAGTTGGTAGGCAGACCTTCCAAATGAGTACAATAACAAGCAATCAAGTAAATGCATGATGTCTTCAAACATTCCAAAAAGACTATCAATTGTCTAAGTGCTAAATTCCTCACAGCAAGTCACCAGTAGGGACATTGCAAGACAGCCCACCTGAATAAGACATCACTTACACCCACATGTGTAAGGATATTGACTATTAACAAACTAATATTCTCTAGTTGTATTCACCATTCAGCAGTATATTTCAACTATGTCCTGGCAAACAGAACTGGATTTGTTGTGACAACTCACCTGCAATCACCAACCTGACATCTTGTCCAGGTATGCTCATCCCCTTGGAGACGTTCTCTTGCTTTCTGAGAAGAGATGCAAAAGCAGAGATAGCAAGGCCAATATTCTTTTTCCTCTCAAATCGGTTAATGGACAGAAAAAAGCACCTGGGATTCAACAGAGAGTAAACACAAATCTCAGTTTCCATGATCATCAACACTAGCCAGTTAGTCCATGAGGCATACCATATAAGCTGATGGGGAGGGTATTGCATCACCCAGACTTGAAGACAGGTACACACAGGTGCAGGAGCAGTCAGCAATATTGGAAAAATTGGACAATCGTGGTAAAAGTGCAGAGGCAGCTTACCCATTAGAAGGAAGTCCAATTGCGGACATGACTTCAATATTTGGAGAGACTTGCTGTGCATGAGAATGGAATTGATAGATATCCACAGCTGGATAGAGAACAGTTGGATTAAGCCCACGAGCATGGAGTTGTTTGAAGGTGGTCCCAAACGTTAAGGCTGTGAACTCACTGTTCACTAACACACAGTCTGCCATACCTGCATGAAAGGATGATAAGACTGGTGAGGACCAGTCAAGGCACCGCACTAACTGATGGTATCCAGTTGCCAGGTTGCAAAGCTTCTCCCCTACCTCAGTAACTGTTGGACCCTGCCAGCTGCTGGAAATTGATGAGAGACAGGCAGATGAGAACAAGAGACAGAAGTAGAGTATGGATGTAACTATATGAAGTTGTCATGTGGTGGTAAACAGGCAGGTGTGTGAGATGATGGTGCATATGGTTCAAAAGTGCACCTACAAGCAGTGAAAGTGATATGACATATTTGTGATTGACCTCATCAAGTAATGTGTACAAGGAAATAGGCTTAAACCTGTGGTTGTCTCCTCAATCCAGTTGAGAGGTGCCCGATACAGCTTTCGCAGACGTGTCGTATGTTGGGCTAGCAACAAATCTGGAAAATGGCAGTAGAACAGAATCTACACAGGACCCGTTATATTGGTCAAGGGAAGTGAGGATTGAAATCTCTTAATTTGCCTCTTTAGCCAGAAGAAGCATAATGGCATAAACTGAGGCACGCTCTTGGATCAAGTAGAGCAAGAGATGTACTTATTGCAGGAAATTGCATACCAGAATACCATGACCTAAAAGCCAATCCAAGCTCACAAAGTCTAACCCATAGGTTTCAATCTAATAATCAGAAGTCACAGAGCAAGAGAGAAGGGTGTTCATAATCAATGCAACCTAGAAATGGAAAGTTCTCATGACCATCATGTGAACATCTGTAATGCAAACCATATACTAGTCCCTGCCATGCATGTTCAAGAGGTTCAGTTCATGCTTCTCTTACCTTGGATGATGTCTTGAGTTTGAGAACAGGGATGACTGCTGAAACTTGGTCAGCAAAAATGACGTCAAATCTGGGCCAAAAGAGCACCATGCAGAGTGCCACATACATGCATCGTATGTATGCACAAAGGGCATGCAGGTGGTGGAACACATGTCGTGGTAAAAAATCACCATAGACTGTCACAGGAAAACTGCCTGTGCAGAGAGAAGCACACATGGATATTAAAAGTTCCTTGGCAGGAGAGAGCACATCTTATATCAATTTTATATCATATCTAACATCTGCCTACAATTTACTCACCTTCATCCTCTCTAGCTTGAAATGTGAATTCAGCAGAAAGGCACAGAAATTTTTGACTCACCATCTACAGTCTCCTCGAAGCAACGGTTCGGGTCATGATGTGCAGTGAACAAATGTACATCATGCCCCTGTCTGGATAGCTCCAGAGCTGCATCCACTACCAGCCTCTCTGCACCTCCTGATTCACAAACACCATGCTGCCTTTTGTTAGAGACAACATTCTATCACCATCTAGGGTTTTCTGTCCCGCCCACTTTCCTACTTGTTCATACTCTGAAAAGACAGCAACTGCGAGACGAAAACCCAAGTTCTTGTATATTCTATGTCTCTCACCGTTCAGGATTGACACATGAAGAACAGAAAATGGACCGATCAATGGAATTCCTACGCAGAGAGATAAACGCTTCTCTATTGCAAAAGGAGAGTTGCGAACAACAACAACAACAGAAACACAGATAAAAGCTCACCTATGCCGAGATCCGGATGACAGAAAGCGATCCGCAGCCGCTTCTTTCTTTCTTCATCTCTAGGCCTTCCGATTGCTCCCGCCATCTCCTTCTTGAGCATCGAAAATCCAAGCAAGAAATCGCTTAGGAATCAAAGAAGAGCGATGGCGCTCGAGGAAGCAAACCATAGTTTCTAGCTTCGCGCTCCAGTTTCTCATCCATCTTCATCGTCCACACTAAGCGCTTTATTATAACTAGTGTTGCCCGTGACCTTCGGACACTGTTTATTTTTATTTTTATGTGTTTTTGGTTTTTATTTTGTGTTTATTTTTCACTTTTATATTTTTGTTTATTTGGATGCAAGTTTGAAGTTTGGAGAAAGAAGACACACCTCATTCTTTTTCAAGTAAGGTTTTTCTTCATTATTATAAGTTTTATTTTTTCTTATTTTTCAGAAATAAAAAGAAAAAATAAATCCAAAAAAAAAAGATTAAACAAAAGCAAATATGTAACCTTAGATTTTTCTATTGATTTTTTATTTTTTATTTTTTCTTTTGTTTCTTCATTTTTGTTAATTTAAGAGACGGGGAAAAAAATCTGAAAAAACAAATCTAAAAAATAAAAATAAAAAAAGAAATAAATACATCCAGACAAATGGACGGACAAACAAACGGACGGACACAGAGAGGGGTTGCAGAATCGACCTCGCAGATTACATTACCAGTGTAGAATGTCGTGTCGGACGCACACACGCACGCACTATCTGAATTTATGTATAGGATACCATCCTCAAGTATTCGGTCATTCGCTTTCATCTGTCTTCACCGAGCTGAGGGAGGAGCAGCGGTGGGAGAGCTGCCCTGCCCGGTGGAGGGTGTCGTGAACCTTACTTGCAGTCTGGGAAAGTGTTTGTGGTCTCCTTCCTCTAGGATATTTGGACACTCTTTTTATGCCTGTTCTTCACCTCTTTTTATGCTTGTTCTTCAGGTGATTTTGTTAGCTTCTCCTTTCTCCCCCTTAAATGTTCTTGGTTTTTTTTTCCTTAGTGAGAGTCTTGAATTTTTTTTTGTTATTTTGATCGCATGCAATATTATAATTGAAGTTTGTGATTTAGTTTTTCAAGTTCAAATTGTGATGTGTTTTGTGAATGTGGGTTGTTTGCGATTCATTTTTATATCATTTTGATTCTCATTTGTAATAATCATTCATTTTTTAAAATTGTGCAAATTGATTTCATTTTGAACTCTCAAGTTTATGAATTTGTTTTACTCTCATTTTAGAGTTCTCATCTTCTTCTTGTGAGTGAGGAAACACACTTTGAATTTGCATCTTGATACAAATCGATAATTGATATGTTGTTTATATCGACCATAGAAAAGATTTACAACGCAATGAATAGGTACATTTGCTTTGAGATCCACAACCCATTGGTGCTTTACAACCCATGAGTTAAGAATTTGCTCACAAAATCTGCACTTGTTAAATTGACAATTGACTTTCTAATAAAATTCGTTCTTTCTCACCCCATCATCAAAGCAATGAGACATTTGATCCAACGTAAAAATGCATGTTGTTCTCACATTTTGATTGTCTTAGTAACGACCATTCTAACAAAGGTTTTTGATGTAAGGGTGCTAGTATTTTTCTAGCCCATGTTGATAATGCTATATGTGGAATCTCAAGGTAGATGGCAACCATGAAGTTTGAATTCTCGTGCACTTGCATGGGTTTGATGTTCTAAGGTATTGAAGCTTGAAGTATCATTTGGTTTGGTTAAGAATGTCATTAAGAATAAGGGGTGAGGTTAAAAAATATGTTCAAGGTGCAAGTGGCCCCAACCATGGCTACCTTCATTACAGAGGCCAATCTACGCCTTTGATTTAAATGTTTCTTTAACAAGGACAAGCTAAAATGAAATGAAACTTACCTTCATGACAAGCTTGTCGTTGTAGCTTGAAAGAGGATACTATTAATTATTTAAACTAGCTATATCTCTTCATTAAATCTTCCCTTGTTTTTGGAAGTGTGAAAGAAACTCAAGACATAGATTTTGTATAATGGTTTTGTTTACATTTGGGACTTAGAATTCTATACTAATATAAACCCTTCCACCATCATTAGAGCCTAATGAAATTAGTGGGTAGTCACAATAACTTGTCATTGCAATTGGAAGTTAATGGTTTGAAATTTTGTTGGTGACTTTGATAAGGTTACAATTGCACTCATTGTCATGTAACCTTCAATTTGTTGTGGTGAAGATTTTTTCAGAATTACACTAGATACATAGTATATTCATGGTTGATTGTAAAATCAATAATAATGGTTTCATAGCCTGTAATGAGTCTATATCAACTAGCACATGTTATTGTTGAACAAATGGATATGTGTGTTTTTATTTGGCTTTCCATCACTAATTCCTAACTTGGACAATCAATGTGTTAACTTTTGGCTTTCCATATTGCATTACAGAATATTGATGTTCTACCTTAACCTTTATTTATTTATTATTCATCAAAAAAAAATAATTATGTGGGAGTTGGAATTTATGAAAATAGTTTTTAGTTGTAAGGGATTGTAGGTCATTTGATCCATGAAATTTGAATTCAAGACCATAGTTTTCATAATAGTTTTGTCAACACCAAGGGGAAAGGTTGTTTTTGGGATTCATATATGGTGTCAATTGCAACATTGAATAGTTGAAATGAAAAACTAATTTGCAATTTAGAATGTCTTTCACATTGTAAGTAATTGATTCACCTTCATTGAATCAAACCACAGTTCCATGGGCTTGAAAAGACTCCTCCCTACCTTGAAAAAAACCACAATCCATTCGGGTTTCCAATTTTCAATGAATTGTTATTTCCATTGTTTTGGATGGCATGCAATCTAATCACAACCTATATGTGACCCCTATTTATTTTCATTTCAAGACAAACCTTTCTCATGAAAAGGAAGTGGCTTGGATTATTGTGTGATATAAGTAGTGGGGATGAAAACCATAATTTAGCCCTATTAGATGATGGCTAACATATTAGGAGGCACATTATGAGGTGGAATTTTTCGAAACATCTTACTTTTGTTTTTCTTGTGATACCAAATGGATGTCACAAGAAAAAATTCAAAATTTTTTTGCTAGTGGTTTACATGCAATAACACCCTTGGAGAGGGGGGTGTTCCCAAAATAAGCATTTGCTTGAGGTAGAGGAATGTTTATTTCAAGAATCCTTTGCTTTGAGTGTGGGTTGCCTTGTACTAAATCTATCATGCATACATTTGGAATTTTGCAAACAACCAAAACATGGTCACTATATAATAAACAAATGAACTATTGGGGTCTATTCTTGACGTGAAGATTTGTCATGTTTTTTTCAAAAGGAGTTAAGGAAGAAAAACCATGTAAATATAAATCAAGGATGGGAACCCATCCATCAAAAGTAGAAGCAAATGAGAAGACAAATAAACACAAATAATTAGCAAAAATCAAATAAAAAATCTATGCAAATAAGACCCATGGCTACGAAATGACGATCAATAATAAACAAAGAAGTTTTTTCATCTACCACAAATCGGCTAATTACAAAGGTGCATTAGCTATGATGTGTGGAAAAGATGAGGAACCCTGACTAAATGTAATAGGTTGTTGAAAAATCACTATGGCTTATGCATGTAGTAAGGTGGACATGTGTTATTGATAGTAACAAACAAGCATCGAGGGGACCAAAGAAGACCATTAATGATGCACAATAGTGGTCATTCACAAGTGGTCAAAACTAAATCAAAACAAAAATGAAAACATCTATACATCTCAATAGCAAAGGGAATGAAGACATTGCATGGTGTTAGTTCAATGTATGATTGTGTTTTCTCTTGAGCAGCCATCATCATTGTATATGTCATCATCAATAATGCTTAGTGCACCATATCTATGTGAGTTGAGTTAATAAGTACGGAAACCATTTCTAATGATAAGGGTATCCACTCATCATCGAATGTGGCAAGGGAAGAGGTGGGAGACCTCCTTTTAAACATGTGCTTCATTCTCTAAAGCAATAGTTACGGTAGTATCTTGAAATGTATTGTGGGTTGATGTAGGTTCATTCCCGCAAGGACATCAAAGCAAATGGGTACTTAGATTGTTAATGGTATGACCACATTAACATTGTGAAGGGTGGGCAATCATAGGGTGTGGTAAGCCAAGATAGGTACGTAGTGTTGTAACTAAGTGGGTTGAGGATAAATGAAATGTAGGTGTGGTAGGATGAGTTAATAACCAAGTGCTCGCCCCTGGCCCCGCACATGAACAAAGACATGTTCACATGAAATCTAAAGGAATGGTTTACTAAATGCAAGACAGATTCCTACTCATGTAGGTGATCTGCCAAAAAAACTTGCAACTGATGATAAGATTGAACCACTAAGCTACTACTAAGCTTTCAAAGGATGAGACCTAAGAATGGACAACATGGGGTAAAAAGGTTGGGGTATCTTATAGTGCCACATGGAATGGGGAATTGTTAGTCTCAACATGTCACGTCATTGCATCCAGAAGAATAAGGTGATCATCTTGTTGGAAACAAATGACAAGTGTAGGAGCGATTAGTGTCCAACATCCCAAGAATAAGGGGGGCCAATAATTCAAATTATAAAAAAGGAGGCCGAACCCACCCAAAAAAGTAGGAAAAGTGGTTTGATGACGAATTAGGTGACTAATAAAACCACTAAAAGATTCCACACCAAGTAGCTTTTTAAACGTAATTGTGGTATAAGTATTGAATTTGGCGTAATGTTGCAAGATACCTAGAGATGGAAACATTGTATGTGCAAGTAGCCAAGGCATGGGGCATAACACAATGAAAGCATCACAAAAGCCAACTGAAGATATATAAACATAGGGAGATTAAATATCGTCCCAAGATCCTCATGAAAGAACATCAATCATAAACAATTCAATTTATGATGTGGATCCCACTGGTGGGCCCAAAATACAAAAACACAATTTAGGAATAAAAAAACCATGAAAGGTGATATATAATGGTTTAACCCTTATGGAAACCAAGCTACACACTTTGTTGGTTACACTAAAAGTTTGGATGTTGAAAACTCTTGTTGTAATCATAAAAAAATAGGAACCACATTTGATGTGGGACCTCCTATATGCATATCATCTACCAACGAAAGGAAAACACAAGTAAGGTGGGTTGTTCTTATAGGGTGAAGAATATGAAGGTGAACAAGAACAAATAATGTTCCTCCCAATGGGTCCCCTTATCATGTGTTTAATTTTGATGGAATGGCTATGAGAAACCCATGTCAAAAAGCTTGAAAAAAATACAATGGGGATGGGTGTGCATAGAAACCTCAAGCAAATGGAAAAAGTTGATCTAAAGAACCAAACAAAGATTATAACTTTTAAGAAATGGCTAACGATGACATCGAATTGAAAGCGTTATGGACATCCACTTGAAGCACCACCCAATCTAGGTGCAAATTTAACATCATTTGAATGCCATGAACCAATGTCTCACATTCGCCACGAATCACTACATTAAATTGATGAGGACTAAAATGTTCCACAAAAGTATTTTAAAACTAAATAGTTAATGTGTGGGCAATTAAACAATAGGTCACCTCACCGATCACAATGGGACATATGCCTCCATATTACTTCTCCAATGCTAGAAATCAAGATGCAAAAAGCAAACATGATATTGAAGGTGGAACATGACCTCAAGCAATGTGCTCACATCCTTCGAAAAATAGGTTGAAGCCACTTGCATAATCATCTAGAACAAAATAGTTTTGTAAAAGTTCATACACCATATATAAAGGGCCACTAGAAGAAAGACATGGTGAATAAACCAAGGTAGAAATAAATGTTTTCTAATGGATGGGGAAGGCAAAAGACTCCCATGGTTTCATTAGACAGGGCTGCACGTGTGTTCGGAGCTAGTGCACGTATTGTTTGAGCATATTCCCCTACATGAGCAAGGGCATGTGTGTGGGATAATTGTGCTAATGGAGTTGGAATAGGATTTGGAGTCAATTCCAAACTTTTGTGAAAAGTTAAAACAAATGTTCTAATCATGTGTTATTTTTGTAATGTTTCCTAGTTGCCACCCATGTATCAATGCAAGTGAGCATGACTTTCTTGGTGGCCTTTTTCACCACCCCATGGAAAATGTGACAAACACCAAGAAGGGAGTAACCAAAAAAACATGCCAAACTACAATATCAAAAGGATTAGATGTTAAATGAAAATAAAAGATATGCAAAGCCCATTCAACATCAATTCAAAGAACATATGGAATATGATGGAATGAATGAAGATGCGATAAACCCAAATGGAAAATGTCAATGATGTCTATGGATACAATCCATGTCCATCCTGAAAAGGGAGGAAAATATGGTAAAGTCAAGGGGAATATTGCCCCTGAGACAAATGACTGCTTATGAACAATGCATGAAATTTTGTGTCACGTTAAACCCCCCTTGCACTAAATAGACAACTACAAGAGGGATAAGGAATGCAAGGTCGTGGAAGAAAGAATTGTACGATGGATATTAGGTAAGTTCCTATTGGGTGTGGTGAACAAGGTGGAAAGAGGGCCGATGGGCCAAAAGAAGATGAGGGGATTGGTCAAAGTAAATTAAGCAGGATGGGAATGATGGCCTGTAGATGGATGGAAGTTAGAGCATAGCTGGGCATAAGGGTAGTACTGACTATTGGTTTTCCATCATGTGCTTGTTGGGATGCCAAACAATGTTTTGGGAATGAAGATCCCATAAGATCTACCATGCCTATCCCCGGCCTAGCATATCTAGTTTAAAACCAATACCTGAAACCCCAACTTGAAAAACCCCATTAATCCCCCTCAAACCTTAAAATTATTGCTTTAAAAAAAAATTTACAAACATAATGAAAAAAATAGAAGGTGACATATGGAAGCATATTCATGAAAACCCAAAGAATGGGTGAAAGTAACAAATGAACACAACCATAGATTCACCACTACTCATGTGTGTGTGCTGTTGTTCAAAGGCCTTGCTTACCTGCCCTACTTGCTCTACCTTGCCTTTGTTCCACTTTGCCTTGCTTCGCCTTGCCTTTTTGTTCAGTCTTGCCACTACCCCATTTTGTTTTGCTCTACCTTACCTTGCCTACCCTACCTTTGGCCATGCCTAAAGGACAAAAGCAAAACCCCTCCCCCCCCAAACCCTAATGTCTCCTTGTCTTTTGTAGAGGCAATAGCAATAGCATGGTTGTTATTTGATTACACAGACACTTGCATGTACGTTCTTCATTGCCTTCTTGCACTTGTTGAGTTGTGTAAAAACCTACTTCCTTCCTTTTTTCCTTCCTCTCCCCCTAGGCCCTATCCTTCGCTTTCGACCAACAATGTAACAATTGTCGTCTTGTTCCATCATTAATACTTGTGTACAAATAGAAAACCCAACCCCTACTAGTATCCAATAATGGACTCAAAAACTCCATGTGTTCATCACTATTGTAGCAATCGTAATTGGAAAATTGGGTTCATTAATCTTGAATGAACCAGCCCCCATGACTACACCAATCCTATTTTGGATGGAACATAATTCATCCATCAACTTTGGGCTACCCAACCATTTGCAACAATTTCATTTTGGGCAGGTTTTAAAAAACAAATCCCCTTTTTTAACTTTTATTTTTTTCAAACTTGTTTTACAAACCTACCATCCCCATTCTAGTGCCCATGACCCCCCTTCCTCTTCCCCTTCCCACATTTTTGTGGGCCCAACACTCTAGCATCAAGTGTCTCTAAGAGCAATGCGCATAACTCCATCTCTAGCACCATCATTCATTGCAATGTGAGTTCTATTGTACCATCACCATTGCTTGTTCCAACATGAGCTCCATTGCAACCATCGCCTATGTCTCTAGGTACATTCTCCACCCTACCCCTTTTTGTTAGTTTTTAGTTTTTAAAAAAACTTTGCATTTTGATATAGAAAATGATGATGAGAAACTGCTCATCATTGTCTTCATTTTATGTTGGCATGGTACAAAAAACAACAATGAGTAGCTGCGCTCCTCATCGTCTTTTTTGGGTTCACTGCTGTGAAAAGGATTTTGATAACCTTCATCATTTGGAAAAGATGGTGGGGTGTAATACCTTCATCATGCTTATGTTAAACATGCTAATTATTTTTTTTTGATTTTTTTGTAAACTTAGTTCCAAACCTAAATCTTGCACCTCAAGAGGTTGCTCCTCCAATGCAAGATGAACATGGAGATGCAATGGAAAAGAATGAATGGGTTCATGAAGGCTCAAAATGGTGTTGCAAGGTGAATGCATGCATTTTTTTTTACATGCCCAAGTGGTTGTTTCATAAAAACTTAGACCAAACACATGGCTTTCAAATGCAATAAGTAGATCTAGGCGTCCATCTATTCGTCCTGAAAGTCCTAGGCAACAAAACCACACTCCTATGAATGTTTGTATTTTGAACAACTCACATGCAAGGCAACAAATGGAATGAAAAGAATATCTTTGATTAAGAAAAAAGGAAAGCAAAATCTAAGTGGGATGAGTTTCAAACCCAAGTGCAACAAATGCAAGTAGTATGGCAACCTTTGTTGGCATGCTTAATTTCTAACATGTTGTCGCACATCGTTAGCATTTTGGCATGAGGGGTAGGGTTCATCCCACAAAGTGCACTGTGTAGCTTGAAAAAGCTGACAACCTTGTTAAATTAATTTGAACAAGAAAATTTGCATATGCAAAACTTTTCAAAATTACATGGGGTGCTCAAAATTGGACATTGGAATTCAATAATTGCAGCCAAACAAAAGAAATGGATGGTATTCATGGATTCACAAATTATTCATGGATGGTATGCTTTCATAATTTATTTTTTATTAACATTATTTACATCTTTTAATTGGAATCTAATTTGTTATATTGAGCCATTTAGTTTAACTCGACATGATATTTTTTTGACACCATCATTTTTATAATGTGGTTACTTGAACAT
The DNA here is from genome assembly GCA_963921925.1 of Sphagnum tenellum. Lineage (NCBI taxonomy): Eukaryota > Viridiplantae > Streptophyta > Sphagnopsida > Sphagnales > Sphagnaceae > Sphagnum > Sphagnum tenellum. The sequence continues at coordinate 8,544,613 of OY998142.1, forward strand.
TTTTGTATCAATCCATTTGTTTTAATTTTGGAATCTAATTTGTGATTTATAGATTTTGGGATAACTTTATGCCATGTTGCACACAATACCCCCATCCACCATAAACCAAATGAAGAATAACTTCACCTCACAGAACTAACACATTCTATAACCATGTTAGAACATTTAAATAATATTTTCATGAATGCAAGTTGTAGGTCATTTCTAAAATTATTGACTATGCAATACTTTCATATCCTTATCATGAAATACTTGCACAGTAGTAACCTTAAGGAAAAAATGTTTTAAAATTATTTTTATATAATTTTATTACCCACTTTTATGAAATGACCCTTCCATGCATACACTAGTTTATTTATGTGGGTATTACAAACTCTTGATCTTCTATTGTCAAGGGTTCGGGTTCTCCATAAAACCCCTCAAATTGCAATACCCAAATTGTTAACTAACTCATGTTCATGTTACATTACCCTCATATAAACTTTTTGCATAATATTTGTTTTAAATGAACGTGGGGGACATTGGGTTTAAGGTAACCTTTTTGTTAACATTTATATTATTTTCATGGTATATTTTAAAGGTGAATTTATGTGTTCACATACACATATATATAAGGAGGTTCCTATTTTTCTTTCTCTTTCATCTACAAAAGGAGAGGAGAATGAAAGTGACTCCATGGCAAAGGTATGAATGATATAAACTTTCCCATTTGTTTTGTTTACACTTTATTAAAGGTTGGGGTTCCTCCCCCAAAATTAGGTTTAAGACACAGGTTTTATTAATATTTATATAATATTGTTCCATATGTTTATTACAATTATGTATTCAATGTTTACAGTTTGTACACAATTTAGGGTTATGCAAAAATAATTCCAAAATTAGGTTTAATACTTTGTTGTAAGAAATAAAATAAAATTTAAGATTAAAAAATGTAACCAATTTTATTTTATTTATTTAATTTAGGAGCAATATAGGGATTTTTTGTTGTAGAAAAAGGTTTTAACTCAACATTTTAAGGTTCATTTGTATAGGTTTGGTTATTCTTCAAATTTAAGCGTATGCATGGACATTAGGTTGTAATGTCTACACAATTTATGGTTTATGCAAACAAAATTTACAAATTAGATTTAAGGTTTTTGGTCATTTGTATGAAATTGTTTAGTTTCCAGACAAGGGTTAAGGTTCCATTAGCTCAAATGTTTACATAATTTAGGGTTGATGCAATTGATTGTGTAGGAATTATGTTGATTTAGATTTGGAAAATTGTATTAGATATTGACAATGTGGGTATTGTAGTTTTTTGAACTTTTTGGTTGCCTTAACCTAGGTGGTGGATGAGAAAGTATTTGCAATACTTGCATTTTCCAACCTTTTATGACCTAAATACGATTGATAGCAAAAATGATATGGGAATTGCAAGGACTTGGGTTATTTGCATTTCAATTTTCTAATAGGTGACCCAATTCAACATGAGGGTATTGCAAAAACTTGGTCCATTGTCATTCAAGTCCCATCACATCATGATTGGTCCAATGTATGCGATACCCTTAACCATAGTTTTGTCATTATGATGATAAATTCTTAAAATAAAATAAAGTAAAATAAAACTATGCAATATTTGCATTTGAAGCATAAAATCTTAGTTGGATTTCTTATGTTTTAGGAAATACCAAAATGTTGCAAATAAAATATCCATCATTAATGATACAAAAATGTACAATGATAGTTTTGAATTTTGTTATTGTTAGAAGAAAAAAAAAATAGGTTCATAAAATTGAAAAAAATTTAAAAAAAAGGCAATAAAATTTCTAAAAAGAGAAATAAATTTAGCCAGAAGATAAAAGTTTAGCCAAGAAGAAATATAGATTTTACCAATAGATAAAAGTTTAGCCAAGAAAAGATAAAGGTTTTGCCAAGAGATAAAAATTTAACGAAGAAGTAATAAAAGTTTAACCAAGAAGAAATGAAAGTTTAGCCAAGAAGAGATATAAATTTAGCTAATAAGAGATATAAGTTTTGCCAAAAGATATAGGTTTAGTTAAGAATTTTTTTTTTCAAAAGATAAAATTTTAACCAAAACTAAATATAGGTTTTGTGAAGAAATATCATAGATAAAAGTATAGCTAATAAGAGATAAATGTTTAACAAAAAAAAAAAGGTTTTGCCAAGAAATAGAAGTTTAACTAATAAAAGATATAGGTATTGCCAAGAGATAAAAGATTAACTATGAAAAATATAAATTTAGTCAATAAAAGATATAGGCTTTGCTAAGACATAGAAGATTAACCAAGAAGAAACATAGGTTTTTTCAAAAGATACAAGTTTAACTAAGAAGAAATAAAAGTTTTGCCAAGAAGAGATAAAGAATTGGAGATTTGCCAAGAGGAGATAAAAATTTAGCCCCAAATAATATATGTTTTGCCAAAAAAATAAAGAGTAGGTAAAGGATTAGTTGCTAATTTGTAGGCAGGGCTACAATATAGGTCACTAGGGTAGCTAGGTGAGAGGGTAGCATGGAGGTCAGGGTTGAGAAAAAAGGTCAGCAACCAAAAAAGATTGACTGTAGTAGAATGTTGGTTAACGTAAGGTAAAGAGGCAGATGAAAAACGCAGGCCACCCTATGGACAGAAAAAGCCAACTGGTGCAGTCATGGGGGCTGGTTCACTCTGGCCGGTTCATTATTCCTATGTAGCTAGCTACCTACATAAAAGGTACCTGGACTGTCAAACCACGCAAACAACTACTACAAACTGGTGCTGGAACCAACTAGCTCTCTCAAAAAGAGTTCATAAGACTCTAGGAAGACATGGTCTATTTGCACAGCTATGGCATTCACCACTTCCTAGAATCAAATATCTTGAAAAGTTATGAAGATTCAAAGAGTGGGTGTGTTAAGACTTATGACCAATGTTTTTTTCAGGAAATTTTTTGATGTAACCTAAATGGTAATCATCCATAGGAAGATGTAGAAAAAATGACTGATTGTCTTGGGAAAGATTTACCCAACTCTGGCTATAACCATATATGAAGTACAAGTTTTAAAAATCAACCTTTAGTATTAATGGCTACACACTAATAATTAACTACAGAAATCTAGCGATTTTTATGAAAATTTTCCCTCACTTCTAGCCATGGAAACCATCCAAAATCACTTTATTTCTGAGTTTTGAAAATTGTTTTTGGACGAAATTTCAGCAATGAAAAAAACCTGGCATTTAAGACTTCTTCCAATATAAATTGGATTTAGTGTCAAGATTTTAATGCTTGGATAATACGAAATATATTTAGTTGCCTAAATTTGTAAGTTTGAAACTTTTCGACACTTACCTTGTCCATATTAATTGATTTCATAGATGGAGGAGGCACAAAATTATTTCATGTATAATAAAAATGTGATACCAACTTCCAACAATCAAGACTCAACTGCATAACGCACAAGAAAAATAACACACAATAATACTCTACTCCCCCCATTGGATTCGGCAACAAACTGTCAAATAATTAATTAAATTTTAAGTCTTGACTTTAGCACTTGGTTTTTTAATTCTGAAAGTTTTGACAAGTAATGGTTATAAACAAGGGGTGTGTCACACTGTGGCCTTGCCATTTGCATTAAAAAGTATCTTAAGGCAAAAGAAGAATTATGAAAACTCAAATATTTCACCATGCAAAAATATAATCTTCAAAAAAATCTTCCAAAAGAAACCAAAATCCTTCAAGATATTATAACTCTAAACTAATCTCAATCTTCAACACAAGCCAAAATATCATCTTTCAAAAATCCTCATATAAAAACAGACCTATTACCTAGGGGGGTGCAAAATCCCTTAAGCTAGTATATTCTATAATGAATCTAAATACAATATCCTTGCCTCTACCAAGGCAATGCCAAAAATAATAAACACAAGTAATGAAACAGTCAAGTGGCTAAACCCTAAACCTAAACCCTTTGAGGTCTGTGATTCAAACCTGGCAGCTGAAATCATGCTGATTCTGAATTTTATTAAAATTTTGGCACAATTAATAAATAAGCCGTGACTACTGGCTATAGCATGCCATCAAACTTAGCCACAAGATCGCAAACCTGTTAAGCCTCAACTGTGGATGAACTACAACTGAGTTACCAAGGTGGAAGTGATCCATCCATTGGAAACCCGTTATGAGTTATGACTCAACTGTAGATGAACTACAACTGAGTTACCAAAGTTCCACCTCCCACCTTGGTAATCTATCCCCAAACCCTCATACTCTGGACTCTCCCCTCACACTACTTGAGTAACTAGTAACAGCCTATGTAAGTGGGTAAATATCATATGTAGTAAGTAGCTAAGTCACTTGGTGATTACTAGATAAGTAGATTAAGACCTTTTCATCTGTATCATAATTATAAATAGATACTGTAGTACCTTGGTCACTTTGACACAGGCTTGTTAAAAAACTGATTAATTTTCAATATTCTATTTTGACAAATAATATATTTCCAAATATTCCATCATATTTTCTATTTCCCTTAAAAAAAGTTCCGATTTTCTTTTTCTTTTTTCAAAAATTTCAACATTTTTGAAAACAATATAATTAGTGTTGGACTGGTCAAGTTACTATGGTAGCAGCTTCTAACACTTTTTGGGTGTCTTATTGGACATGAAACACGGAAGTGAAGCACCTACCCCTTTCTAAATCCGGCTGCCCAAATTTCATAATAGGAGTTACTACCATAAACATATTACATGATGGAATGGTCCAGGCAAGTGACATTCTTTCGTATTTCCTGCCCAATAAATGTTTTTATCTGCCCGGTTCACTCATCGCCACTAAATTGAGCAGAATGTCATCCACCCTCACTGTTCCATAGTACATTAATTCCTTTAATGGGCTCACCTAGGGGCTTGCTAGGTCCCAGAGTATCGTGTAAACCCTAACCCTTTCCCTGGTCCAATATTGAATTATGAGCGCCTGCACTGCTGCTACATATGTATATATTTTCACCGCTCCTACCTGTACAACTTCTATAATTACTCTGAAACCTTGTGCATTAAATGCTGAGTTTCAGCATTTCATACCCAGATTTAATAAAATTTCCATACTTTGTGGATACCGCTGAAAGAGGGGATAGGGGGCCAAAGCAGAGGAAATAAGGGGTAAAACAGAGGGTGACGTTACGAATAACTCTAATATCCTGAAAACAACGTGGTGTCTGCTCCAAGAGAGACGCCATATTCCCTTCTTGCGTGATGCTTCGGAGCACAAGAAGAGAATGATGGAATTTTTTCCCATTTGCTTTGTGATACACACGCACATGCTGGTTGAATGTAGTGGCTAGCCTATTTCGATGGTATTTTGATTCTCCCTTCTACTAACATAGGTATGTTGGTGCTGTTGTTGACGCCTTGAGCACATGCCGATTGTTATGGTTATGAGTTTCAATCCTCAGTTTTAGGTTAGAGGTTTTTGAGCTTTGTGGTACAGATCCATTTAGACCATGGGTTGAGAAAAAGAACCTTTGGAGGTGTATCTGCTACATGTCTAGTACCCATTTCTGGATGGCACAAACAACATGGTCCATGTTTATCTTGGGGGTTTCATGAAAAAGTCTAGTGAAATATAGCTTTGAAATAGACCAACAAACCTCATCAAAAGAAGCTACCTTAACTCAAAGCATGTCGACCCAAATTTTTTTATTGGGATCTAGGTTGGGTCCAACAAAAGAAAGATTTCATGTGGACTTGTGAACCTCATCAAAGCAATTTAACCCATTTGTGATATGTTGATGCATAGAATTCAACAGTGTCATCTCTAGTTGTGAAAAAGTCTAAAAAACTAAAAAGTCGGTATAGACTATGGACTTGCAAACCTTTTCAAAAGAAGCTTCCTTATTCATAGAACATGTTGACATAGCAACTTCATGGTCGTTCAGTTGGGGGAGGGGGGGGGTGTCAAGCAATTTGCAAGAACTCGGTCTGTACATAATTACCTATTGCACCCTACTACACAATAGAGTTATCCATAAAGTAATGAAAACACAGCACCAGAACCCTGAGTTTGGGGTGAGATTAAAAAAAAACCTTTCAAAAAAGTACATTAGCAATCAAGTGGGGTAAAACTCAGAAAACCATCAATTTTGGTGGTAAACTGAGTTTTATCTTGTCTTTCCATTGCTGCTACATATATTTTCACTGCACTTACCTATACAATCCTATATATAATTACAACATGTGTGTGCGTGCGTCCGATAACGGTTTCGTGTTTTAATGGACCGGCGGAACCGGCCCGGACGGTCGGATTCCGAAAACTGGAACTGGCCCGAACAGTCGGATTCTGCCGATGAATAGGTACCCTATCAAACTGGGTTTTTACTGCCTCATTTATGGGGCACCGGTGACGGTGTGCTGCATTTTCTGGGGCAGGGGCAGGGGGGCAGGGCAGGGGGGGAGGGCAGGGCAGGGGAGGGGCAGGGCAGGGCAGACAGTAGAGCTTAACAGAGCGTTCAGGGTGGCTGGAGTGGCGTAGCCACGGGTTACCCACTACTCGTTACTATAAATACTCTCAGAGATTTAATAAAAATTTCCTTTTTTTTGCGGATACCACTGAAAGATGGGATAGGGGGGTAAAAAGAGGCCCAAAGATAGGGTGAAGACAGGGTGACCCTACCAATAACTCTATTCAACTGTCAGTCTGCTGAAGATAACTAAGTAAACAATTTCAGACAGCCAAATCCAGCAATCCCATTGGCCCGACTTTTAAAAAAATCTTTAGGTCTACAGACAACCCTATTTTGTGGAACGTTGAACTTTTTTTGATCTTCATTAATCCTACTCACTATAGGCTTTCAAGAATAACAAGAACATGCCCAAATTTCACTAAGATTTATAATAAAAGAATGAATATCTGATTTAAAAATTGCTCAACATTCAATAACTTCCTGATCATAAGTCCAAAAATTATGAAACCAACTCAGTGCACCCCTACTGATCAAGGGCTTTCCAGTAGGAATGAGATGAAAGGGACCATGCTTTTGGAGATCTCGATGTGAAAAATTAAACAAAAGAAAGAAGCAACTTTCTTTCATAAACAACCATGTCATGTTTATATTTTTTTTGACATAAACTGAAGAACTCTTAGTTTGGATCCTCCTCAAATGACTTTTTTTTTCTTTAGCAGCTAAGATTCCCAGGTTATTGAGAGCCTCTTGCCTACTGCCGCCGTATAAAGCCAAAGCTCCTTTTTACCTGAAATAAGGAACTTTGATCATAAGATATGGCTTCATTGAAGGTGGCTCCCAACTTTTATTTTCCAACAACTTTGTGCACCCTGCACATTGTAAGTATATTCCATGGATTTTTAAAAAAAATCTCAAATACGGCCAGGAAAATATCAAGCAACAACTCAAATGGGGTAACCGGGACACAGGCCTTCAGTTCTGCACTCCACTAAGCCTGCGCACATGTTAGAGGCTGAGCTGAGCGGTGCCGATTTTCTTGCCGGCAAATGAATGACGTGGTGGCTGAGCGACAGGGCTGACGGGCATCGTCGGTCCTTGTCTTTAGCCGCTCAGCCACCCAGTTTTTTTGGGTAAATGGCATTGACAATAGTACCATGGGTCAACAGTGCCCCCTTTTATTTTTGGGTTTGGGGCCGTGTCTTTTTAATTTTTGGGTTCATTGCATGGAAGATATGGGCAATTCTTATATGAAGTTCATGTATACTATTTCGTTCGTTTCATATTAATTAGTTGAGGGTGTCTCAGAAGTCCAACTCTTTTTAATTTGCAGTGAGCCAACTCGAGTGGCCCATTGCAAAAAGAGAATTGAACCCATGGACGCTCCCAAAAAATAGAAGATTCTAATGGAAAGATGGAGTACCTCTCCCTTTGGCCCACCTATATAGGTGAGAATGGGAGGACTTTGGGCAAAACATATGGGATTAAAGAGAGGTGCTATTGGGAACACCCTTGTGGAACACATTGAGAACCTAGAAAACATATAAAAAACCTGAAAGGAACCTGTTGGGAACAAAGAAAAAAGAGAAAAAAATCAAAGCACTTTGAGTGCATGATGAGCCTTCCCATTGGGTTTGGGGTCGTGTGTTTTTTTTTGGGGTACATTGCATTGAAGATATAGGTCAAGAGTGCCATTTTCTTATTTGGGGTTTGAGATGGACACTCAGGAGAATGGAGAAGAAGACCCATGCATGGAAATTCTTTTGAAGGAGATGAAGAGTTGGGAGATGAAAAAATGCAAACTACTATAAGAATATGGGCTACACCATTTCCTTATATAAGATAATGGAAATGTAGTTCATTTAATCACTTTTCTTTTTTTCCAATACTTTTATTTGGGTTGTGGAGCCCCTGGCAAGAGGGTGGAGGAACGGGGTCTCGTTAGTTAATTTTTTTGGTTGGGTTGTGAAGCCCCTGGGAATTTGGACTGGTGAGTGGTTTTTAGCACAGTGTGCCCGACAGCGGGCTGTCGGGCTGGTATCTAATGTTTTGTGCAGGTCAGTATGTTGTGGAGAGCTGAGTGAACTGTCTGGGCAGAGGGGATATGCAAGTTCGCACTGACTTCGCCTCAGAGCAGAGCGGAAGCCCGGCTGTCAGAGCTCCTTTTCACGGCTGCGTGGACGAATTCAAGCGCATTGCGCAGTCCTTGGTACCCCACCTGTACCGATGAAGTGATGTATGCATTCTTCCTTATGCTCGTGTCCTGTGTGATGTAAAGCTCCCTATGGCCACACCCTAAATTCACCCCCACTTCAATAGACTCGAAAATGTGAAAACGTTTCGTTGTTGTCTACATGTACCTTCCCTGCAAAGGGAGAAAAGAAAAAAGTGGATACCCACTAACTCCATCCTAGATGAGAAAAAAATTCTCAAAGAATTTGGCTTTTGTAGGGTAAGGCCCAAGGCCAAGGGTCTGCCTCACTTAAGGCTGCTTTGGGTAATACCATCAATTGAGGGGCCTTATTGAATGTAAAGACTTGCTGAAAGTTTTTGATGGATGAGATTATCAAAGAACTGACAAGGTGAATCATCTACAATGGTAAAAGAAATGGATGATCCCTACAAAGAAAACAACAGATATGTCCCAAACAACAGAAGAAGGCCTTCTTGAAAGGCCCTTGGCATTTCTTGGAGGTCAAATTCCTCTTGGAATGTGCCATCCAAAGATCCTTGTAAAATTTTCAGTAGGTCTTTATGCCACTAGGCACAATGCATCATAGGTTTGGGTATTGTCAATATAGGTCCAGCATCAAGTAAAAAGGCTCGGTCCGTGTGTGTGGTTTGGTTCAGGGATACGCCAACAACGAACCTACCAACAATACTTGGATTAGGTTCGGATCTTTTTGTTTTATAGGGTTTAGCCACAATTTGGACACGGTTTTGATGCACGTTTCCAGATAAGTTTAGCCACAATTTGGATGCGTTTTTTTATGCACGTTTACAGATAAGTTTAGCCACAATTGGGATGCGTTTTTTAATGCAAGTTTACAGATACGTTTAGCCAAGTGAGGGTGGGTTTTAGGCCTGGGCGTGACGACGGTAGAGAGCACAGAGGGGAGAGAGAGAGAGAGAGAGAACACAAAAAGAGAACGACGCCCGTTGTTCGCTGCTGCAATTGTGTCGTGGTTGCGGGGTGCGTTTTCTCTCTGATTCTGTTGCCGCAGTGTTGACACGGGCGCTTGCGTCACGAGCGTCGTCATTTGCGAAGAGTCAGGCCTGAAGCATACCCCACACTAGTAGCCACCAACAAGGGCTTGTACGTGCTTTACCCGTTGTTTTGTTGTTATCTAAACGTCGTAATAAGAGCAAGTTGCCATTTCCGTTTGATTCGATTGCCGAGTTCTTTTCTCATTGTAAGTTTGGAGAAAAGAAAGAAAGAAAGTAAGCAAGGAAGGAAGGACGGAAGCGAGAGAGATAGATTTTGATTTTATTAGGGGATGCGGAAGGAGCGTTGGAAAGCGGTACAAGAGACAAAACAAAACGGTTTCATTCTTTTGGAACGTTTTGGAGCAACAACAATCACCTCGGAGGAGGATGAGGAGTCCTCACCAGCCAAATTGAGAGAAGAAATGATCTCTGTAATATGTAGTAATATTGCTATGTTCCATAGTGCAAGTCGTTTTGTAGCATTCTTGTATTAAGCAATTGAGGTCACAGTTTGCAGGATCTGCGAATTGCGCAAGAAGAGCGAGAGACATAGAAGAGAGAAAAACAATTGAACTCGCAGTTTGAGGATCGGCGAATTGCGCAAGAAGAACGAGAGCGAGAGAGAGAGAAAGAGAGTCAGTCACACACACACCCAGACACCCAGAGACTCTAGACGGCCAAGATCCGTATCGTTTCTTTGTCGTAGAATTCTTAAGCGCAGCAATAGAATGCCGCCCGCAAAACATAGTCTAAAGACTACCAAGAGATTTACTCGTGGCGTGCAATCTTCTTGGTAAATCTTTTTGTGGTTTTCTGTATTTTTGTAGCAGCTATTCTCTCAGAGGCAGGCAGGAGAAGGACTGTATTCATTCTTCTTGTGAGGAGGAGGAGAACTGAGTAGGGCTAATACAGTTCGCAGGTTTTTTGGTTTTGAGGAATTTTCTTTTCCATTTAGCGGAGAGACTGTTGCGACAAAGAAAGAGGCTTCTTCGGTTTCGTCGTCTTTCGATGCCGCGTATTTTTCTGAGCGTTCGGTGAAGAATCACCGATTTGCTTGAACGCGGGCGGAGATTCCGATCGGATTTCCATCTCGTCGGAGCTTCGTTCTTGCCTGAGCTTTCTTTTCTTCTTCTCTGTTTTGCAAGCTTTGGGGATTGGAACGAAAGGACGCGAGCAGAAGTCAGGGTGGCGGAGGGGCAACATGGGATCGACATCGTGGCTGCGCAAGGTCACCACTCCATTCAGGAGAATCTGGGATGCTATGATGTCCAGGCTGCTTCCGGGCCGCAGGCACAAGCGTGGTAAGCTCAAATTTCTTCGTTTCTCAAGGCCATAGTTATACTGCTGCTGCACCACCACAGACTCCTTGATTAGCTTTGCTGCGGTAGAAGTGAGCTTCAACAGAAGTCTAAGATGAGGGAGCAGAGGAGTCGGTCGGTTCGTTGAAAGAATTTGCTAAGAAGCTCATAACACAACCATCGCCAATTTGCATCTCATCTCTCTCGGCAGAAGAAACGACAACAATTTTGCAGCAGAGTGCTGTTGTGCTGCATATCGCTTTTCTGCCGTGGAGAAGAACCAACAGAGAGTTCGTCTTGTTGTTGTAGAGAGTTATAGATCATTCCATTTGAATTTGAAAGAGAAAGAAAGCATTGGAGATCTTACCCAGTGCACTGCTGCAATTGGGTATTGGAATTCGGAACAAAGAAGCAAAAGGTTTGAAGCATAGGGCCAAAGAAGTCTGGTTTCTGTTCAATGGGTAGTGTGATGGCATAAGTGAAGCTGCCTGAAAAATGTGTGAATTTGGAATTTGCAGCAAATGGGATTTCAAAGCTCTACAATGATGTGCGCTCCTGTGGCTACGAGGATGTGCATGTGATGTGGTCCATGCTACAGCACTCACACTTTCCTTCAGATCCACCAAAGAGACGACATCATCGCCTCACTAGAAGTCTTGGTTAAGAAAGAAATAGGGTCTCAAGCTGTGTACAAGAAGCTAAAGCCCCCTGGCAAGACTGCTGCTGCTGTAAATGGAGGATGAGACAACCAACACTCCACTGTGTACCATATTATGACCTTGTTGTAAATACAAACCTAGTGCATACAGAAGAAGAAGAAGAAGAAGAAGGGAGAATTTGCGAACAATCTCTTCAGCCTCTGGGTGTTCTTTTAGCTCAGGTCGTGGCAGAGCCAGTCCTCAAGGGGATGAGTACAGGTTGCTGCAATTAAGTTATGCAGTAACAAATGAGGTCCCCTACAGCCCGGCACTCTTCAGAGTCATTGTCAGAAGCCAGATAATGGTGAAGATGCTGTGTGCTGGGAGGGCAGAGATCTGCAGAATGATTGAGATGTAGGGCAAAACAGGTACATCTTCAGTGTAGGACAAGATCCAGTGTACAATGATGATAACACAATCAAAGGAATATGTTTGAATTCCCCCACATCACGTCAAGTGTCTGACTCTGGTTGTTGAAAATGCATGTTTCAAATTTGCTGCATTTGGAAAGAAACACCTGAGTGCTAACAGATTTGATCTGTTGACCACTTATGCATCAACCAAAGATGTGATGGTTTGTTTGTGCTGAAGAATTGAGTACTAAGATTTGTGCTTTGTGCAATCTGCAAGGGTGGCAATTGGTCACTACGTGGCTCTGAAATTATACTTGAAGTCAGACACAGAACATAGTGGCAATTGGTCACATGGGACGTGCAATGCAGCCATCTTGAGTCAACATGGTGTGATGCAGGTATTTTATCACTCCCACTCAACACTAAGGACAAACTGTGCATGTTCAAGAATATGCAATCAAAGTCATCTTGTCTGAGATTTGATCATTACTGTATTACCTTGGCTGGTTCAGCAGCAAGAATGTGTCTGTGTCAATTATGTTTGGCAGTAAAAGTATAATATTTTTCAATCTGGATTATACTAAATAATGAACCTATTGTGCTTGATAGTTTCATTCAGATCTCTGGCATGCCATGCACTTATTTTTCAGAATTTTTGGCAATTGCAAAAAGTAATTAATTTGTGCCTAACCAGCCTAGGTACTAGGGTAGCTTGAAAATTGTAGCAACAGGATTTGCCCAAGATGAGACAGAAGGAGAATCACTAAGTTTGGTAGACCTTACAGCTGCAAACACATTAGCTCAATCTGCTGTATCTTAGTGGAATTTCATCAAAGGGTTTTGATGAATTCATAACAGAAAGAGCATAGGATTGCTAATGCTTTGCAGGCGGAAAGCTGGTTGCCTTTTCTTAAGCACAAAAGTATCTGCCCAAAACAGTTCCATGTGGGGGGCTGCAAAGGGACAAGAAGCCAACTTCAAGCCAAATTTGGACACCAAACCACCTCCCCTGAGTGGCAAAACCCATTGCACTATATCCAATGGTTTAAACCTCAACCCATGAACCTTGCTGGTGTGAAGCTTCTGACAATTGACAGGTTAGTTTCCATTTGTCATTGCTTCAGGGTTTCACAGGAGCCAGCTTGCAAGCTATATAATCAACTGCTTTCCTTACTCTGGCAAAGCTTTACTTGCTGAATTTAGAGTGAGTATAGTATAAGGGAAGGCACTGCTGTCATCGCCTTCTGCCCCCTGAACCAAAGACAAGCCCGAGGTCCAGGGTGGGAGGCACTGATAGAAGGGCCTTCCTGCGCTCTTACACCGTGCTCCCCCAATCTTATTTGAAATAGAGGCTGTATAAGGTGCCCCCAAATTGCAATAACATAGTCAGCCGAGGTTGTTACACTCTTGTAACATATTACTGATGAGACTTGTTGCACATTCGTTCCACTAGCGTACTTTCCAGCATCTTACCCAAAGCAACCAAATAGCCAAAAATGCAGCCTACAGATTAGTGAACCTGGACAGGGTTAATCCTTTTTATTGGGTTTGTTAGATTGACTTGGTGGCCGTGCCACAAACTTTATATTTTTTAGTTGACACTAGGGTTATATAACCTTGAATTAGTCCTGAGCTTTTTGTCCCCAACCACTGAGTTCTAGTAGATTGACTTGGTCAATAGGCCGCAAATTTTATACTTAGGGTCTGGATTGACTGTGTGCGTCCTTTGCCAAAGGACTGACCAACCTTTGGGCCAACCTTCGGCTTGGAATAATGGAAGAACGTGAAAGGCCGGTGACAATTTATTTATTGTTGAGTGCTTGCAGTTTGCTTGCAACACAGTTTGCTCTTTACCTGTGGGCTGATACCCCTTATGTTAAGCCTTGGCTATACCCTCAACCCTACCCTTGAACCCTCAACCCAACCCAAGTTGTCCATTGAAGTGAGCCTAACTTTTTTTTTGTTGGGATATGGGGATTTTTGGGGGAATTTGAAGATTTTAGAAATCAGGGGACTGAAGCGGGCTGTGTTCCTTATGTTGTTCCTGCATGTTCTTGTTAATGTTATGTGCTACCTACAATGTTCTTGGGGTGTTTCCCATATGTTCCCATGTCTTCTGATTGTTCTCAATAGAACAACTGCTCCTCCCATATTCTTTTGGTCACGTTGCATGATGTTCTTCAAGATGTGCCCAAGAGTTCCCATATGTTCCACTCATATTCCTTACGACTTTCACAGTATGAGGCCCAATGGAATTGATGGCTGTTTTGACAAATTTATTGGCATGTGTACCAATTATGTTCCCCATGTGTTTGCAATAGAGTTCCAGCCAAATGCTACTTTTGATTTTTCTCACAAGCATTCCCAGCATGTTAAGTCCAGTGGTTCAGGGTTTAAGTTCTTGCTGCCTGGACCTGAGTTGTCATCCTTCTGTTGGAATTGGCACAAAAATCAGATATCAAACCAGCCTTTTGCTAGATCCATAACCAAAACCATGAAAAAGGAAACTTCAACACATGTTTAGGTTTTTAGGTAGGAAAGTGGAAATTTGTATTTCGAAAAGTATACAATTAGGCTGAACTTCATAATTAAGTATTATTTTATATTATATGTTGAACTATGTATCTATGCATTCCCCTATTTTAATTTGTTGTAAAACTTTAAACCTATACTCTAAATTGGGGAGTTTGTATAGTGTACGTAAAACTGGACCATGTTTTTGAGTTAGGCCTAAAGGTTTTTGAATTTGAAAAAAATATGCCAGAACTGAAACCAAAGGATCTAGAAATGGGAAGAATCAGGCTTAACTCACACTTGAAGAATCTCCAAAAATGAAGAACCACATAATAGTGGTCCACACTTTTGATTTGTATGCATTTGAAAAGTTGATTTGAATTTTCCAAGTGATGAAAGTTTTAAGATGTGAAGAAGGCATAGCATACGCTTTGGTACTTTAAAATCTTGACAAGTTCAATTGTAGAATGCAAATTAAAGAATGATCTAATTTAATTTGAACCCAACTCAAAACCAAAACTCATCACAAATTCATCACCAAGTAAATATTTATTGGAAACACTACTCCCCTAAGCTCTAAAGTTCCAAGTGGGGCCAACATTTAAAGTGGGAAAGTCCTACAAGTCTTAAGTCCTATAGGGATTCGCTGTCCAAGTCTTTTTTCAAATGAAAACAATTGATATTTTGAAACTTGAAACACCCATAATTCCTTAGTAACACAATCAATCAATCAATCAAGCTAAGAAATCCCACTATCTTATTACTCTTTTTAAGATGCATATATGCCAAGAACATTGTTGAAACCTTTATTATTGATATTTATTTTGTATGCATTTTGTATCATAACCTCCATGCAGGCTTCATGGCCTCATAGAGCTGAAGCCCTTAGCTTAGATATCTCTGATTTTTTTTTATAGTACTTTAAAAATAACACATTACATTGAAGGTTCCAAACCAATTCTTTCTCATGTCCAAAAGAATTCCAAACTTTCATGTCTATTTCATAAAAAATCACAACAACTAAATATAAATACCCGATAAACATAAATATATCTATTTAGATTTTAAATTAATATAGTGGATAATTCATAATTAGTGTACCCAAAAAAATATTTGTTGCAATGAATTGACTTTTGGTGCATAATTAATTAAGAACTTTGTTTTTTTTTGTTTTTCGTTGCAATACTCACTTTTATGTGTCTATTTTACCATGCTTAGAACTTTGAGTTGGTTCTAACTAGCAACTTATCATAAATGTGACTAATAAATTGAAATTTAACAAAATAAAAATTTACTATCATTTTGCAAATATGTTGAATTGGTAAGATAAGTATGTTACTCAATTTTACTTATACTATATCATTTATTAACTCCACCATGTTTTATGAGACATTGGTTAAACAATGTACAATTGTGTTATAAAATGTGTTAGAATAATTAATATATGGTTAACTAATGTTCATGGTGTTTCATCCATGAATGAGGCTTCACAACAATTTGGACACACTCTGGGCTCTTGCCTCCAGGTCCCTAATTTTGATAAAGCTCTGGTCTGCGGGCTTTACCCTCCACAAAATGCCCTGCAAACTTTTTCACTTTGTAACATGACATGCAGTCACACTCTTTGTATTTTCAAGGGGCCCCTGTGTTCAGGGGAGGGTACTATTTTGCTACCTAATAATAAATGAGATGGATGTTTAATATATAGCCTTTATTAAATTTATAGAAGTAGTAGTTTTATCAATTGAATAATATCTATATTTATTTACAACTGGAAAAAATAGCTATATTTTCAATATAAAAATATTTTGAAGGTTTTATTACAGGTCTAGTTTATTATTTTATTTTAAAATAAAATTTACCTTCAAAGTTTTATTTATTCAAGTTCTGATGCAGGTGTCCTGTTGCCACAGGGACAAGGTCAATTTCCCGTATGTCTTGTTGGTTTTACCTGCAGTGAACATGCCAATTGGAAGCATGATTAGTGTGTGGGAGAAGGTCCTTCCTACAGGGTCTATCTTAAGGATATTGTGATGTAGTCAAAGTGGCAATCGTCCAGAAAATAATTTAGCCAAATTTGGTTACATATTATATATGAAAATCAAGAAACAGAGTCCTTCCATATTTTTGGCTACCTATGGAAAATATTATTATAAAAACCTGGTGATTAGGAATTTTTTTTCTTCAATATCTGGAAATCTTGGGCCATGCTTTTTTTCCGTGAAAATTCCTTTGTGCAAGTCGAAATCATATTATTTTTCAGGTCGAAATTTGGCTAAACGCTGCTCTCCTATATAATTTTGACTAGCAACAAGGTTCAGCAAAAGTGGACAGGCATCCGACTTTGATGATGAACCAGCACCCACCAGCGCACCATCCACTGGATGCCTGTTATTACTCAGTTGTGGATGAACCTCAACAAAGTTAATATTTGATTTCACCTTGGTAAACAATTTTGTAGGAAATAGGTCTCATATATAGGTAGATAGGTAGGAAAATAGGTAATTACTAGGTAAGTAGATGGTTTATACATAGGTAAAGTTTGGTTTTACTATCTACCTACTAACAACCTGCTTGTGGGTTGTTAGTAGGTAGGTAGAAAAAGCAGCAACTGAGCTAACCACCATGGTTAGCTAGTGAACTGGAGCCCAACAGAAAACTGTTTCCTGACTACTTACCATTCATCCTTTATGGTGCACTGGTGGGTGCTGGTTCACTGTGGCCGACCTCCTCCATGATGTCCAAGTGTTATGAACGTGCGAAATTACCAGTTTTGGGTGGGTACCTTTTGGGAGGGTTAGAACTGTAGAATCACAGGTTCCGGTTCCGGTTAGCAATAACTGAACTGAACCCATGTTCGGAATCAAGTTTGGAACTGGAGCCAAGGTTTTGGTTTTTCCAAAGAACTGCCAAACCAGAACCGGGATCTTGGATTTTTTTCAAGAACCAGATTGGAATTCGGGATCGATAAAAACCTTTTTTCTCTTTTTAAAAAGGACTAGAATTGGTGTAACTGGCAGTTAACCGCTGGTTTCGGTCCAGGTTATCTAGAACTGGACCAGAACTGGGTCTGATTTTTAGAACTTGAACTGAAATTAAGAACGGGACCTGGAACCCCAGATCCCTCTAATTTTGTTATTGAGAATTGGTTCACTTCACAAAAGTCAAGAACCGCCCAACACTGGAAATAGCATGAGATCCAGCTTGTTGTGCATATCAATCAGAAGTAGTGTGCGCAAGAGGAGGAGCGAGGTAGTTGGAGCTCGCTCTACCGAGCTCGATTGAAGCGAGTCGAGCCGTCGTCGGCCAGTTTGCTTTGGTTGACAGCGGTCCATCCTTCAATGCTGGAGGGAATCTCAACCCCTCCTGAGACAGCAGCTGCCGCAGCCGTGATACCTGCCGCAACAGACGTGGAGACTGGAGACGCCCAACACAGTCACGAGTCAAGACTCCGTTAGCTTCGAAGACTGCCGGGACAGGCGCGGCTATTCCTGCGGTTGTCAGTCATAGCCACAGCAGCTATGACGTTGGAAGTGATACCCGCTAGCTATGTTGGCTGCTTCGTCGGTTTCGATTTTCACATCCCGAACATCGCTTACGTTGTTCAGAATAGACAAATAAGAGAAACAAAGAAAGAGATGGAGAAATTGAGGCAGAGAGCTTGAATGACAGGAGAAGCGAGCGGAGGCGAATACTTTAGCCTATATACAGGAGGAGCAGGAGGTTGGGAGAAATAGGGTTGGCAGGACGAGTTCAGCGTAAGGTACCAATATTTTATTTCTCTGGAAAAGTTTCGCCAAATTTCTACCCGAAAAATATGATTTCGACCTACACGAAAGGGATTTTAATGGAAAAAATGACTGAAATTAGCCCGATTTCGAAGAATTTTATTCCAAATCATCAACTTTTTATGATAAATTTCAGTATGTAGCCAAAAATATAGAAGGATTCTGCAATTTATTTTTACTTTCATATAAAATATCTAACCAAATCTGGCTAAAGCATCTTATGAATGATCGCCACTTCAGCTAAATCACAAAATCTATAGATTTTTAAAATAAAATTTAGATTAAAAAAAGGAACCCTCAAGAGTACTCAACCGGCAGGCGGGAAAAGCGTGGAAGAAGTCAGAGGACCGTGAGAGATGAGTAAAAGAAGGAGCAGCAGGTAATTCCTGGTGCGGAATTTGCCTCCCCAGAAAATTATGGTTTGTAGTTTGTACTGCCCTCCAATTTCTGGACGAGGTCTTTACGACAGAGGAGACACCTTAAAAGAAAAAGAGTTCCCACAGTTCATGAACCCCCCCCCCCCCCCCTCCCCCCCCTCCCCCCCCCTTTCCAAAAATGGCAAAAGAATAGAGGTAGGAATAGAAATTGTTGGGAGCCAATGAGGTGAACCAGCATGCACCCAAGGGGCCATTTCTTTTTTCCCCCTTTTGGAAGCAAGGAGGGTATTGGGATTTATTTGATAATTTGCTCCCAATGTGTTCCCATTATGTTGGACACAACATGTTCCCAATAACATTTCATTTTGTCTCATATCCTTTGCCTTAAGTTCTACTTTTTGTAACCTATATAACTAGCCCAAAAGATGTTTATTTTGGAGCTATCCAAAATTTGTTACATAAACCATGAATTATTCTTCACCCATTAATGTTCACAATGGCCCTCCCTTGTGTTTTTGTGTTTCATGTCTCACATGTGTCCATCTTTATGTAATCGGGATAGAATTAGTTCAACATCAATTAACATGTTTCTTTCATAGATAAACATCAACTATAGGGGTTGTGAAGCCTTTGGCATTATAGAGTTTGCCCCTTCTTTTACTTGGACATGATCGCATTTGTATTTATCATTAATGTTTTTCTTTTGGGTTTACCACATCCCCATTCATACCACCATATTCCATATGTTCTTTGTGTCAATGTTCAGTGTGTTTTACATATTTTTTTGGCTTGTATGGCCATTGACCCATTCAACATTCTAATTTAGCATGTGTTTAGGTTCTTCCCTTCTTGGCATTTATATTTTCTTTCACAAGGTGATAAGAAAGGCCAACAAGAAACTCATGCACACCTTTATCGATACATAATAAACAATTGGGGAACATTACAAGAAAAGCATACGATTAGAACCATGGTTTGAGTTTCACAAAGATTTTCAGACATGGCTTCATATCCTTTTTCACATCCATTGGCATGATTACATCATGCATATAGTGCACTTACAAATGTTGTTGCAACCTTAATTGTCACAACCTCACTTTGGCCAAGTGTGGGGGTGAAGCCCAACACTCCCAAAGTTGGGGATTTCGAGTCCTCCGGGACTCCCGAATGTTTAGAGTTCGACAGCAAGGCCCAAAACACCTTGCATTGGGGTGTTCTTGGTGTTATTGGAAAGGTCTTGAAACTTAAATATCGAAAATGGCCTTGCATTGGTCATTTGGACATCTGCAGCCCAAGTTATGGGCAAAAGAAAGGCCAAGAGTCAAACTGGCAGTTTGACTCCCGACCACTAAAAGTCAAGAATCGACCTCTTTTTGACCTCCGAATTGAAAGTGCGATATGTCGTTGGAAAGATCTGAATGAGGGCTACAAGTTTGGTTCATACCTTGTCACAATCAGACTTGGCAGTCGGGAGTTATGAGCTCCCAAAGTGACAGGACTCCACCCAGGACAATTTCGGGACTCCAACTTGGGAGTCCCGGGAAAAAGAGCCATTTGGATGTAGCCGCCGGAGAGCGTTGCAGAGAATACTATATGTGTCGCAACCCTAACTTGGCCAAGTGTGGGGGTGAAGCCCAACACTTGGAAAAGTTGGGGATTTGGAGTCCTCCAGGACTCTTGAATGTTCAGAGCTCAACAGCAGGATTCAAAACACCTTGCATTGGGGTGTTCTTGATGTCATTGCAAAGGTCTTGAAGCGTAGATATCGAAAATGGCCTTGCATTGGCCATTTGGACATATGTCGCCCAAGTTATGGGCAAAAGAAGGGCCGAGAGTCAAACTGCCAGTTTGACTCCCGGCCCTTCTTTTGCCCATAACCACTAAAAGTCAGGAATCGACCAGCTTCCAATGTCCGATTCAAAAGTGCAATACGTCGTTGAAAAGATCTCAACAAGGGCTACAACTTCGATTTAAACCTTGTTGCAATTCGAGTTCAGGGCGAGGAGCTACGGCCTCTCAAAGTCTCGATAGTCCATAACCGGGACACTTTGGTGGATTTCGAGACTCCAACTTGAGAGTCTCGGGAATTTGTGCCATTCGGATGTAGCCCCCATGGGGCGTCGCAAAGTATACTATATGGGGGATGGTGGTGGCATCCCCCTAATCCGGGCCGTGATGAGTTTCGTGGTCCGAAGTGCTCGTGGCTTGTCCCAACACCAAAGGGTGTCCCGGAAAGTGAACTAACCACTTGGGTGGTTTGTTTTGGTGTAGATTCTAGCTTGATCAACTAATACCTCTTCCTAGTCTAATCCCTGGGCTCCCAACTCGACCCTCTACCCCTTTCTAAAGTTGGAAGCCGGGAGCGTGCTACCAAGTCCCGAATTTCGCAACTTGACTTTGTGAGACCCTCAAGTGGGTTTCACCCCCGCGACTTGGGAGCGCGTCAATATGGGGAAGGTGGTGGCTTCCCCCGAGTCCGGGTCGTGGTGTGTCTTGTAGTCCAAAGTGCCCGTGGCTTGTCCCAACACCTAAGGGTGTCTCGGAATGTGAACTAACCACTTTGTGGTTTGTTTTGATGCAGATTCAAGCTTGATCTACTAAACCCTTTTCCTAGTCTAATCCAGGACTTCTAGCACGCCCCTCTACCCCTCTATAGTGCTGGAAGTTGGGAGTGCCCTTCCGAATCCCTCTTTTCCGCAACTACACTTTGGTGGACCCTCAAGTGGGTTCACCCCAAAACTTGGAAGTGCGTCAACCATCTTGGTTCGTTGTGAGGGGGTTTCCAAAAACCGGTTGTCTGAGCGTTTCTGCTGAGTTGGTCGGCTCCAATTTGCAAAGGCCGAGTCTCACGCTGAGCCAGGAGTGGAGGATGTTCTTCCACAGGGAGGTCGGGGGCCTTTTAAGCTTGGTTGCCGCGAACATTTAGTTGATATCTTGGGTGGTTGGGCCCATCCCATGAACCGGAAGCTTAATCTGGTTGGCCTTGTGACTCAGGAATTTCTTCCAGGGTTCTCCTCCCGGGGTGAGGCCCCTAATGAGGAGTTTTGCAAACAAAGCCTCCGATTGAGTTTTCGGGTCAATGATCCCGAGGCCTCCTTGGGGGATTGGGAGAGCCAGGGTCTCCCATTTTACTTTTGCTCTAGCATTGGCGGCTTTTCCGCTCCATATAAAGTTCCTCACTACTCCACGTACCTGGCTACACATCTTGGGGTTCGGGTTCCAAGCTGTTGCCAGGTATCACATGGAGGTGAGGAGTACCTAGTTCACAACCAGGATTTTCCCCGCCAAGGAGAGATAGCAAGTACTCCATTGATTAGCTTCCCTTTGAGAGCTGAAAGCATTTTGTCGAAGTTAGCTTCAGGGGGGAGGTGGAATCCGACCTGGATTCCCAGGTATCTTACCCCTTTGCCTTTGGGGATCCATTGGAGCCCCACCTCCCGGCCCCACTCCCATTCTTTGTCCCTTTTGCTGGCCCATATCGCACATGATTTGTTCCAATTGATTTTTGCTCCGGACGCCTTGCAAAAGATGTCCAGGACCTTTTGGGCCCTTTCCATGTTTCTGCACGTGCATTGGAGGTAGAGCATAGTGTCGTCCGCGAAGGTTTGGTCTATAATTTTCCCGCCTCCTGGTCAGACCTTCTACCTTGAATCGATGATTGTCTAGCATATGGCCTAGGACATTCATCGCCAGAATGAAGAGGTATAATGAGAGGGGGCATCCCTGCCTCACTGATCTAGCTAGGGGAAAGGTGCTCCCCTCCACCCCGTTCAGCTTAATGGCCGACGAGGCCAATCCGTATAAGGAGCTTACCCACTAAATCCATTGTGGGCAGAAGTCGAGCTTTGCTAGGGCTTCAAATAAGAAGCTCCATTCGATCCTATCGAAGGCTTTCTCGAAGTCTAGGAGCAGGAGGACCAGGTCTTGGTTACTCTCCTCGGCCTAGTCCTGAGCTTTTTGCGCCAAGAAGGTGTTGTCGAGGATGCTCCTCCCTTCAATGAAGCCAGTCTGGCCGGGCCTTATTAGGTTCTGGGGGAAAACTTGAAGCCTTCTGGCCAACTTTTGGCTAGGATTTTGTACAAACTTCCGAGCAACGTGATTGGACGCCAATTTCCGAGCTTGGCATGGTCCCCGGACTTGGGGATTAGGGTTATGAGCCCTTTGTTAATCATCTTGGAGGTCTCCCCATTTCTAAGCATCGCTGAGAACGCTTGGAGGAGGTTTGGGGAAATCTCATCGATGAATTCCTGAAAAAATTCGGTCGGGATGCCGTCACATCCCGGCGCTTTGCCCTTCGGCATCGCGGGATGGCATCTCGGATTTCTTTCAGGGTGAGTTCTTTGGTCAACTCCTTATTCGTTTTGATCGAAACCCAAGTCGGGGTGCTGGCCTAGCACGCTTCCCGAACTTTCGAGGTGCCGGAGCGCTCGCTTCTGACGTGTAGAGATGCGTGTAAAAGGATTGGACATAATGGGCCAGGTCCTCTTGACCCTTGATCTCTCCTTCCTCGGTTGTCAATTCTTTGAAGAGCGTTCGTTTCCTCTCGATACGATGGAAGTCAAAGAACCTTTTCGAGCACATGTCTCTGTACCTGAACCACGTGGATGCATTGAGCTGGTCGTTTCGCGCCACTTGCTCTTGGAGGGAGTCCGCCATGTGTCCTTGCACCATTGAGAGGATGCTCCTGAGCGATTCGTCTTTGGGATCTTCTTGTAACCGGATTTTTGCCAAACGGGTTTTTTGTTGGAGGCCTCTGGTTCGGGCCCCTTTTTCCCGTTTCCTCTCCTTCGTTAGCTTGCCATTGCATCTGAACATCCTTTCGGTGGCTGCCTCGAGCCATCTCAGCCAATCCGCGTCTTGGCTCGGGGGAGGGGGGGGGCTGGGTGCCTTCCCAGGCCTCTAGGAGAGCTCCTCTACTCACATCTTCCTTTAGCAAGGTAATGTCGAAGTATGTGGCGATTTTGGGTGGGGCAGATGTGCGCCCCCAAACCGTAATCACTAACGAGGAATGATCGGAGATTTTTCTAATGGATGGGGCGGCTTCTATTCTCCCTCCCCTGGAGTCTAGCTCGTGGGATACAAGGAACTTGTCTATACGGGAGACGGCGGACCCCTGGCCTTTCCTTCCATTGTCGAAGGTATACTCTTTTTTTGACATTTTTCTGAAGCTGTCTAGGGTCCAGGCATCAATTAGGCCGTGTTGCAGAGTTAGGTGGTGCCAGGTGGCTGCCTCTCTCCTATGCATCCTCCTTTCACCCGCTTGGCCCCTGGTCCCTTCTTCTTCGAAGTGGTTGAAGTCTCCTCCGAAGATTACGTGTTCGGCCGAGAGATTAGCTTCGCTGATCTTCTTCCAAAGGGGAGCTCTATCCCTGGATGTCCTTGGAGCGTAAGTATTGATTATGGATAACTCGAAACAATCGGGTAGGTGGAGGATAACGTACTGGGCCCTTCCCTCGACCAATATCCCATCCTGTCCACCAGAATGGCGGTCCCGGCACTAATACGTTGGGAGGTTCCCATTGGGATTCTTGGGTTCCAAAGGCCTTCCCTTGCCAGAATTTGAGCCCCTTTGTTGAGTTGGTTACCCCTTGTTTGTCCAAATGGTGTTCTTGGATGAGGAGTACCTGTGGTGGGTTTTGGAGAGAGGATAGCCAAGTCTTGATGAGCTTTTGCTTGGCCGAATCTTTCCCCAGCCCTCTAACGTTGAGGGAGACGATTGTGAGAGGTCGTCCAGACATACGTCCCGAGTCCTAGGGCGACCTCTTGGCCGATCGATCCTTTGTAGAGGCCCTGATCCGGTTCTGAAATGTGTGGGAGGATACCTCCGATCGGCATCAGGATTGGATGAGTGGTAAGGATAGCTGGTGGCGATTCTGTTCCTTCGATCTCTGCATGTCCCGGGTCCGGTTCTGAGTCGTGTTAGACGGTACCTCCCGCGACCTTGGGGTCTTGGAAGGGGTTGGCCCTCGTCGGGAGGCTGGCCTCGAGACTTCCCAGCTCTAGCTTCACGAACCTCTTTTTCATGGCGGCTTGTGGGGAGGCCAGGATGCTAGCCATTTTTTGTTTGTGAACGAGGTGCTCCGTGCTCGAGGGGTCCCTTTTGAGGAGCAGGTTGTGCGCTGCTACTACGCCCCCCGTGTCATTATTCATGACTAAGCTGGTTCCGATTTCCTTCCAGTGTAGGTGCCGTTTGTTTTGTACACTGAGTGCGCTGGAACCGGTCCGTATGTGGGCAAGGATGGTGCACTCCATCCCCCCCCCACCTGATTCAGCCTGCCAGCTCCATTCTAGGTGGAGGTTTCCCTTCACCGCCAACTTGTATCTGAGGACCTTTTCCTCTAGTTCGGCTTCCAAACGGAGGACTAAGTCTTCTTGAGCGGAGGCATGGGTCCACCTTTCCTCCGAAGGGCCCGTTACTCGGATGTTGAGTGGGAGGTTCGGTGGTGTTTGATTCCTTGCGTGGACCAGGATCTGCTCCTTCTCATCCTTTTCTCGCAAGAGGACCGGCCAGATCCTTGCCTTACAAATTCCTGGTCAACAGGGACCGAGATTCCTAGTGACTCAAAGTAGGAGTGGTGCAGCTCTGAGTGTGTCTGCCCTCTCTTTCCCCTTGGAGTGATTGCCGGTCGGGGGGAGTGGGTGAGAGTTTCAGCTAGGTCTTGCCGAGGGGAGAGTATCCTAACGGGCAACCTTCTTTTGCCTTGGAAGGTCCATCCCTCTCCGAAATCCTTTAGCTGTTTTTTAAGCAGATCCGTTCTGATCGTTTCCCCACGGTTCCTTGCGAAGGGGTTGAGGTTTACCATGTTCCCGATTCCCGGGGAGCTAGCCAGCTCCGAGGTTATGAAGGACAATCCGAGGTTGCGAAGGACAATCTGGTTCTTGGAGTGGATTCTTGAACCGAAAGGATGATGGTGCCTTGCTGTTCTCTTGTCAGCCTGTGTGGAGGTGAGACGGTACAATCGAACATCTTCTGATCCAATTCGGGTGTGTGTGTGGGGGGAGGGGGTGCTAGCTTCTTTTTCTTTTCCTCTTCCCCACTGGTCGCAAGAGTTTTGCTGGTAGTGTGTTGGAGGTTTCCAGAGCTATACGGGTTCCTACTCATCCCCTCGCCTTTGCTTGGGTGGTCTTTGTTTGAACAGATTCCCCCATTACCTCGTTGCTCCATAGAACTTTTGGTTTTTTCTGTGCTCCAGCGCTGTGCACTAGTGTTTTTCCCCTGATCGTTCTTCCCTCTCCATTCGAAAGGAGCTTTGGGGGGGATACTGCCATCTTGTGTCGGGGACCTGATTAGAGGGCAGTTCTTGGCAAGGTGCCCGAACTTCCTACATTTTTACATTGATTCGGCAGCCCGGAATAGAGAATTCTGTGAGCTGTTGTGTCTCCGGGTCTGGCGCCTTCGGCCATGGATGGTTACCTAATGATCCCGGCCAGCTTGCTGATATCCTTGACCTCAACCGTGACCATGGGCCCCGCCGATCTCTTAATGTAAAAATTCAGAGATTCTATGTCAAGTACATCCCTAATGCTGCTGGCCATGATGGTTAGCACCTTCTCCGTGCTGAGCTGAACGTGGAGATCTGGGAATCGCACTTTGATGGAATGCGTGAGGAGCATTTCAGCTCCGTGCTCATTTGGTCTGAAAAGCGCTGAGTATTTTGAGAATGAGAGGGCCCAGCCGCTCCATTTTACTGCCGCAAGCTTTCTCGTTGCTCTAGCCCCTTCCTCTTTCTCGAAGAGGACCTCAAAATATCCTCACGTTAGTAATGTGACCGTCAAGAAGGGCGCCGGGAGATGAAGCTTGAGACAGTCTTAAAGGAAGCTCTGCCCGCCAGAGTCCTTCCGATCACTATTTTGCGAACTCTCAGAGCCGCGTTTTTTTGTAACTCGATGACCATCATAGGCGGGAATTCTGCTTTTATCTCTAGATTATAATCTATCGGCGATGGGCCTTGGGTATCCTCCCCCAAGGGGGAGGATGCACCTGTCCCGTTGCCTGGGAGTGCATCCAAAGAAATGGGAGGATTTTCCCTCATGAGGGGAGCCGTTTGTTTCTTTCGTGCGTTCCTCGCGCCCAAAGCTTCCGAAGCTTCTGAAGCTTCCGGAGTCTCGACGCTTGGTATCGTGTATTCGGCTCCCCTCTTAGTAGCATCAGAAAAGGTAACTAATTTTGAAATGAAAGGAGAAAGGATTGGAGGTACCTGGAAGAGATGTATGCATTCAGAGAGCTCAGTCGTATTCTTGTCAGCTTGAACCATCTCCTCGTTGGGAACTTCTGACAAAAATAGCCGTTGAGAGCTGGGGCCGCTCTTTTCGCCATCGCTGAGCGCTTGGCTTTTCCGAGCTTCTCCGTTTCCTTTTGGCTTGACTAGGCGCTGCTCGAGCTGCGCCTGCTCCTCCTCCGGGAGACTCGACGAGAGTGGTCGTTGACAGTTGGGCTCACTCGTTCGTCCATCGCTGCGCGATTGGCTTTTCCGAACTTTTCCTCTCCCTTTCGAATTCTTCGTCTGCCTCTTCGGAGTGACTAAGGGCGCCGGAGCTTGATTGATCGAGTTTTTGTTTCGGAGATGAGCGCTTCCCGATCGGGAGGCGCTTGCTTCGAGAGCAATCGAATTGGGATCTTGCTTCGGCCGGGCAAAACAGGCCCTTACTGATAGCTTCCCGTCGTTGCTTGGGATCGGAAAGGTGAAGTAGCCGTTGCCATCGCCGTTGTGAGTCGGCTTGCTACCTTCGAGCTTGCCGATTTTTTGACGATCGTAACGCCCGGCCTCCCGGACTTTGTCAGCAACTTGGCAATACTCGATCAGCTTGGGATCGCTTTACTCTTCTGAATTAGAGCATAGATTCATCATCACCGCTATGGAATTGCTAAGAAAACACAGAAAAACAATCGAGGTGGGAGCTATGGAGGGGGGGTGCTCTTTGATGCACTCACAGGAAACGGAGAGCCCATCGCTAATAGAGCCGTTGCGGAGCGCAAAGCGTCGCAGGGTGAACGCGGGGAGCTATAGAGAATACTATATGGGGGAAGGTGGTGGCTTCTCCCGAGTCCGGGCCGTGGTGAGTCAAGTGTGTCAAAGTGCCCGTGGCTTGTCCCAACACCCAAGGTGTTCCCGAATGTGAACTAACCCTCTTGTGGTTGGTTTGGGTGCAGATTCAAGCTTGATAATCTAGTCCCTCTTTCTAGTCTAATCCCGGGAATTCTAGCACGCCCCTCTACCCCCTTTTAGTGCTGGAAGTTGGGAGCGGCCCTCAAGTCCCAACTTTCCGCAACTCTACATAGTTGGACCCTCAAGTGGGTTCAACAAAGGACTTAGGAGCGTGTCTGAATAGGTGGCAATGGCAAAAGTAAGTGGGAATAAGGAGGTAGGAGTAAGCAACAATGGTGAAAATAAGTGGTGATGGCAAAAGTAAGCAAGAGCAGGTAGTGAAGGTGAAAATAGGCAAGAGCACATAGGTAAAAGTAAGTGATGATGGCAAAAGTAAGAGGGAGCAAGTGAAAGCAAAGTGGTGATGGCAGAGTGATGATGGCAAAAACAACAATACAACAAATAGTGACGTGGGCACGAGGCAAACAAAGTAAGTGAGTGTAGGGTGTAGGTGTGCAAGATAAGCAAGTTAGTAGGTAGGAAGGAAAAAATTTTGGAAGGAAGAAGGAATTCAAGGCAAAAAAAAACAACTCCATTGATACAAAACTACAAAACACCTAAACAACAAAAAACTAGTTTTCAAGAGAGCTTTCAAATGAATTTAAACTTTAAACATTATAAGAAAGTTTTGAGCAATGTGAAAGGGGGAAAGGGAGAGGTTGGTTATTTTATATTGAAAGCAAAATCGGGCATCATTTAAGGTTTAAGATATGTCTTTTATAAGTTTCTAATTCTTACCTAACCCCCTACATCCAATGGCCACTTAGGATTCCTTCTTCTAGAATCTGCTACCTAACCTTCTACACCTACCATTTAAGCCCTCTAATTGAAAACCAGATTTAAAAAAGAAATCATTTTCGTGGCTTTTAGTTTAAAGTTTCTTTTAAAAAAAGGTAAGGGTTTTTCTCATGAAAGAGAATTGAAGGTTAGAATATCAATTTGATATCACTTATATTAATGTCCATAGGTTTTTAGTGAATGATGCTTAATTGATACTTAGTGCTCCTTGGGGTACTTGCCCAACACTAGATTAGACTTGTCCATATCACTTCCTCTATATATTTTTTACACTTGACACAAGTTTTTGTATTCTTGGTTCACCAATGGGTTTTGACGCACTCCCAAGTCCCGGGTTGAACCCACTTGAGGGTCCAACTATGTAGAGTTGCGAAAAGTTGGGACTCGGAAGGCACTCCCGACTTCCAGCACTATAAAGGGGTAGAGGGGCATGCTAGAAGTCTCAGGATTAGACTAGGAAGAGGGACTAGTAGATCAAGCTTGAATCTGCATCCAAAACCAACCACACGAGGTTAGTTTCACATTCCGGGACACCCTCGGGTGTTAGGACAAGCCACACGCACTTTGGACCACAAGACTCATCACGGCCCGGACTCGGGGGAAGCCACCATCTTCCCCCATATAGTATTCTCTGTAATGCTCCGCAAAGGCTACATCCAAATGGCTCTTTTTCCCGGAACTTTCAAGTTGGAGTCCCGAAATTGTCCCGAAATTGTCCCGGGTGCAGTTCTGGGACTTTGGGAGCTCATAACTCCCGACTGCCAAGTCTGATCTTGACCAGGTTTAAATCAAACTTGTGGCCCTCGTCGAGATCTTTCCAACGCCATGTCACACACTCAATTCGGACGTTGGGAAGAGGTCGATTCTAGACTTTTAGTGGTCGGGAGTCAAACTGGCAGTTTGACTCCCGACCCTTCTTTTGCCCATAACTTAGGCTGTAGATATCCAAATGATCAATGTGAGGCCATTTTCGATATCTAAGCTTCAAGACCTTTCCAATGATACCAAGAACACCTCAATGTGGGGTGTTTTGGGCCTTGTTATTGAACTCTCAACATTCAGGAGTCCCGGAGGACTCGAAATCCCCAACTTTGGGAGTGTTGGGCTTCACCCCCACACTTGGCCAAAGTGGGGTTGCGATAGGTTTTATGCCATTTGTGAACTCCTTTGTTGCATAAATGTTTAGGAAGATTTCAACACCATACTAACCTCCTTATGTTGGGAAATTTGGAGAATTTGCCAACATTATTGGTAAATATTTTAGACTTTGTTTTTTATGACAACAATAGATTGATTTTTATGGTATAATTTGGACAAAAAATTTTTAAATAAAAATCATGAATTTTTTTTGCGATGGTGAAAATGCACATGGCCATAGTGCTTATAAAAGCAAATATAGTAGGAAATGAAAACTTTTTAGCAATAAATGATTATTTTTCATTGGTCAACTACAATGGTTGGCCCAAGTGGTGAAAATTAAATATAGTCTCTCATTTTGTTCAATCTTTCTTTTCAAGTTCATGGGTTACATGATGGGGGAGAAATTAAACATCACACACTAGATGTGTTAAATATTGATAAAGGGTTTATCTTAGGCATGTTTTTAGATGATATCATTACTTGATAATTATAATACTAACATTTACTGTCACATGAACAACATTCATTTGTCATAACATTCATTACCCTTTTAAATAGTTTTTTGGTTCATGACATATGTGACAAAATAATTTAATGGTTGAAAACACATATGGCACAAAGTCAAAAAAATTGTAAGAAAATTGGTGGTTGTCACCACAATATTCATAATGCCTTCAGGAGATTGAACAAAACAACAAAAAAATCATCCTAACAACAATGCATTAAATTCTATCTATAAGAGTTGTCTACTTAATTTCTATCTTAATTGCATTTTGGTTGTAGACCTTAGTTGCCTCAAAATCTAATGACAAATGCATTGGGTTGAATTTTTTGTTGAATAATAATAGTAATAGGCATGATTCCAAAAATTGCCCACCTCCAATCCTTTAATATTTCTATCATCAACATAAAGCTGATTTCATCCTTAAGCACAAGCATATTGGCTTTAACAACCTAAAGTGCCTTCATTTGACCACGTGATAAACAATTTTTGGGTTTGGAAATCAAAGTCCTCAAGGTTGAATAATTGTTGTGTATACATGGTAATAACAAGTTGCAAATGATAGTTTAAACGGTTGCACAATTTGTTTTTCAAGAAAGAAACTAAACTAAAACATTGTTCATCATTAATAGAACCAAGAATGTGTACCATACCAATTTATACAAGGTTAAGGTATTCAAAAAAATAGTGTGCTAGCAATTGTGATGTATGGATCATTTGTTACAACCATGTGAAGGGATTTACAAAGATTGAATTAACATTATCAACTAGAAGGGCCACCACTTTTGACATGGCTTATGTGGCATTGGTCTTCATTGTTAGGTTGAAAAATCCTTGTTGAGCATCCAAATCCCATGTTCATAGAACATTAGGAATCTTGGGATTAGTTTTTCCACATAGATATGGGGTTCAGTAGAAATCCTTCAATATTTCCAAGTGTGAAAAAAATGTTTAATCTATATTTTCTTACAACCAATGTTAGGGTAAACAATCCCCATTGCATCCAAAATTAACTGCACATAAAACCAAACATTGAACTTTTATATTAATCTTTTAATTACATTTTTTTTCAAAAAAATAAAATATCAATTTATATTTTCATTATTTTTTTTCAAAAATTAAGTCATTGAAATACACCAAAATCTAGATTTGCCATGAAATATAACTTCCAATTTGCCATACAGCAAATGTTTTCCAAAAACCAAATCTACCATAAAGTAAACAACAAATGCATCCAATTTTCCAAGTGTAAATGAAAAAGAAACATGCACTTACATTTGCATTTTACTTTGATTAGTAGAGTATTTCATATGTAAAAATTATTTTTGTGATAGGCAACATACTACCTATTGATGGGTAGACCTTCACCCTAATGAACCCATATCTTTTATCCATTTACAACATATGCAAGATGTTCAATGGAATTTGTTGTAACAAGTGTTAAGAGTTTTTGTTTAACTACTTAATTAAATCATAATTATGTTAGTTTTCAGCTAGATTAGTGCAACTAAGTGTGTTTTAGCTTGGAACCAATTAAGGTGTGAATTAGGTTTGGGATATTTGGTGAATTGGATATGAAACTTGAGAGTTGTGGTCTCGAATCACTTTTGGTGATTTGAGATTTCAAAATACATAATGTTGTTTCTTTGTAAGTTTTCTTATGTTTGATGTAAATTTTATTTGTTCACATTGTTATGTTAATTTTACTATGTGTTTTTGGGCTTGGATTCCTATTTGTTGCAAGTGAGGAGATCTTTTGATTTGGATGTGATGTGCCATTTAGGGTGGTTTGTGTTATTTGGTGACGCGCTCCCAAGTCCCGAGTTGGACCCACTTGAAGGTCCAATTATGTAAAGTTGCGGAAAGTTGGGACTTGAGGGTCGCTCCCGA
Source organism: Sphagnum tenellum (assembly GCA_963921925.1). NCBI lineage: Eukaryota > Viridiplantae > Streptophyta > Sphagnopsida > Sphagnales > Sphagnaceae > Sphagnum > Sphagnum tenellum. Next base: position 8,576,760 of record OY998142.1, read on the forward strand.
CTACAAGCACTATAGAGGGGTAGAGGGGCGTACTAGAAGTCCCGGGATTAGACTAGGAAGAGGGACTAGATTATCAAGCTTGAACCTGCATCCAAAACAAACCACAAAAGGGTTAATTCACATTCGGGAACACCCTTGGGTGTTGGGACAAGCCACGAGCACTTTGACACACAAGACTCACCACGGCCTGGACTCGGGGGAAGCCACCACCTTCCCCCATATAGTATTCTCTACAACGCTCTGTGGAGACTACATCCAAATGGCTCTTTTTCCTGGGACTCCCAAGTTGGAGTCCCGAAACTGTCCCGGGTTGGAGTCCTGGAACTTTGGGAGGTCATATCTCCCGACTTCCGAGTCTGATCAAGACGAGGTCTAAACCAAAATTGTAGCTGTTTTCAAGAGCTTTCCAACACCATGTTGCACTTTGGAATCTGATGTTCGAAAGAGGTCGATTCCTGACTTTTAGTGGTCGGGAGTCAAATTGTTAGTTTGATTGTTGGCCTTTCTTTTGCCCATAACTTGGGCTGTAAATGTCCAAATGACCAATGCAAGGGCATTTTGGACATCTAGATTTCAAGACCTTTCCAATGACATCAAGAACACCCCAATACAAGGTGTTTTGACCTCTGCTGTTGAGCTCTAAACATTCAGGAGCTTGGGAGGACTCCCAATCCCCAACTTTGGGAGTGTGAGTTTCATCTTCACACTTGGCCAAAGTGGGGTTGTGACACTTCCAGTGCAGGTGGCGTTTGTTTTGTATGCTTAGGGCACTGGTTCAGGAGTCAATGTGAGCTAGAGTGGTACATTCCGTCCCTCCTTTACTTGATTCCTTTTGCCAGCACCATCCTAGCTGGGGTCGAACCTTGAGCGTTAGTTTGTACCTCAACACTTTCTCTTCTAGCTCCGTTTCTAGTCGCTGGGTGAGGTCCACCCAGGCTGTGTCTTGAGTCCACATGGCCTCAGCTGACCTCGTGATTCTCATACTGAGCGGGAGGCTCGGCCGAGCCTGGTTCTTAGAGTAAACCAGAATCTCCTTGAAGGAATTCTTTTCCCTCACCAACATCGGCCATATTCTTGCTCTAAAGGGTTCACCATTGATTGGAATTTCAATGCTGAGTGAGGAAAAATAAGAGGGGTGTACCTTGGAGTGGAGCTGCACTCTTTTTCCTTCTGGCGTTGGTTCTTGCTGGGGGTGCGAGGGAGGGCTTGGCGCGCTTCCGGCCTGGGCGAGGCAAGCTTGGGTATGTGTTTCTTTCGGTCTTGGAAGGACCAGCCTTCCAACGTGTCCTCTTGGCACTTGGCACGCATATCCCCGCCACAACTCCCTTCCTTCGAGCTGGCAAACGGGTTTGCCTTTGCCTCCGTCTTCTGGGCTTGTGGGTAGTTTAGCCCGGGTAGCTTGAAGAAAAAAATATTTTTGGGTGTCATGGCCTCCTCTGGGGTTTTTTGGTTTCCGCCCCGATTTTTCCCTTTGCTCGGCTTGGCGATGGTGGGGGTTCGGCTGTGCTCTGGTTCTCTTGAACTTCGGCCGTTGCGCTCCATTGCCCCGGGTCGGCAATTTGGCTTCCTGAGCAGTTCCTTGGTGGGTCGGTTGGTAGTGGTGGGGCCGAGGTCCGATTCCTTAGAGTTTTGGATTCCGTGCGTCCTTGGTACTTGCCCAGGACTAACGAATCGTGTGTCGTTGCTGATGTGGGGTCTTGCGCTCTTGCGCGTGTTGCGATTGTGGGTGTCGGGCGTGTGCTCGGTTGCCTGCCATCCGTCCTGCTTGGGAAGGGGGTGTGATGAACAACTCCTTCGTGCGCTATGTTTTTAATAGTGTTGCACGCCCGGGCTTGATGCCCGAATCTACGGCACTTCCAACACTGGTTCGGAAGTCTCGAATATAGGATTTTTTGTCGAATCATGTCAGTGATGGAGGCGCCCTCCGCCATGGAAGGAATCCTGATATATCCCGCCAGCTTGGCGATGTCTTTCACCTCGATCATAACCATTGGGCCGGCCGGTCTCTTCATGTAGGAGTCGGCCGCTTCAATATCGAGCACCTCTCCGAACTTGCTCGCCATTATGGTGAGAGCTCTTTCGTTTCTGAACTGATCGTGTAGATCGGGGAACTGAACCTTGATTGTATGCGTGAGGAGCGCTTTCGCTCCTTGTGCGTTGGCATCGAAGTTTGGATTGTACCTTGAAAAGGACAGGCTGAGCCTGTTCCATTCCACTATGGCGAGTTTCCTGGTTGAAGTGGCTCCTTCTTCATCCTCGAAGAGGATCAGGAAGAAGCCTCTCGTGAGAAGTGTTGCTTAAACGAAAGTCGCCGGGAGGTGTAGCTTCAAGCTTTCTTGAAGCGCTTTGAAGGATGTTCTCCCTCCCAGCGTTCGTCCGATGACGGTCCTGTGTGCCTTCCTAGCCGTGTTGTTTTGCATCTCGATCACCATTTCCTTCGGGAATTTCGCCTCAAGTTCTAGGCTGTAGTCCACCGGCGATGGGCCTTGGGTTTCCTCCCTCGTAGGGGAGGTTTTTCCTGGTTCGCTACTGGGGTGCACAATCAGAGTCGGGTTTGGAGGGGGAGCCGTTGTGGGAGTGCTCGGTTTCTTCCTTGGAGCTTTTCTGTCGGACTTCTCGCTTAGATCTTTCACTCTTGCGGCTGAGGCGTCATCCCTTGTCAGCAGCCTTGCGGCGATGGTTCCCCGGGTTTCCTGCTCCAACCCTTGCCCCGCATACGCAGAAAACGATTTTGAGAAACGAGGGAGAGAAAGGGATTGAGAGGAACGTACCTGAGGAGGAAGGGATTGGCCGGCCGCCTCGTCCGTGCCCAATGATGCTTGCGCCGGTATGTTCGGAAGGAGGATCTCCGAAGGTGACCGTTGACGGTAGCCTTCATGCACTCCTCCATCGCTCCTTTCCGAGATTGCTTGCGCGATCCGGTCTGGAGCTTGACATCTTGCCGGGCTGCTGGGCGCGGCCGGGACCTTTGGTGCTCGGATCTCTTTTCTCTCTTCTTTGCTGAGCGGATTCCCTGAGGGGAAATCGCTTAGCGTGGGAGGAGTCTCCCGAGAGCTCTGCACAGACGAAATGACCAAAGCAAAAGATCCGTTGGTGAAAGGTGCATTCCCATTGCTTGTCGGAATGGAGAGACGAGCGCCGTCGCAGCTAGGATTCGGCTTACTTTTGAATTTACTGAAACCTTGCCACGCGCTGCGCCCGACCTTCCGAATTCTATCAGCTACGAGAAAAAACTCATTGAGCTTGGAGATTTGGAAATCTTGAGGCTTTAAGTGGTTATTCATCTTTACCATCGAGAAACGCTTAGAAAATCATCAAGAAAAGGTGCATTCTGTTTTGGAATCTAGGAGTCTCTCTGATACATGCCCCGGGAGCGAATGCGTGGGCGGAGCGGAGCGTCGCAGAGTATACTATATGGGGGAGTTCACAGTGTACTCAGAGAGCACCTTATAACCATGAAAGTTCCTGCTCTCAACAAAGGAACTATTCAGATTTAGAATGTTCAGTAGTTGTGCTTTACACATGGTAAAGCCCTTGAGGGAGGCCATTCTCAGAATAAGGGGCTGCCTTGGCTCCGCCTCACACATGCCGTTATTCTGAGAATGCCCTCCAGCTAGAGCTTTGACCTAACACATTTCTAATGTGTTGTGTGAAGAAATTTTTGACAACAATGGTAAAGCCAATCCCTACTCAAGGCATTGTCATTGTGTGGTTGCTGGGCCTAGACCCTACACTGCATAGAGTCCTGCAATGCCTTCATGCATAAATGGGAGACAGATACGATAGAATTGAAGCTACAACATGAAGTTTGAATAATGGAGATTTCCAGATGGACGAAAAACCACTCCTGGAATTTGACATCGAGATGTCCACCTGCGTAGAGTGAGTAATGTATCTATGAAACTGCAAGGATATCTCCACAACAGCAATTTGAAGGTATTATGACAATGAGTGCAGTCATAACCTAAGAGTCACCCACAAAGTATCAGACCATCACCTTCATCACAAATAGCAGTGACAATTACACAACTATCCACTGATTTCATCAGCTCCTTACAGTGGGTGTTAAATTATGTATAACCCATCCAAACTGTTGGGCAAAGCATTACAACAAATCTGCATCCTGAGCTTCTGTCTGTTGGCTAGCATCAAGGAATATAACCTTATCAAAAGAGTCAACAGTAGCTGCTGCATTAAAGCTACAACAAGCTTCTGAGGGTGAGCTTCATTTCATTTTAGCTTCTTCCTGTACAAGCAAGCATCTAAGCCTAAGGCATAGGACGAATAATCTATGAGAGCATACTGAAGAGAAGTCACCAATAATTTAAAAGCAGTTAGTCCAAAAGCTGCAAGGACATTTTGCTTGTGTATTGAGAAACTTTTAAGTCTGTCTGTGTTTTCTTCCAGGCATCACCCATCATGTCTCTTTTGGTGTACAGACATAGCTTCTGGAAAATGCTGTTGTACAGGCAGTGTGCTGTTATGTAGCAGAGCAGGAGCTTGCTACCATGAGGGTCAAGATTGCCATGGAAACATGGTATGGCCACAACATGCTTTTCTGATGCTGTTGTCCCTGAGGTTGGTTTGACTGCAGCCATCTGTCTGGGAGGTAAGCCACACATGTCATGTGGATTCAATGTACAGCTTCTGTGAAATGTGACTGTTGTGGGTTGTTGCTTACATCTGTTGAAGGTGTAAGCAACTACCCACATGTGTGTCTTACCACTCATTTGCTTATTATGTCTGTCCTGCAGCACTATTAGAGCTGCTCAGCACAAGTATGAGAAGGAGAGGCAACACTTTCACAGTTGGCAGAGGTCACATATCACAAAAAGAAAATTCACTACAAGTTGCTCTTGTGTTATCTTGCTGGAAGTCTTGAACTCTGCAAGCACTCTACCTGAGCCACAAGTGAAAGATCACCCTCACAGGCTGTCAACAGCAACTGTACTCTTTTGTCAAACTCTTCACTGTTCAACTCTGCCATTTCCTTTCTTGGTGATGGAGGCTGATACTCAAGAAGCTGCATCAACATACCCTGCAACAATGCATAAACACTTCATTAGGGCAGCTTGCTTGAATAGGGGGCACAGAGAACTAAGGACCAGAGAACAACCTCTTGATCTCTCACAAAACATAGGTTTACCTGCTGCTGTACCCTCTGCGTTGAGCTTTGAACCAGAGTTGTGATCACCTTATTAAGTGCAAGCTTCTCCTTCACAACATTTCCTGCTATGAAAATATAACCAAAAATGTGATGCAAGGCTAATGCAAATGACATTGAGCCTCCCACAACTGCAGTTTCAAATGCTCCTGATGTCCATGCAGAGACATACGCCTCAATCATCTGGTTGTTTGTCTGCATCACAACATGAAAATTCTAACAATGTCAGAATAAACACCATCTAAAATAGGATAGCTGAGATAACTTGCTTCTGAATTTACAAACTGACTGTCTAAGAAAAACCCTCCACATAGTCTTCACACTTGATTTGAAAGCAAATGTGAATTACCTCAAATGGGTACAGGTAACCCCATTGTTGACCACAGCACTGAGTCAAAGGAGGAAGTAATTTGAGAACTTGCACTTCAGCCAATTGGTGCCATATAGCAAGCCGTACAGAGTCTGGCACACCCTGCCGCAAATATATGGCTACCTGGCGACCAAAGACCAAATCACCATATGAAGAGGCACCAAAGTGCTCTGCAAGAGTTTCTGCAAATGTGGTGTAGTTGCCATCAATACAACAGATAAAATCCAGAGGCATGCTTGAAGGTGATTCATCCAAACAACTTGCCATATCAGATCTGAACTCAGAGGTTTCTAAATGTTTCTTTATTGGCCAGTTATCAAGCTGATGCCCATAGAACTCCTGCAAGGTTCCCACCATTTTGTGGACATCCTCATGCAGGAAGAAATCATCTGCCAGAACAAAAACAGTTGATAATGCATGGAGTTTTCTTATCAATGGTATTGTCACAATGAAGTTGCTTTCACTCTCCTCCATTGTTTCACTCAGTGCTTCCAAGCTCAAAAGCCATGAAATACCAGCTTTCACAACCTCTTCCATCTCCAGCTTTTCTTGTACAGCAACTGAAACTTTGTGACCTGTCAAGACCTCGACTCCTTGAGACCCATCAAGAAAATGAGATATGTTAGTTGCCATAGGGCTTAGAAGCCAATGTGATGGCAGTGGCAGCCTCTGTCTTGCCCACTCTCTCACCAAGGAGTCCATTGTACTACAAGCATCAGTCCCTTCCTCCTCACACACAGTTGCAAGTCTCAAAGAGCAAAAAGTTGATTTTTCCCTTTTTGATACTTTTGGATTGATATCTGCTTCTCTTTTTGAGGCTTTCCACAGTTTTGTTGATGTCCATGTATCCCTGAAGTCCTTCATAAGAAGCTTGGAGACCAGTTGAGGGTCCAAGCTGGAACTCAAAGTCAAGCCCTTCAGCCAATCACTGCTGCCCTTAGATTCATCCCAGCTCTTCAGCAGTATTTCCATGTTTTGGAACAAGAATTCTAGCATATCAGGGTGCAGCAGGGATTTCAAACAAGCTTGCTCTACTAGATCGCCATTCTGAGGATCAGCAATTGCAATGATTCCAAACCAGCAGCTGATTCTCCACATAAAGTCAGATGCCAAGACCTCCTCTCTGCCCATTCCACAATCAAGAGCCTGAGAAAAACTTCCATGACTTGGGGGTAAAATCTCCAGCAACTCTGCCACAAGCCTGGCACTAGCCTGGGCAACAAGAACCCCTTTGGACCAAGCTCCTCCTCCAACAGAACCCCAGCCCAATCCCAGACCAGGGGCAGGACCTCCCCTCCCATTTGCCTCACTAGATTGTAAGACATGACCATTCATGATCACTTCCCTCCCCACAAGGGCCAGCAAACCTCTCAACTCAATCACACCTGAGGCCACTAAACCATGGTCCAAAACATTGTGACCTTCAAAATTGTCACCCATGTATGTTTGTAGACCACTTTCTGGTTTTGCACTTCCAATTAATTGGTCCAGTATGTTCAGTAGTCGCACCAGACCGTGCAAGCAGCTAGTTGCAGCCAAAGACATTTCATAATCTCCCCTATGCCTGATAGCACACAAGCTTGCCAAGAGGGTACTCTTCTCACTACCTAATTGTGCAGCTACTGAAGGCAGGCTCCCATAGTTGAGAACCCCATTTGTTGCCAATAGAAGTCCAAGGTGAGGGATGAAGGTTGGCAACCATGGAATGCGTGACACAGTATTTCTCCCCTCTTCATCCTCATTCCCAATCTTCTCACTGACTGTGGCAAGAAAATGAAAAAGTGATGCCAGTGTTCCAACCAATTTTGCCCTGCTACCATCTCCTGTGGTCAAAGATTGTTCATCTCCATGTGCAGCAATAACCAGTTCATTAGTCACAGCAGACACAGATTCAGTTGACAACCACCCAAGTGCTGTCTCAACCACAGGGATAACAACCTGCCATGTCCAGTTGATGTGGATGATTTCCTCAGTTTCAGTATCCGACATTCCTCCCTCTGGTGAGTGGAGTCTTGGCAGTGTTTGGGCCAGGCTTTCGAGCAAGATGTATGACTCCTGGGCCAGACACAATGCATCCTCTTTCTTGTTGCTAGCAATGTCTTCTGATGACAAGGGGGCGAGCCAGAAACACAGAGCAGGATAGATGTCTGAAAACAGGGAAATGCCCATCTGATAGTGTATGCAGACACGCCATAGACGGAGTGATGCAATTATTGTTGAGCGGACTCCTTCAAAACATTCCTCACCAAGTCTCGGGTGCAACTGCATGGAGTATCCCTGCCTGTAAAGTTCACACTGTGCCACTTGCAGAGCTCCTGACTCTGCAAACCGAATGCAATTCATCCTACTTGCCTGTAGCAATACCTGCACATTACATCAATCATGCCCTGCATTAAATCACGAACATGTACACAGCAAAGTCTTTGAACAGGCCCTTTATTGGTGCACACCAATTAGGTGAATCCACAGGGTTTAGAGAGAAGGTGATGCACCTTGAGAAGTTCAATGGCCTTTGTATGGGCAGGACGCAGAGCATCAACCTCAGCATCCAACTCATCATCCATAAGAAAGAATTGTTGGATGATGGAATCCATCAGTCTGGGGCACTTCATGACAGCATCAGCAGCTCCAGGAGAATGTCGTGCAAGAGCTACTACCACACTCAGCAGTGGCTCATTAGCTCCTGTGATCTTCTCCACCTGTGTTGAATCCTTCCTGTGTTACTCAGAACAGCTGAAATACTGACATGTTCATTTTCCAGTGCAGCACAATGAAACAGTGATTTTGTTTTGTAGTACTGCTAGACTATGAGAGTATTGCAAAGCAGCATAAAGAGAGGAAAGACCTCAAGAATAAAACATATCCTGGGCAAGATGCCCATATGGATAAAACCAGCAGCAACATCTTTGATTGCAACTGTAGCATCGTGTCCAACTGTCTCTTCATCTTCGCCACCATCAACTTTGGAAATGACCCTCTCAGAGAATGGAAACATCTCATTTGTCTTGACATTGTACTTCCAGTGACCTCCTCCAAGAAATCCCTCACTGTGTTTTGTGTTTCTTCGAAAGATAGGTGCCATAAATGTTGATATATCACCAGGCCAAAATGCCTGTCAAACTCACCAAAGAATGAATTTAGACTTTATCAAGACAGGCTTTGATATCCCATTTGAAGCTTTCAAACTGCAACAAAGTTTACTTGCCCATGAAATATACTGCTGCTTCAAAACCACACCATGGGATAGTGAGAACCTCATGGAGATTGGAAATTGCTTCATTAGCAGAGCAGGTCAGGATTGCCTGTAGAGCCTTGGAACAGGCTACAACCACAGTGGTATGTTTGTCATCCAGTGCATGTCTGCACCCACGAGGCACTTGAACCAAGTTAGTCACTAGTATAATCATCCAACAAATATAGACACAACAACCTTAACAACTTGCAAAAAGAAATGCTCAAGCTAAACAGAGTGATTGTGAACACCATGCCTGAGTGTTAAGACTAGCTGTGGCTCTGGACCAAGAGCATATGCCCACACAGCTTGCCAATCCACTTCATTGTGTTCTTCTACTTTTGAAGGTCTGAAAGGAAAGCACAGGCACTGGGTTTGAATTCCTGCAATGGCCTTGTTCAGCACAGCTGCAATCAGCCGCAGGGCAAACACTCGGTGACCTGGAAACTGCAAGGCAGACAACAATTGAAACCTGTTGGTTTGAAAAAGGATGCAATCATGGTGACACCACTATATATAAAGCAGCAGACAACATATAAAAAACATGTCTGAAGAAGGGCTCACATACTGTGCTCCAAATGAGATCTGTTGCCTCCTTCAGACTGCAGCCTTTTACAGCAGGACTCCCTTCTGACTGCAAATAATCGCACTCAGCAATACTCTTCTCACTCAAGGTTACAGCAGAAGATTTTTCATCTGCATAAAATCATCAACAAAAGTCAGAGATTGTGCAGGATATACATAAGGAGAAAGAGGCCAGATTTTTTGATTTGTTGACCAGCATTCATAAACAAGAAGAAATAGAAAGAAAGTCAAGAAATTAAGAGAATTACTCAGCATCATTGATGCACCTGCTTCATCAATACCCAAAACATTGCCTTCCAGATCAAACTTGTGCAGCCTCACAGCCTCCACTCTCTCCGTCCAGGACTTGACCCCAACAACTGAGCTTCCCATATTATTATGTCCTCCTGCAGAAAGCTGATGAGAGAGGGCAGATAATGTTTTCTTCTCTTCACTCCCAGTCTCAAATGACTCTACAGTCTTCAAGGCTTCACTACTTCCAATATTACCAGTAGTCAGCAACAACTCGTCATTTCTCTTATCTTCTGCATGCCAGTTCTTGACTTTCTTCAGCCCCCTCTTTCTCAGCATGTCCAGCACTGCTGGTTTGAAGCGCTCCATCAACTCTGTCTGTGCCCGGTCCACCTCAGCAATTGACGTTGCAGCAATGGCAGCCCGATTTTCATCATCAATTGCCATTGCGTCAGATCTTCCATCATCTGGAACTCCCTGACTGTCGTCACTACCATGCCTAGCAGTAGCAGGAAAATTGCTTCTTGCCCGAGCTGCAGCAGAAGCAGCATAATGCAGAGGTGCCTCATCATTCAGAATCACTTCATATGGCATGTCCGGTGAGCCTTCTTCTGCAGCTCTACTAATCTCTTGCATGGTGGTGGAATCAGAGCTCTTCTTCATCATCTTCCACCTACTCACTGACAATGCCGCTTTCTCCTTCCCCTGCGGCTTTGCCAAAGCTGACAATGCTTCTGCATCTGATTCTTCCCCATCATCCTCCGCCCTCACTGCAGGCTCTTCTTTGGCGATCGGTAACCAATGCTGCAAATCGGAAACCTCAGAAGATTGAGCAATTCACAACTACCTGCGACCTAATCCAAGCAAGACAAATTGACGAAGAAGAAATTTATTTTATTTTTCTCGGCATATCTCTGTGTGTGTGTCTGTGTGGGTGTTTCAATACACTGAAAAAAAATAGAACTGTAGTATCATGCTTCATGGCCAAGTGCATTGCAATTGAGGAACATGCAAGAAATCTGCGAGACCACACAGAAGGAGTGGAATGGATATGTAAACTAACAGGAGCAGAACAGAGCAATGGAAATGAAGACTAACCGCGCCCTGGGATCGATGGCGAGCCACAGGAAACGCAGTGACACTAGGATTGCCAGGAAACGACACTAGGGGAGCGGATACCGAAGAAGCAAGTGAGGAGGAGGGCATTCCTTTCTCCTTGATTCCAGTCATAACCGGAAGAGCCTCGTAGCCTGTTGTGTCCGAGAATCGCACAGCTTCGGAGCCTCCTACATGCGCCCCTCCATCTCCGTCTCTGTAGGAGGAAGCCATTTTATCGTCGTCGTCAAGGCAGAGAAAAAACTGTTCTCGCTACTACAACTGCTTCCTCCCTCCCTCGCTGCGCCTCTCACGCAACAAGCTCCGAAGAAGCCGAGAGAGAGAAAAGAAAACACACTGTCGCGTGCGCAGGCAGGCAGCAGCACTGGCACCAAAAACACACGCGCACGCACACGAATCCTTCTTTCTAATCATCGTCCCCCAACTCTTAACTCGCACTAATTATCAAATTAGATGATAATCCTCCCCGCCCAATAAACTTACTAATCCTGATCCCAACTCCCAACCAGTAGTGTTTTTCTTTTTATTTCAATCTTCTCATGGTGCTCCAAAAGTGGTGATCAGCTACAAGAGGATTTAGCCAAATTTGGCTACAAGACAAGTAGAGAATTAGAAAATGGAGGAATGCGATTACATGTTGATGAACCACTAACTACTAGCTAAATATGGCGATTCCAAAAGAAAAAAAAAACAAACTAGAAATCTGTCAAAATCCTTCAAAAATCTTGGCAGTTTCGAAACTTATTTCCTCCAAATGTGGCGACTTTTTTTGAAAATTTTCTTAAAAACTCCCTTGATCACGTTGCTTGGGACTTTTTTTTTCTCTTTTTTCCCCAAAAATTGCGACTTTTCGCCACAAAAAAATCACCTCTCCCAACCAGTGACTTTTTAAAAAAAAGTTCTGATGTTGCGCCACTGGCTAGTATTCCAAGAAGGACATGTTTTTGGTTCCTGTGTAAATATTTTAATGCTAGTTTTTAAAAATGCTATGAAACTAAAATTAGAGTCCACATGTGATGAATTTTTTTCCATTTTTGGGGGTGAAAATTGGCGATTTTTTTTTCACTAAAAGGAATATTGTGGCAACATATTCCCTTTTTAATTCTATTTTTCGGATTTTGGCGAAATTTTGCACCGACAGAAAAACGCTGCCCACAACCATGAACTGCTTGGTCTCGGAACAAAAATTGTTTCACAACTTACAAACAATGTTTTTTAATAGACAAATTTACGCCAATTTTCAACCTGAAAAATCTGATTTCACCTATACAAAGGATTTTGCATGGTACAAGAATATAGAAGGATTCTGTATTTTTTTCTAGTTTTATTATATCTCATGTATAGCCAGATTTGGCTAAATCATCTTTTGGACAATCGCCACCTTGCCTGCATCACAAAATCGTTAAAAAACACTACTTACCAACGACCTCCAATTATACATAATTACTAATCCTAGTTATTAGTCATCCACAATCGCTCCTTCTTCTTGTGCAATTACTCACTAAATACTTCATTATTCGCTAATTAGTTTACTATTCTTGTCTGGCCGCTCGTCACACTCTCCTGATTGGTGACTTCTGGATGCGGCTTGCGCGACCGCCACCTGTCCAAATTGGGCAGGGCTTGGTCCAAACTTGGTGCAAGCCACAAGTTTCGTCCATTGGACTCTTCTGGCGGCAAATGATCCTGCTGTCCGATGTGCGCCATCTGTCAGAAATCGGACGGTTATGATTGGTCAAGGTTCCGTAGTGAACTCATCGAGTCTCGTACTTGCCAATCAGAATACGCCAGATGTCAAACCTCCACACATTGTTTTGCAGGCTCTGATGGTGTGCTCTTCTTGTCTCTTCTCTTGTACGATACATAATTTCTTTAATTATTCTTATATTTTCTTAAAGTGAAACCATGGTTTACCTGCATGATGTAAAATTAGGTGTAACTTTTGTTCTTGTACTAATAAGTGGACCAAATGGCTCTGCCCCATTATGGTGTTATCTTTTTGCCCCTTGTGGTAGCTTTTGTTCCCATAACTGATTGTAAAGAGCGTCTCTCATTAACGTGGCAACACACCATTTGACAAGAGCTCCAAAGTTATGTTGTATAGTTTGGTACCTTCTGACATTTTTGTGCCTTTCTAACACATTTTTGCAGATTCCTGGTCACTCACTGGTTGGTTGAACCTCATAACTCATGCTCTTTTGTGTCTCATAACCAATAAAACTCGATGCACCTGGGTGGTCCCGTAGAATCAATCAGGTATGTCGGGTAAAGTTTCACGATGTCACTTACCTTGTGCACAATGTGATTGATCTACCTCATTATGGCAAGTTCAAACCAGAAACAGTAAAAATAGGAAATGTTTCATGAAATTCCTGCCCCTTTTGGCAGGTTCAAACTTCATACCAGCAACAGTTAAAAGAGGACATGTTCCACCACAATCCCCCAAAATGAAACTCACACTCCTTAGAGTAACGCCTGATGACCAAGCCTGAAAATGTGGGATCAAATGAAAACTACATTATTCCCATAGTCTCTCCAATAGACTTATCTTATGGCTAAGTGCATTATTCCATAGTCTTTCCAATGGACTTATCTTATGGCTAAGTTTGTGGTTGAGCATGTGTGTGGTTTTGTATTTTTGTTAATTTGATTTTATATTATAATTTTCATTGTCTTGAAGGCAGCTTGGGCTGCTTTACACATTATGTTCCTTTTTCTTTTCTTAGGAATACAGGGAAAAAAAAAGGGGAAAAGGTTTACTTCTCAAGAATCAAGATCACCCATACTTTTCTGTGCAAAATTTTGGAAAAATGTCAATAAAATAAATGTCACATATTCCACTTTTGGGGGAAAAAAATTGCCAAATGTCACAAGTAATTTTTTTTGGGAAAAAAAATCACCACATTTTCACTTGGATTTTAAGGGGATGCATTTTCTGTAACAGCTTTCTACTTTTATGACAGGTTCTAGAAACATATGGCCATTTAATGCTAATCCCTCTTGGGATGCTCACAATTTACCTAACATTACAAATGAGAAAAAAGCATTGATTCAAACATTACATGATTTCAAGAGGTAGAAGGGAAATTTCAATCAATTATTTGGATCGAGACAAGCTTTCAATTACTAATGGAAACATGCCCATCCTCAACACATATTACGTTAAAGAAAAAGATTGACTTGCTTGCTTATTAATTGTACATGCTTCAAATGGGTGGGTGTAACATGGCCATCACTAACATCATATTAATAATTTCAAACATAAGTGTATATGCTTGAATTTGAACCTAAAGTGTAATAAGGTAAGGCCCTAATAGCCTAACAACACTTTCCATACTTGAGAACTCTAGAGTGTGAGAACCCTGAATGTAGGGCTTGTTGTCTAAACGGCTGCAATTGTGGAAGGCTTGGTTGTCAAGACCTTATTTGATGTAAAGTACAAGCTAATCCATAAAAGCAAGTATATGGGCCCTCTATGTTTTTTGTAAATTGCTTTTTGCACTTTAGAAGCTTCCTCCTCTTATCAAACTTTTGGTAATCTAGTGTGCAACTACACACTACCTATTGAGAAACAATCACATTATCTTGTCCCTTATGGCAAGTTCAAGGAAATGTTTCCATGAAGTCTCAAAAGTTATAACACGTGGTGGACATTCCTGAAAATGTGGGATCAAAATGAAAACTAGGTACATTATTGGGTAGTCCCTCCTCCCTCAGAGAGACAGAGCCAAGAAAGGGGAAAAACCTACTTTACTTGAACTAACTTCACATCCTGGAACTTCTCCCTATTCCTTTTTCTTATTCCATTGTACATTTTCCAAATCTACTGTGTGTTTATTAATAAAGTTCAGCAGGGTTTCACCACTTTACCCGGATGTTGGGTTGATGCACCTGTCATGAAGCATTTCTATTTCTTAAGTGGGGTTTTGTCTCTTCTTCTTCTTTCCTCCATTTTGAGTTCTACAAAAAAGATCCCACTTGAAATCTGTGTTTTTTTTGTCCTCCATATTGAACCAGTGTTGGACGGTTCTCTCCTTTTTCAAATAAAGAACTAGTGTGTAAGGTTGATGAGTACACATGGGACCCTTGACCAACGGTTCCCAGAAAATCAAAGAACCAGTTCAGATCCTTGACCAGCAGTTCTCAAAATAAACCCAAAACTGGATGTTCTTCTGATGATTGTATTTTTTTTTTTCAAAACACTGGAACCAGAGCTTCTGTAATTCTGTCAATTTTCTGAAATCCAGAACTAGAACTTCTGCAATTCCGAAAATTTTCAGAAAACTGGAAGTGTATATAATTTTATCTCTAAATTTTATTAAAAAACGAACACCAGAGGTTCAAAGAACCACACAACAGTGGTCATAACCAATTTGAGTACATTCTTTTTTTGATATATCCTTGGGTAAGAGTCTATATATTTTTTCAATTTATTTACCCATCAAGTATTAATATATTAACACTCAAATTTTTCCATCAGGTTAGGTACCAGCTACCCCTTTATCATAGGCCAGGGCAAATTGGGGTAAAAATGGGTATGTATTCTAAAAATTTATTCATTTGAAAATGAAAGAAAATTTCCACATTTTGAGATTTTAAAAATAAATAAATAAATATCCGAGGTCAAATACAATGTCAAAATTCAAGATTCAAAATGCGTTATTCATCCCTGATTCGGATAAACATGCCTACGAGTGAAAACGTAATGTATAAAAAGGCAATGACATCATGGTTGACAAAAAGAGAATGACATCATGGTTGATGCTGAGTTGGTGATGGAGTCTAGAGGTATTGTCACACAACATTAGTCGTAAGTCATAACCTTACAAGAGTCAACCACAAAGTGTCCCACCATTTCACCTTCATCACAAACTGCAGTGACAAGCTAGCATGACTACCTACTGAATTCATCAGCTCCAGTCGGTGGGTATAGATAGTACTTCATCACAAATTAGGGTGGCCTTCACCATTGCCCCAAGTGTGAACTTGTTACCCAACTAATTTCTCCTTCCAAAACCAGTCTATGTAACTTTAGTCGAATTTCTAGTGACAAAATTTACTCAAAATTCAATATCTCCAACATCTTAGGTCTAAAATTTTTAAAACCACCTCCATAAAATCCTACTCATTGAGGGTTTTCCAGCAATCCCAAGAGCACACCCCAATTGGTCTCAGATTTTATTGAGTTTTCAATGAGAAAATTGTTAAATATTTCATGACTCCTGCACCATTGGTCCAAACATTGTGAAACCACCTTGGTGCAACCCTACTCATCAAGAACTTTGTGACAGTACCAAAACTGCAGCAATAGGCACTGGAGTTTTGCGAGATCTGAATGTGACAAACAAACAAAACAAACAGACTACCTTAATAGATAGATAGCAGTGCCTCACTGCAATGAGTACCCACTGCCTTCATCAGTTCCTGAAGGTGGATGTAGATAAGTATTATACTATGGGGCTGAAAATTTGACAATTATATCATTTCTGGAGAAGTACTTCATGGACGAAGATGGCCACTGCAAAGTGTCTCTCACCCACAGTATTTACATCATGCAAATAACTGTTTTCATGCTCTAGCATCTCCCTTGGAAATTCAACTTGCTCGCTTCACTTAGGACTCTCCTCACATCAAAGGGTCTTTGGGAGAAATCTAAAAACAATAACAGAATCACTCAACACAAATATACAACCTCTTTCGGACTAGTATCACAACCTAGTCTGAACCTCCAAGAACTGTAGCTGCTCCATGAGCCGTTGTTTTGTATTCACCATTTTCAACCACCGCCTCTTCACCCGATTCTGCTCACCAGACAATGTCCTTCCCAGCTCATTAATTAGGTATTATCACTGCCAATCAGTCAAGACAAGAAGCAGGAACACCCACATGGAAGGCACCAGTTCTCACAACTTCAAACCAAGTACGACACAGTATACATCACAACACACCTATCCCAAAGATGCCATTTGGGATCTTAGGCATGCCTGTACTGCATGCATGATCATGATGACTGAAAAACAAAACCAGACAATACTAGGTTGTAAATGACCTTGGATGGACTACAGCTTTTCTTAACTTGCTCAAGCCTTATTGCCAGAGACTTGACCATGATTTAGTTGGAAGTAGGAAATAGGAGAGAGATGAAGCTCACAGGAATCTGCAGAAGATGCCCAATGGTGAAAGAGGCAAGAACTGGATCATCAACACAACGGACGAGGCCTGGCACTGCTTGAGCCTGAATCCACCAAACCCTCATCAGGTTGGTGTCATCTATGACCACGAGAGCATGAAACCAAGTATTTTGTTTCTATTCATGCCCTGGACATTTTAGGTACCTTCAGCCTTGTCCAGAAAGCACTTTGCTGGAGGTTTCATAAACCTTTCGAGCAGAAATCAGACTGCAGAACCAGCTATGATGTGACAGAATCTCAAACCAGGGGCAGTGCTGCAAATCTGTGAAACTGGGGTAACAAAACATTTAGATAATGTTACAGGGAGAGACTTTACCTCAGGAACCAAAACATGGCACATATCAATGGCCTGCTTAGCAAGCTCCTTGACTAGCTCTCTTTCCACTCCAGATGCACAAGGTTCATCATCAAAGTACTCCACCTGTCACATAAGATCAGTATGTGAAAATTGGAAAATGTTGCAGGGAATGAATAAGGACAAAAGACCCTTCAAAATCAAGGAAATTTATAGACAATGCTCTGATAAGCAGCCCTGAATCAGAAAAAGGCCTTGCAACTGACCTTCACAAAGGAAAACACAGAGGGAAAGATGGGCATCATAACAACTGGAAACAAAAGTACCTCTCCCATATTTAGACCAAAGGAGCCTGGTTGCACCCACATCCTGCTCAAACATCAATTTTCCAAGATGTCAATAAGTGGGGGCAATTCTGGGCCTATTTGGTGATCCCTTCAGCTACAGAGCATGACAGCAATGGTTCCTTCCAGAGAGTATCCTTGACTTGCATGGGAAGTGACAGAGGTCCATCCTGAAGGCAAAGTTAACTGTAACAAGACACCAAATTCCCAAAGTTGGAAGAGCCTTCACAAAGTTTTCAATCTCACTTGCTTACCTTGGGCCTCAATGTCAAACACAAGTAGAAAACATTGCAAACCAACAACATGAATCTCAGCAGTTATAGTTTAGGTGGTTCTTAATGTTGTAAACAGAAATTCAAGTGTAGTGCTCATGGAGATTGGTTAAGGTGTGAAGAAACATTAAGCTTCAAAAATAGCTCATACCTTCCATCTAGTAATCGGAAGCGCTGAATGCCATGAGCAATTATAAATGACCGGCAATCCCTCTCAAACATGTGCACCTTCAAGTTCTGACACACCCACATCCTAACCAAGCTGAACAAACTGTGTTTGGTATACAAGAGTGTCTGTGATTCTAGGAATATGAAAACTAGGATTCAATGTTTGAAAAGAACTTCTGACCAGAAGTCTGGGCTAGCCAGCCTACAATTGCCAGTGGACCCTGAAGTGCATCTTTGTTACTTCTGTGCAAAGCTCTAATAACAAAACAAGCTTCCTCATCCTTCTGTGTCCACCTCTTATCCTAGATCCAAAGACAATGACTGATAAAAAATCTAAATCTAACTGTCTGGATCCCCAGCAAGACACATCAATCAACACGAACAATCCTTTAGTTGTGCAGTCTCTGCAACAGAAAAAAGCAGAGTAGGTCTAAAGCGCACCGCAACAGTACCGATTACATCTTCGTTATCCACATCAGGAGGATTCCATGATGTTACACTCATAGTCGACAATCCAAAAGGCTTCCCTTGCTCCACACACTGGCGTACCTGCCCACAATTCAGCAGGATGGGAAAGTAAGTGGCACATTAAGGGGAATGTAGTCTATGCAGGCCAGAAAATCTCAACCATGATGGTGAATAGGACACAAGAGGCTCATGGTGGCCCACAAAACAGCATACAATGCGCAACTCAGCAACATTACCATCACTTTGGAGGTAAGGCTGCTTTTCTGTCCAAGAAACCTCTCAATTTCTTAGTCCTAGTAGTCATGACAAAATGAGAGGACGTACTTACCATGAAGCGATAGCAAGGCTCATAGATATGGAAAGGAAGGGACCACCCAGGAAACAGGACCGCATCAAACAATGCAAGTGGCATCCTTTCTGGATTTGCCAACTCCTCACTTACAAAAGGGACCTTTCTACTCCTCAGAGCCCTCCTCCCACCAGTATGTTCAGAAGACCTCTCTAATTCCTTGTTTTCAACAAGTGTGTCAGTAAGATTCTTCAAAGATGAGGGCACACATAACTCTTCTGGCCACCCCTTCTGCTGTGATTGGTCAGCGTTAATTGGCACCCCTGTCCAATGTCCTGTGACTTTTTCAGATGGTGGCACAACCCCATTGATATGTTCTTTAGGCCCTGTTGACAATTCCTTAATGGCAACCCTCATGCCTTGAGTAACCTTCTGCAACAAACCGTCATTCAATTCTGGCACATGACTTGTCCGTAAGAGGTGGGAGCTTAATTGATCCAAAATATTTGTGATACTTGTTGGATTTCTCCTTTCAGACTGTGACTGCTCCTCATCAAGAACCACATTGCTTGGAAGAAAAAGGCTTTTACTCACATCCGCCCTACCATATAAACAAAATAGGTCCTCAGAGCAATAGACATTGATTCTAGCACAACTGACAAACCTTCAAGTCAGAATCCAAATGTAAAAGCTATGGGATTTGTTGCCCTGAGTAGATAAAGCAATCCTTCAGGAAGAAAGCTCATAGAAATCATACTTAAGTAATGTGTAACCAGGCATGCGTGGCATCCCCAAAGACATGCGCACAAATTGTGCAAATGCATCTACAGGTATCTCATCTGCCCCTTCTGTTTCTTACACATCCAAACACCCAGTGCTCAATTGTTAATGCAGCAACAGCTGATTCTCAGGCCATAACATGACATAGTCCAAGAAAACATCCACCAGTAGTTCTAAGAAACATTGTTGGAGCCACACTTGTTTGGCCAAGCCATGCTTGCCAACAAACAGACTGCATCTCTTCTTCATTGGGAATCTGATCAAACACAGAAATCTCCATTACTGATTGTAGAAGAGAAGACACTATGTGCAAGAAAACCATGAAACACTGATGTGGTAGAATTTTTACTGCAATACCTTCAGAGGAAATGGCCAGGCCCACCACACCCTTTGTGATACAGTGGGTACCATAAAAGAGTGGACCAGCCTTCTCTTCAGCAAGTTTAGCATACTGGCTGCTATTTCGTGTGGCGGTGAACAAAGGTGCCATGAATACACCTGCTCTGCAACGTGAACATCATCAAACATAAGAAACATACCTGCCTCCATCTCCCAGATAAACATCCTGCTAGTATGTGAAATCACCTGAGTTTGAATTCATGAATTAAACTTCTACTCTACAAAACATATAAAGCCCAAACGCAGCAACAAAAATCTTCCCTGAGAAACACCAAGAGAGGTAACTTGAATTGAAAGTTCAAGGATTGCAACCTTAGCACACACATCTCCCCTTGGAACATTGACAGAAATCCTCTATTTGAAACAGCAAGAAGTCAGATCCCACCTGGTGCTCTCTGGGAAGACTGTTGAAAGCCTCTGATGGAACTCTGGAAAATCAAAACCTGCAAAGCTCAGAACCACAAATAAACTGATGAGACAAGAGCAACAATGAGAAGACTGTGTCAGAAAGCCTAGAATAGTATGATGAAGAACATATCTGCAGCAAACACCTATCTAAACTTGATGAAGTCAAACCAGGACACCTGGTGATTGAGGCAGAACTACCAGGTGTGGTTTACATCCATTAAAGTAAGGTAGACAGAATGAAAGAAACAAACCTGGAGAACCTAACATGAGAATGTGGGGGTTGTTGGTCATGACTGCCCTTTCAAGGTTGGGCAGATGTGGGAGCCCTGATGTAGGAGAAACAAAACCAGCTGCCTGTGACCCTGGCATATGGCCCATGCAAAGCACCATAACATACTTGTCATCCTCACTTTCTGAATTGGAATCTGTATCTTCTTTGTGTGCACCAGTCCCAGGTTTTTCAAGGGCGTCCTTCAGAGGGATGATGACCTCCACATCCTTACTGGGGCCAAGACTCTCTTCTCTGACAACTGCACATCAGCAACCCTGTCACAGAAATCAGAACTTGGGCTGCACTATCAGCCATGTTCAAAAGAAGGGACAAAATCTTGGAAACACAGTGCCTGTATCTCAATGTATGCAACACCATGAAGACTGAGGTGCAGAAATGTGATAGATTATATGACAGAAAGAGCACAATAGAAATAATTTCAATCAGCTGCTAACTCAACAAACACTTGCCTATAGAAGTGCCTAATTTTGGATCCCAGTTCTGGTTTGAAGTTTGCTGGTTGAGTGTGCCCTGTGACATGGTATTGACTGCATGCAATAACACAGGTTCAGGCAAGTCATTCAGAAAACCAAGCAAGCTTGTTGTCTCTCCTGCCATCTTAGGGTTGTCTGCTTCAAAGGCAAGTAAGTCCCTGTTCTCTTCAACCTCTTCCCTTATGGGAGCTTCAGAAGCACAAATGTCTTTCCCTTTCAACTTTGCATAATCTTCACAGAGTTCCTCCCAGTCCGTGAGTGTCCCCTCATCCTCATCACTCACTATGTCCCCTATTCCACCTGCCACCCTCCTCTCTGCCTGCCCCTTCTCAGATCCATTTTGCTCTACTTCATGGACTAAAATCCCACATTCATTCACCAAACACTCTCTAGTGGATATGTCACGTCCTTCATCCTTATTCCCAAACATCTCCAATGGATTCAATCCTTCTTCGTTCATGCCATTACCTTTACCTGTAGCAAGAGGCGGAGTACCCCTCACCCCATCCAAACCATGAGCTGAGGAGTTTGCCTGTAATCGTGCACCTCCATTTTGACCACAATTGTTTCCTCCTGTACCCGAGGGTCTGTCCCCTGTGAAGTTCGAACTAGCTCTGCAACCGGCATTCTCTGTACTCTCCCCATGCCCTGACCCTAGTGGTTGCATATCATCACCGTACTCAAGCCCTAGATTCTCCACAACACACCCTATCAAGGGCACGAACTGCGCCTTCTCCTCCCCTACATCTAAGGCAAAGCTCGAGCTCTGGACGGATGCATTCCAGGAGCTAGAGCTTGAGGAAGGAGAGGGATTAGGGTTTGGCGGAGAAAGGGATTGAGGAACGGAGAGAATTTGGGGGATTGCTTGAGATCGACCCTCCGCTGAACTGGAAAAGTGGGACGCAAGCTCCTGGACTGCAAGAATCGCTGCTTGCGTGGGTTTCGAGATGAAAACAACTGCCAGTGTGGGGGGCGAACGAGGGCCGAGGAGGGACAGACCGTGAGCCCACGCAGCTAGCGGCGATTCTCCCTCCTGCATCCCACGCAGCACCAAGGTTGCGAACCTGAATAATCTTCCGTCTTTAGCATTGTGCTCCGCGATGAAGCATTGCTCAAATCTCGGTGAGTTTCCAGTACTGCTGTGGCGCATCCGAGGCGCAAAACTGCACGATGGTACACGGCATGCTATCAACTTGGCCCACCGCCGCGTCTGCACCGCCCTGAGCATCATTCTCGGACCAAATTCGAGCACACAAATCAGCTTGCCCAGGCACTCTTCGAGTATTTATGTCATAGAGTCGTCAAATTCTTGCTTGCAGAACCACAAGCCGCTTGTCTGTCCCCGATTGCAATTGGCCCTATAACGTTGTTTGGAGCAAGAGCAGATGTTACAGTTGCTGCAGATTTTGACAAAATTGCGAGGACTTCCCGATCGCACACGAGAGAGGAGTGCGTACATGCGCTTGAATTCGTCCGCTCGGCCGCGAAAACGGTCTGACAGATCATCCGCTCCGCCCGCAGGTCGAACTGAGAGTGGACTTGCATATCCGCTCCGCCCAGACAGTTCGCTTTGCCCTCCACAACATACTGACCTGCATAAAACATTACATATCAGCCCGACAGCCCACAGTCGCACTGTGCAAAAACCACTCACCAGTCCAGTGTCCCAGGGGCTTCACAACCCAACCAAAAAAACTAAATTAAAAAGACCCAATTCCTCCACCGTCTTGCTAGGGGCTCCACAACCCAAATAAAAATATAGTAAAAAACTTATGTAATTAAATGAACTAAATTCCCGTAAATTATAAGAAAATGGTGTGAACCATACTTTCATAGTGGTTTTCATTTTTCAAAGAGGCACAATCATCTCCCAACTTTTCATCTTCTTAAAAAAAAAAGTTTCATACAGGGGTCTTCTTCTCCATTCTCCTAAGCATGCATCTTAAGATATACGGCTTGTAATGTCAGCTAGTGCAATTGTCATAGCTCATCTCAATCTAACATGAAATAAAAGAGATTTGAGACATGTAGCATGGTTAAATGATGCATTGTTAACCCTATTAAATTTGTATGAAGAAAAATATTTGGCTTTCGGTTGTGGATTTTTTTTAACAAAGGATTAAAAAGAAATTTGAAGAAACCTTCTGGCACATATCCCCATTAAAAGTGCTAGGACTACAATTCAATGTCATGACAAATGGGACAAAATGAAAAAAAAAAAAATCAAAAGAAGGCAAGGAAAGGTGTTATAGGTGTAAAACCGTTTCATGGGTTTGATTTCCCAAGATGAATCAAATTCTTGAAGGCACAACTAAAGCAGATGCCAAACCAAGTGGTCTTGATTAAGGGCATGCGCATGGGAGATCTTTTCAAACACCAACCATTGAAGAAGATTTACCAAATGATGGAGTTCCAACTCAAGCTAGGAGTGCAATTCCACAATCTCCTCCTTCCATAGTCCCTATGTTTGGTACTCAAGCTACTACATCTAAAACTCCTCGCACATGTGCAGCTAATTTGGTAAATGTTTCTAGTAAAGTCATGGGAAGGAAGAAATGTAGATTGAATGGTGATATGTCAACTGCTTGGAAGAAATTTGCTAATGCTTTTGAGAAGATTGAAAATTTGAAGCTAGAGTTGCAAAGAGAGGCAATTGAGATTACAAAATCCATTGCTCAGTCAATGATTGAAATGGAAGAAAGATCAAAGCAAGAAAGTAGAGGACAAATTTTGTGGTTGGCACAAATTTTTGTTACATAACTTAAGGTTAAATGTCCACTTAATGTTCTAGAACATTAAGGATTTTTTCTTTTATGTGCTTTATGAATTAGACATTCATACAATAATGTATTAGACATGCATTGTAATACAAAATAACATGTTTATTATTTTATATGTTTTTCACTTGGATTTATGCCTAATGAAATCAAGGTTTATTCCCTAGGATTACGAAGTAACCATGATGTAAATAATGGATCTCAAATCTCTTCATTAGTTATCTTGGCACCTTCACCTTCTTGCGGCACTGATATGCGCATACTGGCAAAACCCACCATTGGATCTCCTTGTGTTCAAATGTCACAAACCATTGGTTTTGGCATTCGTTGGCAAAACTTGTGCAAAGTGCCCAGCAATGACATCCCAAAGAAATCATTAAAGCTCAATCAACTCAAGCATTGAAAATTCTCAAAATCCTCCATCTGTTCTTCAAAGTCCCAAATGAATTTTCAATTACAACATGACCTTTATTCATGGCTTGATTAAATCGAATTTGGTCAACCATATTAAATTTCAAAGTTTAAAACCTTTGAAAATGTAATATTGAATGGGATATGCACACCTCCAATATTAACAACAAGTTCTTACAAAATTTGTTATGTCTAAGATGCACAATATAAATTCGACATTTTGAACTATCTTCCATCTGCAACTCCTCCTAACTAACCAACACAAAGATTCCAAAAAATATGGTCACAATCATTAACTACTTGCACCACTACATTATGGAAACACTTCTTGTTGTCAAAATCTGCAGCTAAAGATGTAACTTGTTTATTTGGTTTTGCACCTAATCGTATGTGGGCATAATCAATGACACCACAAATTTGATGAGAAATGATTTTCAAATGATGCTATTTTCTGAAATGTGAACAAAATCATATGGTTTGGTTGCAATGAATCATTACCCCAAAATATACATAACTTTTGATCACAAATTAAAAACATGTCAAAGCACATGACCATAAACAACAAAGGAAAGAAAAAAACAAAAAAAAAACAAAAAGATCACCTTGTTGTTATTGAAACAAGCCATTGGCCAAAGAAACATGTTTATACTTGTAATTTTGACAAACTTGTAATGCTATTGCTTATATGACATTGATTCCAAAATTATCAATGAAAATAGTAGACACAGCCCCAGACCCAAAAATAAGAAAGCGGCAGTGTTGACCTACGGTAAGAATTATTGTCCATATCTGCAATGCAATGAACCCCAAAATAAATAAAAACACATTACCCCAAAGAATTATTGTCCATATCTTCAATGCAATGAACCCCAAAATAAATAAAAACACATTACCCCAAATCCAAAAATAAAAATGTGGCAGTGTTCACTCAAATAAGAATTGTCCATATTTACAATGCAATTTTTTTTTATGGATCCACAATCGAGGTGTTTGAGAACGTGGGGAAATTATGGAACGTTCCTCTCCGTTTTTTGGAAAACCTAACATATACAACTAAGACTTTCTCCTCATTTTTTTTCCAATTCCTTCTCTGAAAAGAAAATGCTTTACTCCAAAATGAACATCAACACTATCAGCAAGCGTCTGATGTGGGAATACAGTCTGAGCGTAGGTGAAAGATCTTTTAACCTTTGTCATGTGGTGTGCAAAGGTCCTGCCACTGGGCTCAAAATGCCCTTTTCAAGTTGAATTTTGTGTGCAACTTGTGGTTTTTCAAGTGTGATTTGCATAAATTGATTGTGGGGTACACCACAAAAATTCAATGTTTGTTTATTGATGATTGGCATTTTGGACTGCTGGATTGCAATGTGATCAAACAATTTATAAATTTCTTGTCATTTTTTTCCTACTAAATTAGTTACAATACGATGGCGATCATGATGAGGTGTACAATGGAGGTTAGTGGTCACTTTTCATTGGAAGTAACAAGGGGAAAGTACAATGTTTTTGCAATTTTACAATGAAATATCTTGTGCATTGCAATCCTTCCAAAGGAATTTCCACCTACTGATTGATGAGCAACCATCCATCTTCCACAGGAACTGCAATTCACCTGGAGGTTCCAACCATACATTTCTATATATACATCACTTCTTCAAAGAGTGTCCTTTTCTTGGAGGCTGGTGAGGAAGAATTGGTTTTGGTACTGGCCTTGCTGAGGCTACCACTGGTTTCCTCCGCATTGCAGCATGCATTTTTGCTTCATTACTGCATGGGATAGGCAATTGATCAGACAAGGAACACAGGTTTTAAGAACTGGCAGCAACAATCTTATATGCAGACTATATATATCCAAGGTTTGTATTAGAACTAGACATGCACATTAGAAAATTACCTGTTTACATACTCCATCCTTGCCTTCTTCATTAACCGGCCTTTACAGTTTGCAAACCGACCCACAGGTGCACTACCTGTCCTCACATAAAACAGAAGACATCACTTTATCTCATTCTGGAGGGAGACACAAGATTCTGGAGAAATCGTTTTGGGCAGACAGATTGCAAGAGCATCTGAAGCCCAGAACTGACCTAAAATGCTACAAACCTCAAGCTACCATTGCAAACACATCAAACAGGGTTTGCATCAATAATTTGCACCCACACAATGTTGATCAGAGGTACCTCTGCCACTTCCAGGACCACATTTACTTCGCTTGGTGTCTGGTGGAGTAATCTCACATGACCGTGTTTGCCGAGTTGCTTTCACTGCAGTTACAAAGGAGAATTTGCTCACATTCAAAAAGTTTCCCAGCAAAGCACAAAAAACTTCTGGAAAGCAACCTGGAAAAACTCAGTTGCCATGAACAGCCCAAACAGAGAAACTATTGATCAGAACAAGCACAAGGTATCTCACAGGATTTTGCCTCCTTGTAGAGCTCCTTCAATCGGTCTACACCTCTTCTCTGGATTTCTTCTTGCTCTTTGATCTTAGCCTGCAGACCAATAGTTGATTGATACACATTACATACTTAATATAAACAAGATCAAACTACTGCCAATTCTACACAATATAAAGAAGGAAACCAAACCCTAACTTTGGGCCACTTAGGGAACCAAACCCTAACTTATTCCTAATGCATTCTGAGACTTAGGGCCACTTAAGGGGTCCAGGGTCCAATGAAATAGAGCAACCCTATTGGCTGAGAACCATAGGTTGGACCCAGAGCCTCAAGATGAAGTTCCAAGACCCACAAGTGGCCAATTGAGGCTAAACCTACATGGCATCATTTGGAGGGAAAATCAATTGGTTTGGAAAAAGAAATAGAGCTCAAAAGAGAGCTCATGATTCAGAAACCAAGACAGAAGCTAGAGTCCAAGGCAGAGTCCAACTCACACATTCAATTTGATTCAAATGAGACCAAATTGGTTCCTAAGAATCTTGACCTGGACCCCATCTAAAGTGGGCCTTAGGGTTACACCAAAACCAAAAAAGAACCCCGAAGGAGTGCCCTCAGGGCACTACTCCCTTAGGATGTCCTTAGAGCAAAAAGAGCGTCCCTTCAGTTCTCTTGAGTTTGCTCCCTTAGGGTTTTCAGCCTCAGCAAACTTCAGGCCTGAAAACCCTAAGGGAGCAAACTCAAGAGTACCGGAAAAAGCCCTAAGACCTCGGACTGCATGATTCCCACACCTGGATTGTTCATCAAGATACAAATCTGCCCATTACCCCAAGAGGCAAGCCACCTTTGAACCTGGTACAGCTGCTTCCATTTGAACTTGCACTTCCGATCCACCATGCGCCGCTTCACCATCTCCACAGCATCATTTCCGAACTTGCGGGAGTAACACTTGAGCCAGAGCTCATCGGTGATAGGACTCAAATCCCTTCCCTACACATGTTAACAGCAGGGCTATGTTGTTCAGTAGACGACACATGTATGTGAACACGAGTAACCTAGATCCCAAGCCGCATGTAAAGCTTATAAAATCGCGCTACAGTACACAACCACAAAATCTGGAGCCCCATGGCTTCGCTTCCAAAGGGCATACATGTGCTCCCATACGACACCAAAAACAACCGCACCGCACCTGGCCACAACCAGTCCGGAGAAAGAGAGAGAGAGAGTCGAACCTCTGTGCTCGACTCGATATGGAGGAGTTGATCGGCATCACAATGCGGAAGAATCACTTCCAACAAGCTCATGTCTGTGTGTCCCACATCTCCAAGATGCGACAGATTATCTATTGCACTCCGCACACAAAGCTCCACCAAAGACAACACCATGGTTACTCACTTGTTTTCAATCCACAAACCAAGAATCCCAACAAATTACCACCACGACACCTCCTCCTCCTCGCCCTCAAACAATCAACAATCTAAACTTCCTACATTTTCGAGCAAATCCTGCACTACAGAGGTCTCTGAAACAAGGATTACAGTCTCCATCTCTCAGGCATACCAGAAACATGATTTGCAGACGGTTAGGAGGAAGAAATGGCGGAGAGAGTCAAGGGGGAAGGGAATGCTAGATCTTGCTTCTGCACACTATACGTCGTCTTAACTTATACCGTCGCCTGCACGGTTTGAATTTAACTCTGGTTGATAACCCAGGTGCTGATCTCTGTTACTGCGGTTAGAACTCCGGTGGCACACACAGCTGTGGTGTTTGACGGAACACACGTCCTGAGATTCAGGTCCTGATACGAAGAGAGACCTCAAAAACACTTTGAGGACCTCAAATCCAGGAGTCGTC
This sequence comes from Sphagnum tenellum, assembly GCA_963921925.1. NCBI lineage: Eukaryota > Viridiplantae > Streptophyta > Sphagnopsida > Sphagnales > Sphagnaceae > Sphagnum > Sphagnum tenellum. The sequence goes on from OY998142.1 coordinate 8,605,274, forward strand.
CTTTATTTATTTATTTATTTATATTTTTTCCTTCTTGTTGTTAAACACTCCAAGAAATTTCCTAGTGTATAGTAGCTTAAGGGATTTTGGCCCATAGGTAATAATAAGTCTATTTTTATATGAGGATTTTTGAAAGAGATATTCCGGCTTGTGTTGAAACTTGACATTAGTTATAAAGTTATAATATCTTGAAGGATTTTGGTTTCTTTTAGAGGATTTTTTGAAGATTATGTTTTTGCATAGTGAACTATATTTTCAAAAGGAAGCTTCAGTTCCAGTAATTACTCTTTATATTTATTATTATTTTTAATGGAACCTTTAGTTTGATTTTGAGACTAATTTTTCGAGTTTTGAATTTTTAGAAAACTCATTTTCACAAAGAATTTAGAGCCAATCTTGTTGAGGATCAAGTCTAGTTCCATCTACATTACATATAACTAAACAAATTATTAGTTTTTTTTAGTATTAATTTATTCAACTAGTGCACAAATTTCAAGATAAAAATGATGTAATATTAATTATGTACTACCAATCAAATGCAACAACTTGTTTGAAATGTAAAGCCAATGTTCAAATGACAATTCTAACAAAACTTAGAACCTTTGGTTTAGAGACCTTGAAACTTAACCTATAACTTGGACTTACCAAAATTCCAAAACTTGCGAAGGTACCAAAAGTTGACTAATTCTTACTTTTTTTTCATAACCAACTAGGTAGGTCATTTTTTAAATAATAATCATACGCAATACATATTATGGGTTTAAAATTTATAATTTTTTTTTTCTTTTTTTGGGTCATAAGCACATTTCAAGTTTTAGAATTCATAACCTACTTGGATGAAATTCTAATAATCTAAGTAGGTCATTAAAATTGGAATATTCAATACCTACCAATAATGGTCTTGTTGGATCTTTGGCTGCTACCTACCAAGCAGGTAGGTTCTGTACCCGGTTTTTAAAAAAATCAATAACCACTAGATAGGTTATTATTAATAATATTATAGAGAAAGTTAGGTGTTTTTTCAATACTAATAGATACCTTATATCCATCAATATCCCCTCCTATTTCCTAGGAGGGATATCTTATGCCTACTTATAGGTGTAAAGTCCTTCCCACCCACAAGGAGTAGGTGTAAGAACCTTTCCCTTCATATGCCTACTGATCTAGGTATGTTTAGGTTCATGATACCTTTTGTGCCATGCATTGCAATTGATAAAGCCCAATGGGTGGGACATACCCAAAATGTGAGGCTAAACTTGGTTATCACCTCATCCTATTTTGAGAATGCTCTGATTGTGGGGCTTTACCTTATGATTTTTTTTTCCGAATTACAATTTATTCACAATTGTTTGGTTGCCATTGCTTTTTGAGTCCAAGGTAAAGCCCCAAGGTTGGGACCTTGCCAAAATAAAGGGCCAAGGCCAATGCCATAGCTAAGTCTAGACTCACATTTTGTAAATTTCCCTTGCCCCTAAGCTTTACCCATAGTCAAGCATGAGGTGAACACTCTCATGAACCTAAACATTCATAGATCACAAGTTGCAGTAGCGGCTCTTACACATACTTCTTATAAGTGTTAAGGACCTAAACATTTATATATGTGCTATGCTTACATGTTTGAAGGGTAGGATTCTTCACATTCTTAAGGGATGTGTGTAAGAAGGACATTAATTTTTTAGAGAGGTATTCATGAACCTAAGGTGGCCTCCAAATACACTTAGGAAATTTCTCCATGTGCTTTCCATACTAGAAAAGGCACCTCCCCTGGGTGCATTCTACACTTTAGTAAGCTATTACCAGGGTGATATATAGGTACCATAAAAAAGCACCTTTAGGTTGAGCCATAAAGGGACACTAGGAGTAGAATGCGCCTTGGGGTGGCTTCCTTTGCATAAATTTTTTTTTTAGTGAAGTATCTATTAAAAAATGGTAATTTAGAGTAAGGGTAAAGACCCAAGGTGGCGACATTCCCATAATAGGGGAAGGGGTGTGGAGGAGGTGAGGGGCGTAAAGCATAAGGTGAACATTATCATGAACTTGAACATATGTAGTTCATGAGGCGTATGAGGGTGAGGTATTTGAGGTTTTCTATAGTTGTATGGTAAGTATGCATAAATTCTCTCCGACTCTTATGGAGTAGGTGTTAGATCCCATCCTCTCTTGCTAAAGGTGCATTCACACTTGGTGTTAGGGACTCTAGTGTTGAGTCCCCTAACACCATGCTAGTCATTTAGGACTTACACCTACTTACCATGAACATTTTATGTTAAGTCAACATTCACTTAACATTAAGCTATCGGGCATTTAACATTGGGTGCCACCTAGATTGCCACCTAGATTTTCATTTAAAACTGACTTAAAATCAAGTGTGAATGCACCATAAGAGGGATATTTATGGATATAATGTGTCCCCCAAATGCACCTAGGGGAATTTTCCAAGTGTCTTACCTTCATTTTTAAAATTGACTCCTCCCTCAAAAATTGGCATTTCCTTCCAAAAAGTTGAATTCTGCAATCTTCAGATGCCTGGAAAAGTGGCAGAATTTGTCTTCAACATCCTTTAGGTATGACAGAATGGGTCAATTACTACTGACTATGCCAGTTAATTAACCCTCTTAGGGTTAGGCTGTGAGCCCCACCAAGGATATACCTGACAAAATTGATCATAGATGGAGCATTCCCCCATGGAATCAAGAAGCAGATTCTGCACTTGTGGTCCATTCTGACTTTGGAAAAGGGAGAAGGGGAGCCTCCATAGGCATCAGTCTGAATAGGTATCCTTGGCTTTTAACAACTGTCCCTATTCAGACCGAATAGGCTATGGAACATACTCGGTATCATAAGGCAACTGTTTAAGACAATTTCATGATTTAAGGAGTTGGAGAAGCCTAGTTTGCCCAACTTGAAAAATCATGGAATTTTGGAGAAGGTCAAAAGCATGAGGCCACCACAGGTCTTCCCAAAATAAAGGCCCATGTGGTGTAGCACACTAGTCACTTACTTATCACAAAGATTTTATGTTAAGCTAACATTCACTTAACATTAAACTATCAGCCATTCAACATTGAGTGCTACTTAGGATGCCACCTTCATATTAAATTAACATTGATTTAACATCAAGTGTGAATGCACCATAAGTTGTCCTTTTATCCACAATTGTGTTATAATCTACCCTTAATGGATTTTGTATGATTGTACCTTCGACTAACAACTAGTGTTATTTGTTGAGAATTGCTAGGTGTTAAATTAATTAAAGCAAGTTGGACCCAAAAAGAAAATTGACGTAACCTTGTTGAAATTTTTAACCTTGCCAATTTTTGCAAGAAATGAAAACCTATTTTTATTGATTTTTTTAGTAAGTTAAAGCATCTTCGCTATTACATTATATTTGGGTGATATCAATATTTATTTCATCCAAATATAATTTGAATTGTTGCCTTTTTACACTCATAAATAGTAGATATTGAACATTATATATTGAAAAAGGATTTACATGTGGACCAATCAATGTGATTAGCCAATTAGTAAAATTCAATGTGTGCCAATAAATGCAATAAATCAAGTAACTAGTATTTTTTCCCCCAATATTTTCATTCACCCATTGCAAAATTGATCAAAATGTTATTGCAAATTGATATTTACAATAACTTGGTGTAACAGTCATCCAAAATTTGGCATATAAGTCTTATTAGTGGAAATGTTTTTAGCCCACTCCATTTGGATACCACAATATATGCAACATATGTGAAAGACCTTGTATACTTTATAAATGACTAGATCAAAATGCTAAAATATGCAAATTGGAGTTGTTGGACAATTTTTTAATATAATTTATTTTTTTCCTAACTTTGTTAATTATTTTAGTAGGTGTCATATTAGCTAACTTTAGGTTAGAAACAACATGAGGAACTTTTCTTCAAAGACACTAGTTAGTTCAAAACATCTCCAAATTCAAATGTGTGAATTGTAATCTATTCAATGTTGATTATCTTCACATCCATTTTAGATTAATAATGTGAAATAAGTTCAATTGAGAAACATTGTCCCCAAAAAATTGTTTCAAATACACCAAATTTTGATAAAATTAAGGACTAAGTTAACAATCAACAACTTGGTCTTTAATCAAACATTTTTTTCCAAACTTCACATGCAAAACTTTTGTGGCACTTGTAATCAAAGTTTAAACATTTTGTGCAAACAATTATACATAATTATTTGAAAGTCCTCCAACTATTGTTGACCATTTGGGTGGTTTCAATTTTTTGAAAATCACGAAATCTAGTCCTATGTAAAATTGAGAATGGAAAAAATTGTATGTTTTGTTTTTTCCCATCTAAAAGGCCACCCACTTTGAATATTTAAAAACTTTATTATCATCAATTCCTTGCATAAACGATTATTGCTTCATATATAACACATACATTACTTCCAAAGTTTTATTATATCTATCAAATGAAAAATAATATGCATGAAACCCCCAACTAGTCATTATCAAATCATTTTACAAATGTAATTGATCATGTGTTTCAAAGACTTGAGAATTCAAAAGACTTGTTAAATTATTCTTTTAAGACTTAGTTCACATTGGTTCACCTTTGATAAATTTTGTCATGCTACATGAAAAATTACCTTTAAATCTAAGGTTATAAGGCCAAGCAATCGATGAATAAACCAATTGAAGGCTTTTGAAACAACAACGATGTAGCATCAATGACAACATGTTATGAGTTTTCCTTTTGTCATTTTTTATAATGAAAATGAAAAAAAAATGATCTAGAAATGACACAACTTGCTTTTTCATGTCAACACAAGATTTTTCAACTTGAAACAAATCCTCATAATTCATCACCTATCCCATGTCATCAAAAATGATAAGATCGAACAATTTTACATGAAATTTCAAGTTCATAATTATTGGAACTTGCAAAGCAACATTTAAAAACCAATGACCATGTGCTTATTTTCAGAATAAAATAAAATAATATAATGTTCACCGTAATTTTAACAAGGTGTCATGCCAAAGGTGGAAAAACATAATGAATGTTTTAGACCTTTGTTTGTCAACTATGACACAAAATTATAATACCTCTTGACACATGATTATTTTGCTAACAAACTTTTCAACCTTTTAAATTTTTTTAATGTGAGTTAAAACCACATATTTATTCAATATAATTAGCAATACCACTTCACATTATTTGCACAAATGTTTCAATTTTTGTGGATACATTCCAAATCTAATCCATGTTTTAATCCACATTTCATCACACCACAATGCGTTCTAATTCATTCTGGGTTTCATTAAATTTTGAGTGAATTTGGACATTTTGACCATGGTGAAACTAGTCAATCCATTAGTGAACAGGGACGAATTGCTACAAACAATGAATTGATTCACTAATATTTAGTGAAATAAAATTACTCTCTAGTGAAGTACAAATTTACCAAGCCATTCACTTGCTAGTTAATTAATTAAAAAACATGGAAATTAATTAAATTTAAATTATTTAATATTTAATATTATTAATAATTCCATGATTTTTTTAGCCTATGAATTATTGACACATGTCACTACCTAAGTTAGGTTTAAACATAAGTAGACCATGTAATCAACTTAGGCACATACATACTATAAAAAATTAGATAGGATAATATTTGGTCAAATTACCATTGTTGACCCCACACACACAATTGTGAAATTTGATCCCTTGACCTTTAAAATGGATGTAAACACCCCAACCATCAAACCACCCCACTTCTTGTGATAACATGTTACATTGCATTCTATTTATCAAATACTTCATTTTAAACATTACAAAACCATAAAGTTTAAAAATTCGTCTTTTATTGATTATTTTCCAAATGAAATGATTTGAGTTTACTTTTTTTTTTTAATTCAATAATGTACATAATTACATTTATTTCCTTTTGAAAATGTAAAATCATTTGAACAAAAACAAATTCAATATCATTATTCAATAACATTTCAATGACAATTTTTTTGAAAAAAAAAAAGTTTAATAAATGAATTTTTTTTGCTAATATAATAATAATATTTATGTTAGGCTACTTTCAACTATTATAGGGCTACTTTTTATTTATTTAAGTTATTTCGCCCTGCATGATTTATAGTTATTTATGGTTATTCTCAATTATTTTTTATTATTCCACCTTAAACGAAATTTGGTTATTCTAAATTATTTTTGGTTATTTTATGTTACTTTCATATTCAAATTTTTCAAAAGGAAATCAAATACATAATTAATGACCAAAACTTATAATTTTAAAATCTGGACATTTGAAAGCAATTTTCATATGTTGCATGGGATTACATGGCGGTCACTTGGTAAAATGTTGCAATTCATTAAAACATTAAGAGATAACACAATGTGGACTTAGTAAAAGAAAATAACTCAAAATTGCAATTTAAACATTTGAAAACAATTTTCACACATTTGATGGAATTACGTGGTGGCCACCTAGTAGAAAGCTGTAATTTATTAAAACATTAAGAAATAACACAATGTGTTTTTAGTAGAAAAAGACGACTAGAACTTGTAATTTTAAATTTTAAGCATTTGAAAGTAATTTTCATACATTTGATGGGATTGTATGGTGGCCACATGGTAGAACTTCTAAAAGCTTCAATTCATCAAAGCATTAAGAGATAACACAATGTGGAAGGAATAAAAAAAGAAGACTAAAACTTACAACTTTAAAATCTAGACATTTGAAAGCAATTTTCATGCATTTGATGGGATTACCTAGTGGCCACGTGGTAGAATGTTGCAATTTATTAAAACATTATGTGGACTTAGTAAAAGGAGAGGACTAAAAGGCTAGTGGGCACCAAGTCATAATTATATCTGAAATAAAATAAAATAATGAAAAATTGTGAGTATGATTATTATCACACGACATAGATCCATATTCATTTAAAATGCCAACATACCAAAAAACCATGAGCAAATTCCAACAACAACAATATTCTTCTTTTGAATTAACTAATAACCAAAATACATTAAAAAAATCAATGAGTAAAACTCAAAATATTGATACCGTTCGTATAATCTCATTAATTACACAAAGGTTTTGTTTGGCCTTGGTTGCAAGATTAACACTAATCATTATAATGCTATTGATTGTGACATTACTTCTAGCAAGAAATGAATATAAAATGGATGAAATGTCAAGCCATAGTTTTGGATATACCAAATTGTATTTCCATTTGCTCACCCAACAATCCCAATAGAATTCTCTATTATTCCTTGCTCCTTTTTTCATTGACACCCACCATTGAACATGAAGAATTTCATAATGTTCATCCTTCACAACCGCATTCTTTGCCCTTCCCATCCACATAGGATATAATTCCAGATTTGCATGCCTCACCATAATGAAATTTCCAAGGCCCAAGTTTTGAAACAAAGTGTAAACAATTATTTTCAAAGAAGGTCGCATGTTTTTAAGACCACAATATGGAATGATAATTGGGTCTTCACAATCAACATCAACAATGGGAGGAATGGGCACCTTCCACATGATTAAAACTCCAATTGTTGGAAGGTGAAAACCTTCCAAAAGGGTTGAATTTTGAAAGGGCAATGGATTTGACAATATTTTAAGGATGTTTTCCCAATAAGCCACATACGAACCAAGTTTTATAACATAGATTTCATCCTTGCACATCCCCATCTTCTGAAACTCCGCATATTTAGAATGCCTATTATTGATTATTTTTTCCTTGTCAATGGACTTGGTGGCATCATTCCCCCATATAGGGTGAAAATGAATATGATTTGGAAGTCCTTGGGGCAATTTGGGATGACTTGAATCATCCGCTTGCCACAGTCAAATCAAGGGTCCATCTTTAGGACTTCAAAGGGCATCAATATGAGACACCATATATTGCATAACAAACCACTCGATGGAATTAACAAAAAAAATTAAACAAATGCATGTTGGTATGGCCAACCAAAAATTTCAAGCATACTTTAAACATCCTTCCACCCAAGTTTTGAAATCCAGGATTTCTTGGATGAGTTGAAGAATAAAAGGTGAAACCATGAATGTTTCCATTAAATTGGCCAATACAAAATTATTGTACTCTTTCAATTTTTTGGATAGATATCCAAAACTGCCATCACATTAAAAGAATTATATCCTTTACAACCAAGAAATCAATGACTAGATCTCCTAAATGATTACATAATTAACATTAGTCATAGGATATTACTTCAAATCCTATGTGGAAAAAGTTGTATTCATATATTACTAACTTGCATTTGATTAGTAGACGATGACATGGTAATAGGAAGATGACATCATTTTTCATTGCAAATCTTCATCCATATAACATCCATGATTGATAATAAAATGATGTGGATGTCCAAAATATGATTTGAAAATGTGATTACCATAAAATCATTTCAAATATAACTAAATAATAACTATGAAAATGATGTGAACATAATGATGTGTCATTACATAAACAATGTGATTGTATAATAATTTTACAATGAGTCAAAAATGACTATTAATACTTTAATATGAATACAAACGGACATAATAAACCACAACATGTAAAGAACTGATTTTGATTAATATCATACATATAGGTAATATAAAAACATTTAATACAATTTTTTTAGATTTACTTGATATATAATCCATTTTACATATTCAATGTGATCAAATTTAATATTATGCATTCAAATAAAATTTCATGGTGAAAGTATAATATATTGTGAATAGAGTTTTTATATTTTATTTTAAAAATAAAGTAGAAATGTAAGATGTTGAAAATATATAATTTATTTGTACATTAAATTTTATCATAAATTTAAATGAAAAAAAATGTATAAAAATAATCTATTATTTTACATATGTAAAAGTAGATTCTTACACAATTATATGTATAAATTAAATTAAATTTTTGTTAAATATTTAATTTGTATAATATAAAAAGATTTTATATATATATATATGATTTATGATCCATTAATAAGTATTTTATGTGGATAAATTATATGAATTCATACATATAAATTAAAATTTATTCGTTTAATTATGATATATTGGAAGTGAAATTAAATAATATAAATTCTTAAACCAAATGAAGGTTTAAGATATGACAATTATATTTTATTTATTCATGTATTAGCCATAGAGGTTTCTTCATTTACAAATTACGTTTTTGAATTTAATTTTTTCCAAAATATGGTCATTGAAATCTTATTCAATAAAAAAATGCAAAAAAAAATTGAACTGAATTTATAGGTTTAAAAGTAAAAATTATATAATTGTGTACATTGTTGAAAGAAATTTATGAATAAATTTTCAATTATTTCATTTTGGACAAATTATCAATAAGATATTAATTATTAAATTAAAAATTTGTGTAAATTTCAAATGAAAATAAAATAAAAATTAAATCATTTACATAGCAATTGGGTCGACTTGGTGGTAAAGGAGTTGAACTCTATCTTTCATATCCAAGGATGAAACTTCACAAATGACATGTGTTGTGGCAAAATGTTGGAATATTGGTTGAATATTCCATACTTAGGGCTATTAATCATTTTTGTCCTTTGCGATTAAAAACTAGTCATAAAATCAATCATGTACTTGAAATTTTTTATTATTGTCAATGTTTTCATGGGTGTGGCCAACAACTACAAACTCTAATTGCACTTCTTCAAACACTTTTCTTACAATTATAAATGATAACAATAGTAGAAAATGACAATTTTGTAATTTGTTCCTTGTTACTGATTTTTAGTTACAAGCGACATTTGCAACTAAAATTTTAATAATCGCATTGGACAAGTTGCATTGACACTAATCATTAATGACAACAATTTTTTTATGAAAGAAAAAATCAATGAAATATGTTTTCATCCTTTGATTGGTCATATAATTATTGTTAGTTGCAACTAGGATGACACCTTTCTGGTGAACATTGGAAATAAATTATGTGTTGCCACATGTCCCAACCCTTAATAATTAAAATTATTTTATTATTATTTTGAAATAATCTAAAACATTCAATTTTTATGTTTGGATGGTTTTACATGGTGCAATAGAAATTTGCCACGTGGCATATTTAATCAATATTTAGGTATGTAGGTTGAACTAGATACCTACCTATTTATATACCCACCTACCCATTTAGGTTAAACACTTATTTAGATAAAACCTATTTACCTACCTAAGCCAAGTACCTATTTAAGTAGGTAGTTAAGTAGAAAAGTAGGTAGGTAAATTAAGGAAGTAGGTAGTTAGGTGGAACTACATGAATATTCATATTTTATTTTTGGTTAAGTCACTTTTTTATTGGCTCATCCCATATGCCCATGTTTTTAAATATGAAAATGTAAAACAAAATTCCTTATTTATATATTTTTCAAGATGAGAATGAACGCAAAAACATATGGGATAAACTTTTTAGTTGTCAGTTGTTTGCGATTCAACACTTTTAGTTGCAAACTACTTGCAACTAAAAAGTTCATCCCACATGTTTTGGCTTTCATTTTCATCTTGAAAAGTACATAATTAAGTAGGTAAGTGATAACTAACTAGCTCATTAATTAATTAACTAATTAAATTATTAATTACTTAATGAATAAAATCTAGACAAATAAATTAATAAACTTGTTAATTAATTAATTAGCAACTAAACTAGAAATTAACTAATTCACTTCATAAATTATCCAACTAATTAATTATTATAGTAATAATCATCAATATATTATAATTATTGAATTAGTTATTTTATTATTTAATATTTGATATTATTTAATTTAATAACTAAATAAAATAAATATATACAATTATAGTTATATAATAACTATAATGATCTATCAACCAATTTAATCAACTAATAATTGGCTAAAATTGAAATAATTAGATAATAATTATTAATTAATTAATTTGTAACCAAATAAATAAATATAATAACTCAAAATTTCAGTAATTATTAAGTATTCATTATTAATTATAAATAATGAATACTAATTTTTTCTTAAATATATAATTAAAACCTGGTTTAAACTAAATAGTCTATTATAATTATATCAATTATTATTCTCATTTTTATAGTTAATAATAAACATAAATGTAATTGTTTCCTTCCAACATAATTTTTCCATTTGTATAATAATTTATTAGATTTCAGTTCTAACTACTACAATAATTATTATAAAATAACCAATTAATAGAACTGAAAATAAATTTTTATATTAATAATTGATTACAATCATTGACTAACTAATAATTAGTAAATATTTATTAGAAATTAGAAATATAGAAACTTAAAATTATATATTAATGTATTTAGGTAATTATTAAAATATAGTATTACTTCATAATTGATTACTTATATTAATAATAATAATGTAATCTGTAGCTAACCTAGGTTAGCTATTTTATTATTACTATATATTATTATGTCACTTGTTAAAGCTATTATGAATTATTGTAATTTATTTTTAAATTAAAAAATTACTAATAAGTAAAAATAATATTTAAAAATAATTCAATAATTTAATAGTAATATATTAATTATTATTAATTATTCCAGTAATTATATAACTATTTTTCATATAATTATAATATTATCGTTGTGTTCATCATCATCATTATGCAATACAATATGACGATTTTTAAATTTTAGTTAAAAATAATATTGGAATTTATTTTCTATTACATGTAATCAATATATAAATGTTGTTTATAATAATTTAAGGAAGTATAATAATATGGTTTGGATAAACTTGTAATATCGGCATAATCATATTTAATAAATATTTTACATAAAATTTTAATATACTCATATATAAATTATTTAATGTAACCATAAATATATGAGGCCATTGATGATAATAATAATACTTGAATACACATGTAATATGGTTTTTCATATATATTCAAAATATACATTTACAAATCCTAATACAATCAACCATATTCCTTAGAATTCACAAAATTCATAAGGTTACAACTAAATTGGTCACATTTGTAACTAATGGGACATATATTGTTCTTTTTGGATGAAAACCAAACTAAATGTTACTCACATGGAAGGATGAACACCAAAATAATCATAAACTAGTTGCAATGTAGTCGCAAATATGACCAACACAAAACAAGTTACAAAAATGTGCAAATGTAGTTGCAAATAACTAATAGTTACATGTAGTTGCAATTAGAGTGGTTCCTTTTTGGCCAATTTCTACTAGTGTAGGAATGTAAGCAAATGACAATTCTTGTTACTTTTCACACAATTTTCCATTTGAAGAAGCAATTTCTTAAGCAATGGTTTAGCATAAGTGAAATTTTCTAATGTTTTCAATGTAGCCAAACAACGAAAACCTTCATCCATCAATCTTCAAAAGAGTGCATTTTGTGGTTCATGTTCAAAGAGAATCTTAGATTCATTAGTGGGTTCCTTCTCCAAGACTTGAAATAATTACAACAACGAACCAATTATAAAATTTGGATCATTTGGCTAGAATTCATTGGAGAACTAGGCAAAAGCCTCATCTCCATGACCATGAGCAACCATAGTAGTCAAAGTGATCAAGAATTGGCCCAAACCTAAAACCATTTTGTTTTTCACAACAAGTTTGGGAAAAGCGGATTTGGAGTGGTCCATCTTGTCATGGATGATACAAAGGTTTACTTAGCAACACATCGTTGTTTTTTCATCCCTTTGTTTCCATGTGATAGGAATCTATAGGCACATCAATTTTCTCACTTAAATGACATACATGTTGATTACACCAAACCCACAACTTTATCACAATCCTTGACCTAAATAGTGATGAATTTTTGCTTCCTGAAATTTGTTTTCAAGTGTAATCATCATGGGATGTCCATACCATAAGCCTTCCGATCTTCATGATACATATTTAAAAACTTCTCTTTCATTAATGTAATTTTGTCGCATGGAAAGTATTGACAACAATTTAAGGAACAACAAACAATAGTTCCAACAATGCGAATAGATTATTTAAACCATAGTTGGTTGACCTTTGACATGGGAACATCAACATCCATGGCTTTTATCTTTCCCTTGTAAAAGGTATATTGTTTTTTTCACTCCAATTATTCCATTTGCATCAAAATCAAATGTTTGATTATCATCATATGGTTTCAAGAGAGCTTTCAAACATTACACCAAAACATTGCAAATATGACTACACCCATGATTGGGTTTGTACACTAGAAGAAAAACATGTATTTTGACTAGTCTTTGTAACTAAAATCCCTTTAGTTACCTAAAACAAATCGCATGTGATAAATTAGTCACAAATGACAAAGGGTATTGTATGAAAAAAAAAGTCACGAATACATTTCATCCTTTGACTACATTGTATTTGTATTGTCACATGCAACTAAAATGCAACTATTTTGGTTACAATTGAAAGCAAATGATGAGCTGCCACGTGTTTTAATAATTGATTATTATTATTATTATTATTATTATTTTGAACTAATATATGACATTCAATTCAAATACTTGGATGATATTATATTATGACATGTGGTTCAATGTAAGTATGCCACGTGGCACTAAAAATTTAATATAATAAATTATCAATATTAAATTGGCAGGTATTTAGGTAGGTACATAGGTCGACCTAAATGGGTAGGTCAAATTAAGTACCTATTTGACTAAGTAGATGAATAAGTTGGGAAGGTAGGTACTTTAGAATTGTGCATAATTTGTTTTTTTGTTTTGGGTTGAACCTTTTGATTTACTAATCCCATGTGCATAAATTTCTTAATGTGAAATTGGATGACCGCACCCCATTGTTTATATAATGTTCAAAATAATAATGAAGAACAAACAATATGGGATAAGTTTTGAAGCTATAACTCATTCACAAACTAATGCCAAAATTTTCTTCATGCCTTACTTTCATAGGTTTTTACATTTCTAAACAATTCAAATATTAGGTAATTAGATAATCCTTTAATTAATAATGAATAAATTTACATGTATTTAAATTATAAATTATACATTACAAATATTGAGTATTCATTATCAACTAGTTAAATAAGCAATAACTTTTTAATATTTAACAAACTAGCTATTTAGTTACTCACAAGTTATCAATACATAACTCATAAATAATTAAATTTTTTTAAATATTTTATTATTTTCTAGAATCTGATCGAATTATATATAATATAATTAATGTAAAACTAATTTAATGATTATAATTTAATATCTAAATATCTAAAATATTTATGTTAAAATTATAAGTGTTGAATTAACAATTGCTATTAGAAAGTAAATTTTTAAACGAATTTAAAAATATATATTATTCAACTAATTACATTACTTATTGTATAACTACATTTATTGTTGTAACAATTATTATAAGTCAAGTAGTTTTTTACTCTTGGTAATTATTAACTATAAATACAATAATTTTTAAAACATAATATTAATTTTCATAATTATCGTAAATTACTATATATATTTGTCATAGATGATTAATCACATAATTAATAATAATATATAATAATATATAAATTTGTGAAACTAAAATCAATAAAATAATTATTTTAACTACACTATGATTTTTCCAAATTCTTAATTCAGGTTTGAAGTTATAAATTATAGAGTGTGAATAATAATGATCAATTAGAAAATAATTATGCACATACTAATTAATTTTTATCTAAAATAATTGCAATGATTTTGAAGTAATGTCACATTAATTACATTAATTAAATTTCTTCTAATATAATAATATAAATTAAATAATTTACAAATCTATGTTATAACAATAATTATTTAGTGTAACTTAGATTTAATAAACATAATTATTTATAATTATTTATAAAAGTGATTTATTATGGATAACATTAGTAGACAAAACACTTAAAAGTCAATCAATAATTTTTTGAATTAAAATATAAATTTAAGATTCCAAATTTTAAATCAAACAATTTTTTTGAAGTTTTAAAAAAAAAATTCAGGATGAAATGTCAATTTTTAGATTCAAATAATAATATTCAAAATTAGAATGTCCATTTTAAGATTCAATTAATAATTTGCTGAATTGAAATAATAATTTTCAGATTTTAATAAAAAATTCAATGTTCAAATACTAATTTTTAGATTCATTATATGAACTATATATATATAATACACCCCTATGTCATTGTAGAATACCTTTAGGATGCAACTAATTTGGTGATTATTGCGGCTAATGAGACATATAAACCTATTAATGGTTGAAAATAAATGTAAAATCAATCCAACCAATAGGATGAAATTTCTAATAGTTGCATCATAGTTGTGAAAATGACCAAAATAGTTGAAATTTGGTCTTGTATTTGTAAATATTCCCAGATCTAGTCGTAAGTGACTATAAGTCGCATGTAGTCGTAAATGGAGTGGTTACATTTTGGCTGATTTCTACTAGTGGTAGTTATAAATACAATTCACAACTACATGAATATGTAATGAATATGGACATGTCGTTTATCCATTAGTTGTATTTCAATTTAATCTAACCATTTGGTTAATAGGTAGGAATAGGTAGGTAAGTGAGATCCTTTGTTTTTTGGGTGACAAGCCTATTTTATTAGCTCATCACAAATAATATTTGCACTTTGAGTATATTTAGTGCATGTATTGTATGTAGACTAGTACTTTTTCACCTAGTTGTATAGTTTCCAAAATTAAACTTGTTGACAAAAAACATGGGATAAATTTACTACATTATCTCACATCATCTTTTGCACCATACAAAAGTACCCAATCTTCACCATTATTATATTTTTAATGCTTGTCCAAATGAAAATAAATAAATTTCATACCTAAAGATTTTTCCAAGATTTCTACACATTTATATTTATAAAAAACAAAAATATCAAGTAATTTGATTAAAAATGCATTTGAATCTTCACTATTTCATGCATTTGAACAACAACAATGATATCTTGAAGATTTTTTTTCATAAAAGGATTTGTAAATAAACATATTTAAAATCAATATTTTTTTTTTGGGTATATATATCGAGAGAGACTATTTCCCACCATTTAAAAATATACTGAATCAATAAAAATGGTATAAATGTTGTGTTATATTTATTTGTAATTGTCAGAATTATTTTCAAGTAAAATATGTTATCTATGAAACATATAATATTATTTTCAACATTTAAAATTTTTATACAAAGTATTCAAATTATTCAAATATCATAATCATTAATTTATATACATATAATTTTTAATTTCACAAATTTTATCAAATTTTATCATGAATGGTAAATTTTAATCCTTTTTTTTTAATTCACAAAATGTGATTTAATATAAAATATTTTAAAAATCCAAGTTGTATCAAGATCAAATTTTATATTCTTTGCTACCCATCACATGGAAACATGAAAAACAATGTCATTTTGGGGCATGTATATTTCTTTTGAAATTCAAATTGGATATTGTTTATAAGAATATATTTCAATACCTAATGTAAAGAAATTCAAAAAATATATACATTTAAATAAACCTTTGAGCAAGAGTTTCGAATTAAGTGTTTTAATTATATTCTAGGCATCAATGTTTTATTTAATTTTATGGTTTCAAAAACTTTGGCAATTTGTTTTCCATTTTTTTGAATTTTTTTTCAAAAATGAAAAAACATTCTCCAAATTTACTTTAGCCACTACCTAAAAATTCACATTAAATAATTATTGACTTTAAAACAAAAGATATTTATTTATACATTAATTCTGTGTTTGGTCATCTATAAACTTATAATATGTTTATTAAATATATATGTTCAACTTTTAGTTCTTTTCCCTTTTAATTCATAAGTTTTTAGTGTTTCAAACTGTATATTATTAAATAATTATATGGTGCTCATGAAGAAGATTTTTAATCGTGTAGTCTTATCCATGAAGACTTTTAATCATTGCATGGTAATATAGATTGTGTTCTATTTACATAGGTTGGTACATTTATAATATTACTTTGAATTTTGTATTGACCATACCTTTCAACTTGCCAAATTTATCGTGAGGTTATTAATCTTTCTTTTAATTCATGCAATTCTAATATTAAAGGAATGATTGGATTCATTGAAGTGTTATGACGAACCAAATACTTAGGTTCTTTATTAAAATTAACCAGTTTTATACAAGTACAACACACAAACAATTCATTTAATAATTCAAACTTTGTTGTTTTTAAACATGGTACATATTTTGTTAAATGTTAAGTTTTTGTTTTATGAAACAAAATGTTATGCAATAGCATACATAGAGAAATTGTATATACTATTACATTCCAATTTTTTTTTGTTGAAGGCAAACATATATATAGACACATAAAAACCAATTAACTAATTAAACTACAACTATGTATTTTAATTTTATTTTCATATTTGAATTGTTTTGAAAAAAAATTTGAAGACATACAAACATAATATCGACATGAAACAGACACATGAAACACCCACATGAAGCAATATAAACACTTACACTCACACCCACACCAAAAAAAATACATTAAATATATACCACACACCAAAATATCTATGATCTACTTGTGATTGTTAAGGGAATAGTTAATTGTGGTAATTGTTAATTAGTATATTTCTATTTACTTAGTTATTATTTATAAGAATTATTAGCTTTTATCACCATTTGAATTTGAATAGAACATAGGACTTTTTTTTTAAAATATATTTTTGAGAAAGAGAAAGAGATGAGGACCATTGTATCATTGTAAAACATGGAGCTTTAATGGAGTATGAAAGAAATATGTTTTGATTTTTGGAAAAAGAAATATGTTTCCATAGTTAGAGGTGTCATTTTGATGTTTTTTTCATCATATTTTCACATTAACAAGGTAGGACGACTATGTGATTTTGGATGAACAAGGTAGTTAAAATTAATCAGGGAACTTTATTAGTTTGAATTTTGAATTCTTATTGTTTGGATCATGATGATGTGACTTGTGATAGTTCAAAAGGGGAGAGTTTTGGAGAACAAAAGAGAGAGAGGAAAAGATGAGACACAAAGTTTTAAAAAAAGTAAGAAGAGTTGGAGGTATTTGCAGTAGAAAACCATAGATGATGTTTTGATGTCACACAAATTTGAAGTGTTGTTTTGGAATTTTTTTCAACAAAACATGGGATAATTTTATAATTTGGATTCATGTTTTTAGTAATACAGAGAGGCACAAACTTCGACAATGAATTCTATGTTCATTGTTTTTGTGAATTCTCTTTAGTGTTAAATTATGATGAAATGAATTGTAATCTTGCTTTTGGAGTTTTTTACATTGTATTTTGAAGTGTAGATTCTAGTTATATGCAATAACCATGAATTTGATGTTGGAATGAATGGCAGTGTTAAGTTTGTTGAGACTTAAGACAAAAATAGTAAACATATGCATGTGAAATGCAAACCTATCGTTATAATAGTGTGAAATATTTTGGAGGAATTTAAATTTCAGTTTTACCATTTGGTGTTACAAGAGGTATACAACCCATGTTTGTGTATTACTCTACATCTCCAAATTACTATGAATTAGTGGAACACTAGGAAGTGGATGTACACACTAATGTTGATGTATTTGAGAAGGTTGAGGAAAATTACTTATGATTAAGCATGTGTAATTTAGATGATCGAAGGCCGTGTCACCTAAATTACATAAATGTGTGCATGTTGCCACGCCAAAATTAAGGCATTTGTTGTTTATGTGTGTAGTTGTTGCGAGTTCGTCTTGTGCTTGATTGCTACCAAATATTGTCATGTCGTTTCGTTCTTCAACATCTGTGAAGGCTAATGACGCCCTGTATGGGCTTAAGGTGGCATCTCATGATCCCAAGACTTCAAAGGTGCTCGGGCTTCAGTGTCATTTTTGTATCGCCTTTATTTGGAAGGAAAAGGTTGGATCCAAACAAAAGTTAACCATTACTGTACAAGGATGGTCGACCCCATTTCATTACAACAACATTGAGAATCATATGCACACCCAACACCCAACTCAATCGGCACAATACGCGGCTATTAAATTTGACAATGAGCACAATCAATTTTTCGCCAATGTTCTCGTTGCTTTCAAGAATTACATCAAAGCGCATTTCTTGTTTTCACATTGGGTGTTGAGCGCCAGATTATTTTCAATATTGATAAGAACATCATCAATACCATTGTTGGCGACATGTTGTTCGACCCTACTGACGAATCCAACAACGATGAGGATGTTAATGTGGAAGATCTTGTTTTTCGATAGTGAAGCTGAATTTAATGTTGTAATGTGTCTTCGTTTGGAGGCTATTGCAACTGCATCACAAGCGTTAGGGTTGTTTAAACAAATTCAGTTTGAGGTAGATGATGACATTATGACGAAGTGCAATTCTCCTATTCAGTGACGATCCCCAAGGTGAAGATCACATTGTTTAGTTTGGTTATTCATTACATATCTTGTGGGGCTTCCTTTCGAATGGTTTCGAACATTATTGGTTACACCTACGATGTTTTATGCAACCCGTGTTTGCGTGCTTGCTCTCGCCAAGATGTCAGCAAGTTCATCTGGTTGTTTGTGCTATTACTTTGCAACATATTGTTGACATTCTATAATGCTTTTGGGGTTTTTGAATAATGTTTGATTCTGCTACTCATCAAAGCACATCGTATCTTGACTTGCGCTTCCGTGTTTCCATTGAGGAGCATAACACCATTGTCAACCTTTAGGGGTGTGCGCTTCCAATGTTTGATCGCCATATTGGTGAAGTTATGTTCAACATGGTTAGCAAGTTCTTAACCATGCTCTACCCCGATTGGACAATTCGTCTTTTTGGTTTAATGTCTAATGGGGCGCGTAATATGACTAGCCATGTTGTTAGTGTTGTCACTTGACTGGACGCTGCCATGCTTAACAATTACCCTTTAATTCAGATTTGGTGTGGAGTGCATCAATTAGACCTTGTCATGGAACACATGAACGATGTTGTCAAAATACGCTTCTTCACTATCATGACCAGTTTCATCATTCATAAACCTGCGAATAGAAGTTAATCGTGAATATGAACACAATGTGCCCTTGCATTGTCAACCGATGGCTATCAACCGAGAAGGTTACTAAGTGGTTTAAGATTCATTGTGCTGAACTGCTCGCGCCTATCGAGTTGAAGCATCCAACATCTACCCTGCCTCGTCTCTGGTGGGTTTTTTTGCTTGCGATGCAACATTTCACGAATCGCCCTACTATCACCTTTCATTCGATCCAAGGATTGACGACATTATTGGAACAACAACAAGCAGTGTTGAATGATCTCGTTGCTTCTTTTATCGACGACATTGGAATGACTAGTCCACTCACTATTGAATCGATTAGGAATATGGACACATCAACCCATGTCATTAGCGGTTTCTATGCCATCTTTATATCCAGTGTCCAAGAGTTTTTGAATGGTCTGGCTACTTGGATGGATGCATTGATTGAATAAACAGATGATGTTGACCAGAACAACTTGCATCGAGATATTGGCCTCGTTTATGTCACAACTTGTGATTGAATCAACTCAATTTATGTCCATCACGATCACAACAATAATCTATTTATTGATCTTATTTCACTACTGCCAGTTCTACTGCATGAATTAGTCAAGTTCATTGCCACCCAATATATTCGTAAGATTCGCTAAAACGCATTTCGTTTGGAGCATTGTTATTCAACCATTCAAATCGATATTATTGCTAACGAGCACAAGGCTTTCGTTCGTGTGTACCGATCCAAACTAGTGTTGAAATAGGGTATCGATGCATTGTTTAGCAAATTGCGTTTTAAGGATGGATGGAGTTTACTTGGTGCTTAGTTCCCTAATTGGATGGACTACTGTGGAATTGTCACGATGTTATTCCTTGGAACAAGCATGGTTGAATTAGATTTTTCTGTTCTGTGTTGGGAGAAGGACAAATATTGCAAGGCGTTATTGGATTTTGGATTGGAAGGCCTCCTACAATCAAAACAATACGTCTTCATTCAACAATTCCTTCATTAAAACGTCCATTCTGCCTACCCAACCTACCGCCTAAACTAATCTTGTCTAGTGCGATTAAATCAAGCTAATTTAGGTCATTAAGGCAGGTGCCTAATTTACACATGCCTGCCTATGATCATTTGAGTATGCAAAGGCACAATGAATGCATTGGATGAAGTACCGTAGTCATATTCACATCAAGGAATTTAGAGTTGGATCAAATAAGTCACACATCTAGAACATGGGATCATTTATCTTTATATATTTAGTATTTTTTTCAATGAATTTTTTAAATTATGGAATCCACTTTATTAATTATGGAAAAATTGTGCACACCATTATTTGAAACTAATGTTCATTAGCACAATTTTGTTTATAGGTAATAATATGAGATGTTTTATTAGTTATGTGATTCAATTTTTTTTGTAACTTTTTTTTGTTTGTATTTTTTGTGATTTTCAAAGTTTTTTAACTTGATCATGTATTTTTTGTGTATTTAACATGGACGGACATTATTTGATGCACCCCAAGCTCCTTGATGGAGTCAACTGGGAATCCAAAGGTGAAGACAATGAAAGGAAAAAAAATTGGGGCGCGCTCCCCGCTTCACAACACTTCGAGGGTAAAGGGGTGTGTCGGAGCTTCGGGATGGGACTAGGAAGATTGACAAGCAATTTAATTACTCACATGGACTTGCACAAACCAAACAACAAGTTAATTAGTGTGTACTTGGAACACTTTGGTGCACGAACAAACCACAAGCAAACATGAACTCACAAGAATCATCAGAACCCGAACTTGGGGGAAGCCACCACTTTCCCCCTTATAGTATATTTTGTGCCTGGCCATGGGACCAACACCCAAATGTCATTTTGTATGAATCAAAGTTGTATCCCACGTTTAGAGCTTTCTAATAGTATGTGGCACGTCACTTGCACATAAGGAAATTAAGGAGATTCTTGATTTCTAGTGATCGGGAATCAAATTAGCAATTTGACTCCTAACCTTTCTTTTGGCCATAACTTGTGCTTTAAGTGTCTAAATGGGTCATGCAAGCCCATTTCAAATAGTTATGTTCCAAGAGCTTTCCAATGATATAATGTATTATTCAATCCAATGGGTTTTGAACCCTGTAATTATTCTTTGACAATTCGAAAGTCCATCGAGAGTCCAAATCTCAAAATGGGAGCTCACTTGGGAGTGTGAGGTTTCATTCCCTCACACTCTCCTACACTCCCAGGAACACGAGGTGTGATTCCCAAGATTCCTTCTTGGCCCTCACCCTTGCAAGCCCTTGCTTTCGTCACAAGCCCAAGGTTGGGGTTGCGACATTATTTGAATAAAACATTTCAACAATCTCTTCGAGATAATGATGTTTATGTATTGCCATTTAAGACAATAAAATTCATTATTGTGTTCATCTTTCCATTTGAAATATGTTTTCAGTTCATGATGTCTTTCATTTGTTTCATTTGTTGCATCTGAAAATTATATAGATGATCATTGATTGTTAAAGTATCTTTTATTATAATGTTATTTATATTTAAAATATAATGGGTGGTGTACATGAAATTTGATTTCAGAATTCAAATTTTGTTCATGTATGGTTTACATGTTCTTGTACACCACATTTCTAAAGGATGCTTAATGAATTGAGCTAACCAAAATAATATTGTAAAATTAGCCCATAAACCTCCATTGGTTGTTCACAATCCAATCTTTATAAGTAATCATTTATAGAATTAACACCATGTAAACTCATTAATTTTTATTATTAAATGTAGACCTATGATAATGTTCAACTCTAGAATCTTTTGATATTAAAGATTGTTGTAAACATTGAACATAACCTTTTTTCAATATTGTACTAAATATTTTATAATTTAACAAATAATTAATAGAATTAGATAAAGAATCACCAATAAAATATGGATAAGAAAAAATTCTTTTCAACCCATTACTTTCCAAAGCATTATCAATGTTTATTATTGCCATTTTTAATGTTATGCCTCAATTGGAGCTTTTGAAAATATAGATGTTACATTATTGTTTTTGAAATAATGGTAGTATATTTATTTATTTGTAATTTCATTTATACAATACTTTAAAAAAATTTGATTGACTGATTTATTTTTTAAATACAAACAATTCTAATCAATTTTTATATTGATTTAAAATATTTTTTAAGTATTGATTACTTTTTAATATTTTATCAAAATTCTAAACACACATGGATTAGGCCTTTTAAAAACCATGGAATAAAAAAAAAATAAATTTTGAAACTATTTGTAACCCAAACTTAAATGGACCATTATTTTTATAATTTCATTTATACAAACATTGATTTAATTAAAATTCGAATTATTTTGATCAATTTTAATATTAACTAATTAATTTTGCTAATTAGTCGTTAATTATAATTCTAACTTATGACATATATAATGGTTATTTTGCATGCATAGGTAGAAAAAATTATTTATATATAAGTTATTTGTTTATTTATTTTTGCTACATACAAAAGTTCAAATGATTTAGATATACAAAATATACTAATAGTTCAAGTGAAATTTAAAGTGAAAAAATCTACAATATAATTTGTTTGTTTCATTTTGTCAATGTTAATATTTAATAGTAGTATATTGAAAACTTCTATGTGATTTTGCATACATTTAAGTATTACTTCAATTGATTTGAAATCTCAACATGCAAAACCAATATGAATAAACTAAATTGAGGTATTTTAATTTACTAAAAAAATTGAAAACTAGATGTTTTAAAACTTAAGATTTGAAAATGAATAAAAAATGATATTGTTTAAAAATGAAGTTTCCTTAAACAAAATGTGAAACATGTAATTTTTGAAGTAAAAGTATTTACAATTAACAAATAGAAAATATATTGTAAGAAAATCATGTAAATGGTTCCAACCAGATGCATTTAAAACCATAACTAGTTGTTTGTTCTTGTTTAACAGTTTTTGTGTTTGTGGCATAAAAAATGTGATTGCAAAGGTGGGTTAGTGATCATTTCGAAATGAGAAAAACTTCACAAGGAGAGGAGGTGAAAAGGATACAAACCAAGTACACACAAAAGCAAAAATGGAAGTTTGCCAGATGTGTAATTTATGTTGGATGTTCATTGTTTACTATCTTTTCTACACCTTGTTGTTTGTGGCAAACCCACCTTTCATCCCTCAAAGGATGTTGCAAAAAAATGTACACAATAAGCAATGAAGTTGTTAAACATAAAAGATGATAGATGATTTTCCTTTTTAAGATTTGATCACTTACTGTGACTACAAAACTATAAGCACCTATTAGAATCTATCTCTACAACAACTAGCAAAATCAACTATGACATTATAACACACTCTAGTTGTTTGCATATTTTAAAGCTCCACAAAGAGTTGCCACCAAGATCTAATTAACTAAGCATCCTTCATTAACAACATTCCCAACATACGAAATGAGGACAAGCTCTTACAGCTTTCAGATTTAGTGGTATGTGAAAGAAGTTCCAAGGATTGTATTGCCATGTCTAGGCCAAGTTCTTCAAACATAATTATCAGTGCAATGATTAATATTGTAATTGTTTGATAGTTATCTCCCTTCTCCAAGTGGTTTACACACAAGCTTAAGAATGTTTGCACCTATTGCAACACACACAAAAATTTAAGAAACTATGTAGGTTTTTTTTTTAGCATGTTTTCTAATACACATCAATAATGATTTTCAAATAGTCTTGTAGAAATAATCAATATTCTTGCATCTTCACCAACAATAGCAGCATTAACAACATTGGTTTTCATGCCTTTGGTTTGCATCTTTTTTATTTCCATCCACTTCATCAAGACCATGGAAATCCAAGGGAATTCAATTGATCTCCTTAATTTATCAAGAACATGGATATCCAAGGAATTCAGCTAATCTCCATCCACTTCATCAAAAAATGGAGATCTAAGTCACTTACCAAGTCAAGAGTTCAAGAGAAAAAGCTCACAACCACATTTAATTATAATAGTTATCTCATTTCATGTGCCTACATCAACATAGAAATCAAATTGATCATCCTTGAGAGCTACACTTTCAATGCATTAACTCCCAAAATTAAAGCCAAGGTTCCTTCCAAGTTTCCAATTCTAGTTGAATGAAAGTCCCACTTGAAATAAATATTGCAAGTCATGTTATTAAGGTGAAAACTAATTCCAGAAGGCATCACCAATTAGTTACAACCTTGGTTGTTAAATTCATTGAATGCATGATTGCTCCTTCACATTTGCTAAAATCTTAGGATCTTCAAATGGGTGCACTTGAGCAATTTGAAAAAGAAAAAACTCCTTTGGAATGTAACCAAGCAAGCCATTTCTTGGAGAACTCCTAACAAGGACACACCACATGTACAACTTTTTATAGTAATAAGCCATTAACATAATGGATCATTACCTCTCGACACCCCCCTTAGATGTGTTCTGTAAAGATCAACAACAATAAGTTCCTATTTTGCATTTTCATAAACCAATGGCTACCACATAATTTGCATGGCCTCATCATCTTTATGCCTTTCCAACTCATCCAACATTTCATTCATCACCATTTGATATGTTCATTGCAGACATAAAGCACAAAAAGAAAGCTTGTACTCACATTCTCTTTTTCATGAATATAAACAATTTTGCAAGAAGTAAGCTTACCCATGTACTTTCTCTTTCATGAATAAAGACAATTTTGCAAGAAGCACCAATTGTCCTTTTGGTTGCTTCTAGAAAAAGGGATGGATTTAGTTCATACCACTAGCTATAGGAGTTTTTCCCCTTTATTTATGTCACAAGAGCACTTGAGCATTGTTGTGGTTCTTACCTTCCTTAATTTCATTGTTCTTTCTTCATCTATTACACCTAGCCTATTATACGGCTAAGGATGTACCTTCATAGGTGCAATTTTTTCCTTCAATTATTGTCAAGAGAGACATATCATAACTCCTAAGACGTGCAAGAGTGATAAATAATCAATCCTATATAGAATTTTGTAGGAACTAAATACAAATTAAAGCACAAGGGTATGGGTGTGCCATCATCATACATTAGATGTTGTAACTTTAGCTTTGGCCTTGCGACCAAGGCAAGGGTTTGCAAGGTTGCGGGCCAGGAGAGAAGCCAGGAGTCGCACAACATACTCCCATGAGTGTGAGAAGGTGTGAGGGAATGAACCTTCAAACCCCAAGGGAGTTCCACTTTGGGGAATTGGAGTCTTGGTGGACTTCCGAATTTTTAGAGGGCAATTGAAAGGGTCAAAACTCAATGGTTTGAGCAACTTTTATATCAATGGAAAGCTCTTAAAACATAGATATCTGAAATGGGCTCGCATCGCTCATTTGAACATTTGAAACACAAGTTATGGCCAAAAGAAGGGTCGAGAGTAAAATTGGCAGTTTGACCATGACCACTAAAAGTTGGGAATCGACCCAAATTCTGTGTGTGTAGATGGTATGTGACATATAGTTGGAAAGCTCTTGACAAGGGCTATAACTTTGCTTTAAACTTCATTTCAATACGAGTTCTACACGCAAAGTTATGGTGCCCCAAAGTTGCGAGAGTCCCAACCTTGGCGATTTCGGGACTCACACTTGGGACTCCTGGGACAAAAAACCATTTGGATGTGGGTCCCGTGGAGAGGTGTAGAGTAAACTATAAGGGGGAAGGTGGTGGCTTCCCCTAAGTCCGAGCTGTGGTGAGTCTTGTGTGTTCGTGTTGCTCGTGGTTCATCCTAGCACCAAAGGTGCTCCAACTATGCACTAACCACCTTGCGGTGGTTTTGTGCAGGTCCATGTGAATGAGTGAAGCTTGTCAACTCTTCCTAGTCCCATCTTGAAGCTCCAGCACGCCCCTCTACCCCTCCAAAGTGTTGCAAACCAGGGAGCATGGCCCGACTCCTTATTCTTCCGCTATTTTCTATTTGGGACTCACATTTGAGTCCCTCAAGGAATTCGGAGTGCATCATTAGCAATTGCATAAGGCTTGGAGTTTTTGCTTTACTCTCGTGGCCTTCTACATCTTCCAAAGTTGTAGCAGTTAACAATAGTAACAAAGGGATTTTATCGATTCTTGAATCATTGAAACATTTAACTTTTAACAATGGTAGGTGAGGCAAAAGCTAGAATTAAATAATGGAAAATGTTGCATCTAAAAGTGAGCCATTTAACAGGTCATCCAAACCTTGAACATTAATCACATTTCTATTTTTTTGGTTGCAACACTTAATGCCATAGCCTAGACAAAACAATTTAGTGGTTCTTGCATTATATAATTTATTTTCATAGCCAAACATTTTATAACTTCAAATGATGATAAAAATTGACCCCATAGAAGATGTTTTAGGGAGAAACCTATCTAGATTAGGTTTCAAATAGTCGCCTTAGAACCCTAATCCAAAACCAAACATCTTCCCAAAACTAAGCCTAAAGAGAAAGCTGCCCTTTTTACACCAGAGTACTTCCTATAGCTCATTATTAAGGATTTGCTTATGCCACAAACATCAAGCAATTTACCTCATGATTATATGTTGGAGATTGAAAGTGGGTGGAAATCTAATCAATTTCCACCTTTTGCACCTCAGGTTGCACATCCAAACATATGACAATAATTTCACATATTTGCCTTGCCTTGATCTAACAAGACCAATGCTCGAAATCCCACGACCCAACTAGATAAACCATTGGCTATAAGGAAGAAACTAAATACCACAAAAGTTTGACTTATAATACACATACATCCTAGACAATCTACTAAACAACAACAAATGAGTTTTGTGAGTATTGATAGTTCAATCATCTCTACTATTATAATTTATAGTGATAGTAGAATACATTTCAAGGGGAATAATAATATGTAGGTTATTAGTGACTCATAGAACCTTGGGAAGAAATGCATGGAATGTTTCCAACACTTGGAGGGTGATAGCAATTATTGCAAATTGAACCTATAGAATCCCATGTAAAGCTTTAAGAATGTGAAACCACAAACATGATATATAGCAATCTATTCCAAACCTTCAAAGTTGAGGGTTTAGGGTTTATGTCAAATTTCAAAGAAACACATCTTTGAGTATTAAAACAACCCAATTGCCATTAAGTTAAAATTGAAAAGGAATGGCTGCAATAGGGTTAAACTTTTAGTACCTACCATTTTGAATTTGTGTGCACTAAACCATAATGACACTAGTAGAAAATGGCCATTTTGCAACTGGTCTCTGCGACTAATTTTTAGTTACAAGCGACATTTGCAACTAAAATCTTAATAGTCGCGTTAGACAAGTCGCAAACGACACTAGTCGCAAACGACAACGAATTTTGGATGAAAGAAAAAGTCAACAAAATACGCCTTCATCCTTTGACTTATCATATACGTATTGTCGCGTATAACTAGGATGCAACTTTTTTTGGTGAACAAGGGAACAAATTATGTGTTGCCACGTGTCCCAACTCTTAATAATTAAAAATATATTTTTATTATTTTGAAATAATCCAAGACGTTTAATTTTTATATTCAAATGGTTTATATTGTGACACATGGTGCAATAAAAATTTGTCACGTGGCATATTAATTGAAAATTTCCAAATTCAATTTAAATCAATATTTAGGTATGTAGGTTGAAGTAGGTACCTACCTACCTATATACCTACCTACCCTTCTAGGCTAAACACCTATCTAGATAAAAACCTATTTACTTACCTAGGCCAAATATTTACTTAGGTAGGTAGGTAGGTAGGTAAATTAGGGAAATATGTAGTTTGGGGTAAACACATGAACATTTTTATTTTATTTTGGGTTAAGTCGTTTTCAATGGCTCATCCCATATGTCCATGTTTTAAATATGAAAATATAAAGACAAAACACCTTGTTTATATACTTTTCAAGATGAGAATGAAAGCCAAAACATATGGGATAAACTTTTTAGTTGCGAGTCATTTGCGACTAAAAATGACTTGCAACTAAAACGTTTATCCCATATGTTTTGGTTTTCAATCTCATCTTAAAAAGTATATAATTAAATAGGTAAGTGACAACTAACTAGCTAACTAGTTAACTAATAAAATTACTAATTATTTAATGAATAAAATAAATAAATAAATAAGTTAGTTAATTAACTAATTAAAAAATAAATTAGAAATTAACTAATCCAACTAACTAATTATTTATAGTAATAATCATCAATATATTATGACTAGTGAATTAATTATATTATTAGTTATTATTAAATATTACTTAATTAATAGCTAGATAAACATTATTAATATATGAACTATAATGATTTATCAACCAATTTCATTAACCAATAATTGGCTAATATTGAAATAATTAGCTAATTATTCATAATTAATTAATTATTATATCATAACCAAATAAATTAATATAACAACTCAAAATATTCAGTAATTAATAATTAATGATCATAAAAATAGAATAGTAGTTTTTTTATTCGAATAATATAATTTAAACCTAATGTGGGCTAACTATTTTGTTACAATTATTCCCATTATTATTTTCATTTTTACAATTCATAATAAATATAAATGTAAATATTTAATAGTAACAATAACATTAATTCAATTATTATTGTAACTAGTTGGTAACCAATGTTTATTATTTTATTTTTATTATTCATATTAATATCACTCATTATAGCTATTTATGAATTATACAATAAATATTCTATATGTTTAACAAGAATACTTTTCCTTCGAAAATATTTGTTGCTTTTGTATATTCATTTATTAGATTTCCATTCTAACTACTACAATAATTATAATAAAATAATAAAACTGAAAATAAAAATTATATATCAGTGATTGATTATAACAATTGAATAATTCATGATTCATAATTATTAATTATAATCTTGAAATATAAAAACTTAAAAATATATATTAATATTTTGGTAATTATTATAATATAGTGATACTTCATAATTGATTATTTATAATAATAACAATGTAATTTGTAGGTAGCCTAGGTTAATTATTTTTAGTTATATACTATTATGTCATTTGTTAGATCTATTATGATTTTTAAAAAAAATTAATGAATAAAAAATCAAATTTTAATAAGTACATTAGTCATTTGAAAATAATTTAATAAAATATAATAGTATATTATATTATATAATTATTTTAATAATTATATAATATTTTCCTGTCATTCTAATATCATCATCATTATGATCATTATGTAATAAAATATTATTTAAAAAATATAAATGGAACATAATATTGAATTTTTTTATTACATGTAACTAATATAAACATATAGTATTAATATTAATAAATATCATTTGTAATAATTTGAAGAAGTATAATAAGATGGTTTGGATAAACTTTTAATATGGGCATAATATATTTAGTAAATATTTTAAATAATATTTTAATATACTCAAAATATACACCAATTAATGTAACTATTATATTGAAGCTATATATGTTAATAATATTACTTGAATACACATGGAATATGGTTGTTCATATACATTCAAAATATACATCTATAAATATTAGTACACCCAATTATATTCCTTAGAATTCACAAAATACACTTTTGTATATTCATAGGGTTGCAATTAAATTGGTGACATTTGCAATTAATGGGATATAAATTGTTCTGCTTGGATGAAAACCAAACTAAACATTGTTCACATGGAAGGATGAACACCAAAATAGTTGCAAACTAATTGCAATGTAGTTGCAAATATGACCAAAACAAGAAATAGTTGCAAAAATGTCCAAATGTAGTTGCAAATAACTAATAATCGCATGTAGTCGTAAATAAAGTGGTTACATTTTGGCCAATTTCTACTAGTGTGAACAAATGCAACAACTAGTGAATTAATGAACACTCAAATAGGGCTGGTGAATCAATAACCATGGCATGAACACATCAACATGTGGACCTTAGGCCTCTTCTCCTGCCAAGCTTAAGCCACACATTGGTAAGTGAAGTTGCATTATTTTTAGCATGCAAAGACATGGTTGAAGAGGAGGAGGCAAGACTTTTTAGCACTAACAACCATGGAACACATAAGCTTGGTGCAATGGAATCCAACTTACCAACAATCTGGAAGCCTAAACCATTAATGCCAAACACTTTGGCACTACATTCCTTAAGAGCTTGAACCAAGACATATCTTTTTTTAGTAGATTCCTCATCATGCACAAGGCAGCCTTGGACATTGCTGAACACACCATATGCAATTGTTGTTTTGTCAACAATGGCTTATGCTTCAACGTCATTGTTTGATTCACAAACCACCACCAAATTCTGACATGCTTCACAAAAAAAATTGCCTTGTGAATGTAATGGAATCCATAACGAAACCCCACAAAAAAATCTTTTAATATTGTAATAAATAATTGTGAAAGCTTGAAAAACATTCCACATGAAGAAAAAACACACATAACTAAAAAAACAACACCATACCCCTAACATGTACACAAAAGCAAAGAGATCCCTAAATCCTAAGCTTTAAACCCTTAAACAAACCTTTGAAGTAGTGAGGAGGAGTTGTTCCAAAGCTGAGTGAAAAGGGAAGGTTGAAGAAGAGAATCCTTTTAGCAGTGATGGTTATCAAGGCCTACAATATTCAATTACTTAAAAACCTAATGTACTTAGGGTTACATCCACCCAAACATGAAAAATTACATTCATATGAAAATTTTCATTGTTTGAACACTTGTCATCTCCACATTGGCCAAGAGTGAGCCAAAATTTTATCTCCAAGTCCAAATCTTGCACAATGAGTATTGTTTCTCCTTATGGGTAGAATGTGAGTCATACCGACACAACCATGTGCGGTAGTCTCGATTTCTTAAGAGTTACTTCGGGGTTATTTGAGTGCGGTAGAGTTATTAAGGGCTTTTAGCAACTTCACAAGGAGTGATGCATGTGCTTGGTGTGAAGGGGGTTTTGTTTTCTGGAATGCGTTATTGGTGGGTAAGGAGGAAGGTTAGTTCTTTTCTTCAACAGAGGCTAATAGCCATAGTTTTAGAAACCTTGTTGCGTAATTAGGGGTGACAAATCTCTAGAGGGTTGGGGGTAGAAGTAGGCATCAAAACTTGCAATGTTCAAACACTACATTTGTCTTGTTACGGTATTTAGGAAGTAGCAAGCATATTAGAAATTCTTGAAGCAGTCAAAGGGATGTCGATGAAGGGGTTAATAGAAGTAGTGCAATTTTCAAGTCGTTGAACATGAGGATAACTCGAGACAATTCAACAATTAAATAAATAATATGATAGTGTGCCAACAGCAATAGGAATCTGATGATAACTGAAAACTTTATTTATAATAAGGTTGAACTCAGCAAGAAGCTGCAAGTACATGTGAAATCAGGAGCTGTGCCTTAGTGATAGTTCACAACTGCAAGAAGTCGAAGATGCGTCGGATGGTGCGAACTAGGTAGTCCGCCTTGCTGTTAGGAGGGAGGCGACGAATCGGACCGCGCAACCAACGATAATGTCCAACGCCGGGTACTAAAGACCAAGCGAAGATGGAGGTGTCTTCGGTTTCATAACAACCTTGACAAACGGTTTCAGGTTCGTCACCGGAAGCAGGATCGACTTGTAGCAAGATCACCAAGGTGCGGGAGTTTGGCGAAATGCGGTAATACCAAGCTCGAGGAGGTTCAACTTCGAGACGAGCGCGCACCTCTCGAGGTTCGAGTTCTTCGTCACGGGGATGCTGCGTTAGAGTCAAATCTAAAGACGATTCCGAAGGCGGTTCCTCATTCACTTGTGCGGCTTGGGGCCCGTAGGAGGTAATTGTGCGCGACGCCATGCTTGCAAGGAAGAGAGGAAAGATCTTCAACAAAAAAAAAAAAAAAAGGAAGAGATAAATAAAATCAAATTGCAATGAAGGTGGAGGGGATTTGTGACATCAAGTCATGTGTTCGTAATTTATACGCAAGAAAAGGAAGGGAGTGGGTAAAGAATGGCCTAGGACCATGGTAAGGTTAAACCCTTGTGTCAAAGGATAAAAAATGAGGGTTAAGGTAAATTTGCTTGGGGGGAAGTGGGAGTAGGTGCAAAGGGATCTTCTCCTTCACCTTCCATTGACCACTGAGCAAAGGGATCTTCTCCTTCCATTGGCCACCAAGCCAAGAACCTTCCATTGACCACCGAGCAAAGGGATTTTCTCCTTCCATTGGCCACCAAGCCAAGAACCTTCCATTGGCCACTAAGCCAAGAACCTTCCATTGGCCACCAAGCCAAAAACCTTCACCTCTCTTTAAAAGGCGGACTTGGGTCATGGGAGCTCTCTTCTTCTTCTCCCTCGAAAAAATAAAATTGGATCGAACCTTGAAAGTGTTTGTTTCGACAAGGTTTTAGAGGAGGAAATGAAGGATCAACTTTGGAGTTGAAGAGAGGAAGGAGAATAGGGTGGAGATCTCGTGAGAGTTTGTAAGTAAGGGATGTGAGTAAGGATAGATTTGAAGGTTAGGATTTAGAGAAACTTCACGAAACCCTCTCGGGTTAGTGGTGTAACTCCTTGCTGTTTTAGCTGCAGAACTCAAAATTTCGTAGGTAAATGCGTCTACTAGTTAGCTTTCGAAAGAGCTATAGCAAGTTGAATTTGGACAATCTAAGTGGGAGAAACAATTCTCCAAGTGACTGGTGGTCTGCAGTTTGGTTGAATCAACTACTTCCTCAGAATCCTTTCGGGTTTTATAGCATGGTTTCCTAGTTATGTAGCTGCAGATCTTGAAACTTGGTAGGAAGGTGCGTCTACTAATTAGCTTTCCAAAAAGCTATAGCAAGCTGAATTTGAACAATCTGGGAGTGAAAAACAATTCTTTAAATGATTGCTGGTTATAGCCATGTTGAAGGAAGTGTTGAGTTCACAAAAGTTTGTTTAAAGAGCTAGTTGTTTAACTTAAGGTTCTAGGATCAGGGGATTGTGGGGATCAAAGTAATAATAATAATAATAACAAAATAAAAATAAAATAAAATACATGGCCATCAATGTTAAGTTATGAAAGATGCATAGGCGTTAAAAAAATTTGAACTTCAACTACAAACGCAATCTAGTATCTAGAAGTACGCTCGCTTTGTCTTTCACCGGTAGCATTTATACTTTCAAGTATAGTCACCTTGTAGAACCGGGGGTAGAGGGACAAAAGTTGCCTCACATAGAACCAACAAAAGAAAGATATTTTTTAAAAATATCATATTTTTAATCACTAAATGTGTCTAAATCATCTTATGGATGATCTACACATAAGCTACATCACAATTTAAAATTTTAAAAATCCATGCCACAAAACCTACAAAACTATGTAGAACGTGGTTGAAAATTCAAGTAATGCTCCACATATCATTCATGTGAACAAGAAATTTATTAGCAAAAACAAAAAAGAACTGAAGTTTTCCAACCCCCTTCCCAATTACATGTATATTGTAGTACCTTGGCAACTTTGACATTCATAAAATTATTGGTAAAAATGTTGAAACTTTCAAAACAAACTCAAAAAAAATGATTTTATGTAAAAAATCTATAAGAATATTATTTTTTCAACATGATATCTTCAAATTTAACTAATTATTTGATGGACATGTGTTGAACCTTCCCTTGTAGCATGGTATAACACATAACCATTTCTCAAACCTAGCATATCAACCACATAGCTTAAACAAATTTGGGGAAAGAGAATAGTAGCCCATACACTTGGTGATGTGCATATTCATGTATACCTTTGGAAGATTCAATTAATACAAATCATTAATTATTGTTTTATAATTTTGGTTACTTATTGAAAACCAAAAAAAAAATTACTAATTTTTCCCCCTTCTAGATATTGAAACCTTAAAAAATGTTTTATATTAAATTTGAGTTTTTCCAACAAAAAAAGGCTAATTAATATTGATCATGGTTTTGGGATTCAATGGCAACTTGCAAAGGGTAAACTGAAGAAATTACCAACTCAATGGTGGTCACATTTAGTTGGGGTATAGGTCAGGGTGAAACAATAGCTTCAATGGTACTTTCACATGCTTGAGTTAAGCCTAAGCATCGAAAAAAACTTTATATCTATATTTGAAGGCTACTTAAAAAACTAAAATTCAATCCAATCTAAAGCATTTTCCCTTTTCAAATAGGAACATTATGTTCTAAAATGTGAAATTTGTAGTAATGTTTTATGTATGGTAAGGCCCTAGGTTGATATTGTAACCTGCATTTGTGTACCACCCTCATCATCCAAGTGGTAACTATGATTAAAAACGTATGGGTACATCTTTTATGATATTCCAAACATTAAAATATGAGGCACATGGTTAATGAAAATGTTAAAAAGTCAAGAATTGGTTGTACACAAAAAAAAAACTCACAAACAATTGGTGAAACAATCATGTTTACTTCAACAGTAAGTGGCAACAAATACATAATGAAAATATGAAGTATTGCACACTTGTATACAAGACAACTTTTTGGTGATGGTGGACAATTTTAACTTGATTTTTCTTTAAAACAAAACTAGTTGAATTATCTTTTACAAGGTGCAACATAAGACTTCAAGCCCAATACAACATAGGACTTGACTTCAAAAATTAAACAAACAATCATGCCCATTCAAAAGATTGAACATATTACTTAGAGTACACTTGGAGATTACAGTTATGACCAAATTATCATGTCTCACTTTAAATTCTAAACTCAAGGAAGTTGAAACAAAAAACCAAAAGACCAAACTCCAAAAAGGACTAGAAATATAAAGATTTTTAAGGTAGAAAGGAATTAGGACTGGAAATTGAAATAAAAAACCAAAAGCTTATAAAATAATGAACTCAAACATAAGAACAATAAACACTATATACTAAGCACTATATACTATGTTATAGTAAGGCATTGAAAGGAAAAAGGTGAGAGACTTAACCTAATGAATGGAGTACATGAGAATTGTTGGCGCCGGTGAATTTTGTTAAATTTAACGATCAAAGTGTCACAACATTGGTGATGGATAGAAAGGTCCTAAAACACTTGATTAAAAAAAAAGTGGCAAAAAATGGATAGCCTTTAACATTCTTTGAAGTAGTACTAGCAATTGTTAGCACTAGAGTGAATGCAAAGTTTGATGATTTTTCTCTATTTGGGCCTTTTCTTTTCTTAAAGGGATTTCACAAGGCCTTAGGTTGTATTGCTTTTAGGTTACAATTCATGAGTGAAAAAAAACTTGGTACCTACCACTTAATTATTAACTAGGAAAATATTAATTATCATTTGAACTACTAACTATGGCATCCAACTAATTGCCAAGTGACCATTTGCAAGTGTTTACAAATAGGTGGTAGGTGTAAGATCATTATGCCTCAATTAAATAGTAGGCCTAATATCTTTCTTCTTTTCTAGGATAGATATTCATGGACATAAAGTGCCCTCCAAATATAATAATATTTTTTTTTCCAATGTTTAATCTTCCATTTTGAGTTTTAAAAAGTGGTGAAAATGGCAAGTCCAAGAATTCCATACAAACTTTGGCACATGAACTTGTTGTAAATCTTTTTGGAAGAAAATTGTGAACATTTTCCAAAGTAGGGCATTTCAAGAAGTTGGTACCCAATCACTATCACAAAATTAACCAAAAAAGTGGGGATAATTGGGTGCAATTGCTTTCCTCCTTGTAAAACACTCAAAACATTTTCCATTTATGTGTGATTCTTTGATTTTGTTATTAAACTTTGGTTCCAATTTTTTTAAAATCTTTAAAAACCAACAATTTGACAATCTTTTGATTTTGAACTTTTTTCAAAATTGCAAAACCTTCAATACAAATGTTTTGAGAATTTCCAAAAGTTGGTGGTTTTCATGAAAAAACCAAAAAAGAATTGGCAAAGAACCGACGGTTTATGATTTTTTTTCAACTAGTTCTTTGACTTGTAAGAACCATGCTTAAAGTCAAAAAATGGTTTTTCATTTCTTTAAATTGATAGTCAAAGGTGAAAACTAACTTTTAAAAATAAAACCACTAGTTAAGGGCCCATATGCCTTGCCCTTACCAATTAGTTATTCATTGAAAAAAATAAGACTACCCAACATTGAATCAAATTTTCCTAAATGTATATGGAATTCACCTTGTATTCATGTTATATGTCTAACAAAAAAGGAAGGACCTTATTCCTACTTATGGGTGCAAGGTCCTTCATGTTGTTAAATAGTAAGAATGGAATCATTTCAACTCCTACCCTCTAGTGATCCAGGTAGGTTTAGGCTTATGATAAGGTGCAATTCATGTTTTGAGGTGAGTAAGGTCCACATGTGGGGAACATTCAAAAAATATAGGGTTGAATTTGGTTACCAATTCATTGTAATCCCCTTATTTTCATAATGGCCTCACTAGGTAGCAATTTACCACCAGAGTCAAAAAGCCTCAGCTCAAAAAGCGTCCAAGAGGTATGTCTTTTGATTTACAGGTGTATTTATTCTCTTTGAATAAAAATGGTGTTTTTGATGCCAATTTTTTTAGTCAATTGAGAAGAATGATGTATTTCTTAACCTGACACTAAGAGTTTGGGAAGAAAAAAAACTTATTCGTCTCTTGGAAAATCCCTACTAAATGGGGTTGACTTATGAGAATGAATTAGAGATTGTAATCTACCCTTAAAGGCATCATGGTTGCCTGTAGGTAAAAGTGGGATGAAGTCCATGTGGGGAGACCCAATAGAACTAATTCATGTCTCATTGTGTATAGCCATTTTAGCTGTATCTGAAGAGCAAATTGGGGAGCAACGAATCGTGGAATCGCGCATTGTGGAGCAGCGAATTGTGGAGCCATGCCCTCTTATGGAAGGTGAAGGCAGCACATTGAAAGTCTTGGGTTTCAACCACAGACAGCGCTCCATGTTTGTTCATGTATTGATGAGGTATCTCTGAACCATCACTCCAAATTTTTGGTTTTGTCACCAATTCTTTGTTTTGATGTCTATGATGGTCTATACCTGGAATTTCAGGCTCATGGGTGTCAACCAGAAACTCTGGGCACTCTCTCTGTCTGTTCGCGATGTTTCTAATTTATGCATGATGTGTTTTGGTTCTAGTTTTTATGGCCTAATAGGTATGCCTACACCTCATGAGATGCATTTTGCCTCTGTGACAGGTTTGGTCTTGGTGACTTCAGTTGGTGTGAATTTATTCCTCGCCTCAAGCCCAAGACAATGGAGGAGATTAAAGAGTACATATTTCTGCCACCTTTCTGCATGTGGCCATGACAATTGCTTTCCTGGTCTGCTTGATGCTAGTATTTGGAATTTGGTCACTGAGTTGTTGAGGACTTTAACCATTGGGTGGTGGGATGCTTGATAGATATGGAACTCTTTTCTTGAGCCATATTGCAGAGGACATCAATGACTCACCTACTTTTTATGGTATGTCTTCACTGTGATGATAGTTGGTCTGAGCTACACTCTCATGCCTACTTAATCAACCATACTGCAAAGCAAATTATTGTGTTTCAGCTGCACAAAACCCTAAACCCATAAATCCTTCCAACTTTGCAAGCTGATTTCTCAAATTGAATGTTACAGATGGAGTTCCAAAGGGAGGCCTCCGCATTCAGGATGTGTTGGTGCGGCTTGCAATTTTGCACCTTATTCGGGACAAGGTGGGTCATGAAAAGAACATTTTGATAGCTGTATTCAGGCAAATACAGTTGTTGTTTAACATTAAGTATTGTTGGGCAATAAATGAATGGTTTTGACATTTCCCATCGTGAAACTTGGCAGGTGAAGGCATTGATAGAGGATCCCTCAATGCCTTTGTTTTCCAAAGGTGCACATACTTACCGCTATTACTCACTCCGGAACACCAAGGTGTGGAAGGAGGAACATGACCGCAAACTTCTCTATGCCATTTGCATGTACGTCAATCAAAATTCCTCAACCCTGTTGGGATTGTGGATGACCACCACCTGCTGCTCTGAGCAAAAGAAGACCCATATCTCTCAAACTCAAATCTCAGTTGATGGGTGTGTGTGAGGTGGTAACAGGCGGCATGGATATGGGAGGTGGCTGGACATTGTGGAGGATACCCAGTTGGGTTTGCAGCCAGTGGTGTGAGGGGAGCTTCTTTTGAGAGGAGTTGATGACAGTGCTGCTGCTGGTCCATCAAGAAATAGAGACATGGGTAGTAGTCCTGGCAATGTTGAGGATCTCTCCAGGAGAGGTTTAGCTTTTTCTTCATACCCAACATAGTCTGTTTGTGTGGGCACGATGGGTTTAGGGTTTATGGTGGGTCAGATCCATGTGGATCTTGCTCAGTAGTAGTGGGGTTCCCAAGGAAAAGTTCTCTGTTTATATGTTACTGAGTTCATTGATTGTGTGTCCTGTATGTGTTTTTGAACATTTGAACATAGGTGGGGACGATAACTTTGGAGGACGAAGTGCAGATTGGAATTGGGGCTGATAAGGATGAGAAGGAAGCGTACGTGCAAAAGAGGATGGTAGACTTCATAAAGAGACGGGTTCTGCTGCTTGAAAAGTTCCTAAATGCAGAGTACCACAAAGTGTTTTTGGTGAGTGGGTGGTTTCCAATATGCTTGCTCTCGCTTTGCAGGGCAGTGGGGGTCCCATAAGTTGAGTGAGAGATGAAGCTCAAAATTCTGAGTTCATGATGGGAAGAAGAAGTTTATCCTATTTGTTGAATAATTGGGAGTGAAAGTTTTTTTTCATTATGTAATTTAAGTACCATTGATCCTTGTTTAATGACTCCAATTATCCATTTACCTTTTTTAACTTATATCTAGATTAACATTGTTCATTTTTCCCATGTAACATACCTTACAACATAACCTATTCCCAACTAATCATGCACTTATCAATCAATTTGTCTTCGTAATTTAGTGATCTCTTATGTCCTTTTTTGCACCTAAGCACTCAATAAGGCATTCATGCAAAGGGACTTCACCAATTTGAACCATTGACCATAGTTTTATGGAATAGCAAAAATGGTAAATTTCCATTGCTCATCATACTATGGTATAGAATATTGATATAAAAGAGGGTCATGAATCACATTCCTTTGCTTATGAAAAACTTAGATTACAAAACCTTAACCCCTTTGACACTTAGTAATGAAATGTTCTCATAAATATGTAATTAAAAGTTGAAACAAAAGGTTGGATAAGAATATTATTGTACCTATGATTAATGTTCAACATAAAATAATTCACTAAAAATTACCAAACAATTAATTTCATTGATTTTGTCAAAATTATTGAAAATCAAAGTCCATTGAGTTATTATCACAAATACACAATACGAGATGTATTTTGCATACCTATTTTGTGATTTCTGAAATCCTAGAAAATTTAATTTGAAATTGTCAAATTTCTTTTTTTTAAATACATAAATATTCAACATAGAAATGTCAATTGTTAGTCATAGGTATATATACCATAGTATTGGCCATTTATAACAACCTATTTGCTTTTCCATGGGAATGGCTATGGATGAACCAACACCTACATTAATACAATTGAAGGATCAAGGGCATGATCAATGTGGATGAAGAGTCTGAGTAGGTAGTTGTGCACTCAACAAGCAATTATCTAAGGTTTTCAATTATTTAAAGCTTTAAATTCATTATTAGGTTTAGGAGGGTTGATGTTTGTGCCAATAATACAAATGTCACTATAATGAACTTCCTTTCTTTTAAAGTTGTTGGTAAATAAACACCATACAAAGTGTGAATGAAAGATGGCAATCTAGAGGCTTTGAATCAATTATAAAAATATGAGTAACAAAAATGCATTATTAAACCTCAACGTGCCCACAAATGTTTTCCATAAAATATTGAGTTAAACTTTCAATGTGCAAGATGCCACAAAATACTTGAAAGTAGGCACACTCTTTAGCTCCATGCACCAAAACAAGAAGATCATGTGGGAGTTGAAGAATAAAACTAAATTGAAATTCTCAAGTTGACCTCATGGACATATCTAATTGCACAAATCAAATAGAGAAGAAGGTTAATGCGTATTATAATCAAATTCGTGCATTGATGAATCACGGGCTAACAAAAATTCACAAGATTTACCATAGCTCAAGTTTGGGAAGAATTACCATTTTAAAAATTATAATATATTTTATAGCTCTTTATGGGTGGTACATTAAAATGGGGTTTTTTGGGACTTTCAAGTAGAAGTTTTGAAATTGTCAAATTATGAGTCTTGCAACTTTGGGGGGCTTGTAATCTTTTCATTTTAGACCTAAACTAAAAGTTTTAAATGAAAATTTATAGCCCTTGAAAATAAATATTTAAAAACATATCAAATTCTTTAATCAAAGATGGTTAGACCCTCCAAATTGTCATTTAAATGGCCATAAATCACTTTGGTGATTTAACTCCCAAACCATTCAAATGATTGTTATTCATGATATAAATTTTTTTTTGTGAAAATGAGATCACATTTTATTGTAATGTTTTTCCAAAAAAAACATTTGTTAAGAAAAGGTTCAATTTGGACAATGTTTAACACCCCAAACCTTGATCGAAATATTCGAAACACCTTGGGAATCAAAACTTTCAAAGTGAGAATTCAACTTGGTAGTCACATGAATGCCTCCTTTTAAATTGCACACTTTAACCATTTTTGCAATAATTGTCTTGGTCCTTTGTTTTGCCAATTTTGAGAAAAACTTCATGTTTTCCTTCATCTCAAGAATATTTTGTTTCCCATTTGCAGAGTTGGTCATGCACCTAAGTTACTATCATGAAAAAGCCTTTCAAGGGGTTAAAGACAATCCAATTGTTTTTTATTTAATGTATTAGATTCTTCAATAACAACAATGACATCCATTTTTTAGTCAACAATTTCACATAAATGTAAGTTAAGTTGTACATCATGAACCAACAAGAAAAAAATCAAGAAGAAAATAAAGAAATAAGACTTAAATGACCAAGATGACAAGCAAAATGTGAAAGGTGGTATCAAACAAATGTTAAGATTCAAAATTGATTTGCACAAAGAAAAAAAGTAAAGAAAGAACTTTAAAACTTGTTGAGCCTTTTAAAATCTTTATTCATCATAATGTTTAATGTCCATCAAGTTCAAGCATGATATAATCAAAAGGATGTTCATTGTGTGAAAACATGCCCAACTTGGATCAAAATAAAAGTTTTTCATAATCATCACATTCAAAACGGTGAACAAAACCTCATTATCTAGGATGTGAATCTT
Organism: Sphagnum tenellum; assembly: GCA_963921925.1. Classification (NCBI taxonomy): domain Eukaryota; kingdom Viridiplantae; phylum Streptophyta; class Sphagnopsida; order Sphagnales; family Sphagnaceae; genus Sphagnum; species Sphagnum tenellum. The sequence goes on from OY998142.1 coordinate 8,647,502, forward strand.
GTTTATATAGAAAAACATGTAGATTGAATGTATGCACTATATTAGGGCATATCCTATTCAAGTATAGAATTGTGAAAGACATTGTTGGGATGTGTAAAACTATGGGATTTGGCAACTTAATTATTAGCATGGAAAGGGCTACTAAATAAAAAAGAAATAACAAGAAAAATGAAAAGATTTGAAGGTAGGAATTACCTTTTGTCTACCTATCATCATGTTACATCTATCGTCATGTAATAACTATCATCGTCTATAGACTTGAAAAAGACTTGCAGCCACTTATAAACCTCTTGTAGTTGTTGCTTATTATTTACATTGCCTACAAACCCTTTGTGGTTGCTACCTATTGTCTACACTGCCTATAGACCCTTTGTGATAGTTGCCTATCATTTGCACTACTTTCAAACCCTTTGTGGTTGCTACCTATTATCTATAGTGCCTTTAAACCCTTTGTGGTTGTTGCCTATCGTCTGCACTACCTATAAACCCTTTGTGATAATTGCCTACCATTTGCACTCCTTTCAAATCCTTTGTGGTTGTTACTTGCTAACTATAGTGCCTTTAAACCCTTTGTGGTTGGAGCCTATCCTTTGCACTCCACGTAGGCCCTTTGTGATAGTTGCCTAATGTTTGCACTACTTTCAAATCCTTTGTGGGTGCTACCTGCTAACTATAATGCCTTTAAACCCTTTGTGGTTACTACCTACCATTTGTAGCAATGTTATTTTCCCTTGAAACCTCAAATCTCATGTTTATCTTTTTGTTGTTGCCTTCAAATGGTAATTAATGTTTTGTGGCAAAAGGCATTTCCTATTTTTAAACTACCATATAAGGTGGAAATGTATAAAAAAAGTGAAAAATTAATATATGAACATAACCAAACTTTATAATATTGATACGAACTATTTTTTCTTTTCTTTTCATATTCTAAATATAAATAAACACTAATAAAAATCCATGAAAATCCATCAATCATTTTTCATTACAATAATGAAAGTACAACTTGCCTCCATACTTTCCTTCTCTTTTTTCAATGTCAGGCGCATGTTGATTCCCTAAAAAACTCTTCTAGCCACATCCAATTTAAAATTATACAAAGGAATGATACATAATCTTCCAATATGGAACCCAAGAAGGATTTTCACCACACAAAAGTTGAATCTTTATCTTTTTTCAAAAAAAAATCCTTTTAGATCTCCTTATTCTAATCCATTTCACACATTCTAGTTAAAGGAAATCCATCCATCTTTTATCCACTAATTACCTTAAATGGTTTCACCCCCTAATAGATAGAAAATGGTAAGTAAGATATTTACCAATAATAAATAATTAGTTATTAGGATGCCATTTTAAATAAACTAAACTAGGATATTATTTTTATTAAAATTCCTCCTAGAATTAACTTTGGATTATTTTGTCCCATGAAAATGGTTCATTATATTGATGATACTATCATGAAAAACCACTTTCATTTTATAATTTTCATGCAATTGTTTTACCATCTGACAATAACTACTATCAAGTGAGGGTATTACCATCTCTTGACATCATGTTGTTTAATTAATATAGAATCATTTTTTACCCTTAATAGGATCACATTCTATTTTTAAACTTTTGTATCGTGTAATGGTAGACAAGTTTGGTTGTGAGCATTTGAATCTATAAATGAATTGGGAAGATAACTTTGAATAACCAAAATAGAGACAAACACTTAAAAGAAATTTAGTTTGGGGAGATCTATAAAAAACAGATACATGACAACATTTTGAAGCTCGTCCACTATTTTTTTCTATTGTTAATATTGGTGTATGTGTTAGTTCTTGTGGTTATGCTTATATATGATTCAAGTAATATGTTTAGTGTTGCAGCATCCGTGGAGGAATCCTTTTATGTTCTAGTTGTTGGAGAACTTTCTTTATTTAAAAGGTTATTTATCTTTGCATCTAAATGTGTAAATCTTTTATCTTGGTGGTAGCACCATGAAAAAATGTTGGATTTCTAACGAAGCAAATCCTTAGAATTTTGGGGTCCCAAGTCGAGACTAAACATGTTTTTAGCCTTGTTGGCGTGTTGACAGCCTCGTAATGTTGTTGCCTACAAGTGGAAAATCTAGACCAAACCAATGATCCATAGCTGAATTACAAACCTATTCTTGCTCTTAAGGATTATATGAAAGCTGAATGTGTTATACTTAAAGAAAATTTTAATTTAATTGAAGAGGCTGATTTTTTTGAACTACTAGTGGTTGATGACGATTAAATAAGTCAAATGGCTATCTTATTTTATTATCTCCTTTCTAGTTGAAGCTAACAATTTGACTTTTTTTCATCATTGTGATTGATTTTCATTATTGTGTAGGTTTACTGTATGGATCATGGATTTCACATTTCACTCCTTGCCAACATCATATGTTGTTACTTAAGCTTTTGATATCATCTTGGGCTTTTAAATTTTGGGTGTTGGGGTGATTTTTGTTTTTATTTTCATAGGCAATTTTTGTGTTGCAATGGGTAAAGTTTTTATTTCAAGAATTAAGGTTCAATTCCCCCACAAGTGTCTTCAAATTGTAAGGTGAATTGGTACAATGTTCATGTTTGTTTTATTACACTTGTGGGTTTTTGTGTAATATTCATATGTTTTATACATATTTAAAATTTAAGAAAATTTTAAATTCACACCCTTTCTTCACGCATCTGATTATATGCAGATTAAATTTGAATGTGTTTGCCCCACCCCCCTATGTCTAGATGAAAAGTTATTAATAAAATTATGATATTTGGAAAAAAATGTATAATACAACTTTTCATCTAGACATTAGGGGGGTGAGGCAGACACACTCAAATTTAATTTGCATATAATTGGACATGTGAAGAAACGTGCAAAAAAAGGGTGTGAATTTAACTAAAAAAGGTGTGAATTTAAAATTCTCCAAAATTTATCAACATTTGAATTCCAATTCATTCATAACCAAACCATATACATCTATAGTTTATCAACATTTGAAAATCGGTTCATTCATAATTGGACCATATACATATTTGTCATTTATCAGCATTTGAAAATTGATTTATTCATAATCGGCAAAGGAAAATTAAAATGGTTGAATACATAACCATCTACACAATCAATCTTCTGAATTTTGAAAATACATATCCTTACTTTTTAAAAGTAAAAATTTGTTATGTTGATATCCACATGTTTGTCCTAAAACTAAATAAGTGGACAAGACTGGTTTTTTACACACATGAAGGGGAATTATGTGCTATGTGCACATGAAGGGAAATCACGATATGTAATTACAAGCTTAAGAATACATCATAGTCTAATAATTTCACTCCATGTGTATATGCATAAGAAGTTATCTGAAGGCCTAACTTTCATGCACATACACGGAGTGAAATTCAATATTATTTGATTAGATATAATAATTTGAGGGCATGTAGTGTGGATGCACATGAAGGTACATTCCGCCAGGTAAGGCACCGGCCATTGACATTGGCAAATTTTCAGGAGTGAGTAAGTGTGTACTATGTACCTGAAATTTTTTTCTAAGGACTTTTTGTTTGTAGCTAAATTGGTGATCACCCAGAGGAAGATTTAGCCAAATATGGCTATAAACCATATATGAACTACAAATCTTTAATCATCCTTTTATATTTTGGCTACTGTAAAAAGTTCTAAATTCTAAACCCTACTTTTAAAATATGGTGAGTTTCACTAATATTTCCCCTAATTATGGCGATTAAAAACCCTCCAAAATCACTTCATTTTTGAGTTTTGAATTTCGCCAATAAAAAAGGGCTGATTAATGGCATAATATAGACAAGTTTTTCACTCTTTCTAGCTCGCTTGATGTATAGGAGAGCTTTGACTTGATATCAATTGAGCTAATTGTGGGCGGTTTTCAGGACTAGTCGCTTTAATTAATTTCCCGAATAATTTGTTATTCAACTCTCTAGATCAGTGGTTTTGTTTCTAGCGAATTTTCGATATAAAAATTTGAATTAAAAAAAATTAAACATTAAAAAAACACACTGAAGTGAAGTCAAAGTGGTCTTATCCTAGACTTAAGAGAAAGTTTGCAAAATTAGTCAAAATTTTCTGACTTGGAGGATTCCCACTGCAGTAGCACAATGATGAGCTTTTCGGTCTTCCATTGCTTATGTGTGCATTGACAAATCTGCTCAAAACAGCCTAGCTGATAATGCACAGGTTAGGAGCTGTAATTGGATTCAAGTTTCAAAAAGGCTCTATGATTGTCGTCATGTGTGAGAAATTCCTGGAAGAACATTATGCCCCACATGAACAAATTTCTTTTTAAAAAAAAACAAAAATGGAAAAGGCTCTTCAAGTGCTGAGCAAACCTAGAGTCATCAGCAGCAGTATAATCTACTTATATAATATCCTTGGTTTTGTCGCGTGGTCGTCGTCCTTTAGGGGTCGAAGTGCAGTGACGGCTTTAGGTGACAAAACCAATTTTGGTCCCCCTTTTGTTTTCTGTGTACTGGAGTTATCCAGAAAGTCACCCTGTCTTTGGGCCTGCTTCCACTCCCTATCTCCTCTTTCAATGTTATCCGCAAAGAAGGGAAATTTTAATACATCTCAGTATGAAATGCTGAAACTTAGCATTTAATGGACAAGGTTCGAGAATGAAGCTTCCCTTAAATTTGTGCGTCCCGTTGTGGCTAGAGAGAGAGTGTGTGTGTGTTCAAAGGACCACAACATTTCCTAAAAGAACTGGCGAAGAACCACCGGTTGGTTAGAACCGGTACGTTTTTCGAAAACATCGGAAAATAATCATCGGGTTCTTCGAATTTTTTCGGAGAACAATGTTTATAGAACCGGAGAAAAATCGTCGGTTCTTTTCAATTGGACTGCGATTTACGAAGTCAGATCTTTGGATCTTTGAGAACCGTCGGTCCAAGACCCTCATACCTGATACTTGCCCGTCGGTTCCTATAGGGGACGATCTTGGTACATAGTTATGGGCCTCAAAATAATGTCAAAGTCAAAAAACCGACCAACGAAGTGGCAGTTCTTCCACAAGGTTGTTGAAATGAAAGGAACCGACAGTTCTTTTGTTCTTGTTGGGTTCTCAAGAATAGGAACCGAAAAGTTAAAGAACTGGAGTGGGAAATGTGAAGGACCGGGCGGGGGGGATCGACGGGTTAAAGAACCGGAGTGAAAAATGTGATGGACCAGCTGGGGGATTGCCGGGTTAAAGAACCGGAGTGGAATATGCGAAGGACCGGGCGGGGGGGCTCGACGAGTTAAAAAACCGGATTGAGAAATGCAAAGGACCGGGCGGGGGATTGACAGGGTAAAAAACTGGAGTGAGAAATGCGAAGGATCAAGCTAGGGTCGACAAGGTAAAGAACCGGAGTGGGGGAAATGCGAAGGACCGGGGCGAGGGGGGGGACCAACGGTTGTTTGAAAAGAAAAGTTTTTTTTAAAAACCAAAAAATCAACCAAACATTGTTGAAGTAACACACACCTGTGCATTATGCACGGGGTTCACACTAGTACTAACTATTGCTGAATTGCAAGCATCAAAACACATGAATCCGACATCTCTGCTGGTTCACTGGGCTGTTTGTTGTAACCAGACTGATCTAGGTCTAGAGGTTCTTTGATTTTCAGTCCATCATGGATAATTACATGTCGTGTGATAGTAGTACAAGAAGTTCAGCTCGCCCAGAAGATTGTAAGCTCATGAGAGCTGCAATGGCTGCATTAATTGTGTGCACAATTACGGCGCTATTGCTATTAGGTGTGGCTGATGCCGCGGACCCAGATCCTTTGCAGGATTTCTGCGTGGCGGACTTGTCCCCAAATGCTAAAGTACATGTGAATGGTTTTCCTTGCAAAGACCGCGCAAATGTTACTTCCAAAGACTTCCTCTACACGGGCATGCGTCTTCCTGGTTCGAGCTTTCAACTTGAACTTGGCGTGCGTAATTAATGGTTGATGTAATAGATCTTACTTTATTAGCAGCTCCTCGACGACGAGAATTAGCTGGTGTATGATCTGCAAGTCTAGCTAGTCGCATTTGAACGGCTTTTTGTATACCCATGATCCATTCTTCTTCTCTGCATTCGACCTGCATAGTTTTCTGCAGTGGTTGCAGGTCATGCACGAGCTGGTTCTAATCTTTTATCAGCTTTCTCCTCGTCATGTGGGTGGGTGGTTGGTATTTTCAGGAAATGTGTCTCTCACAGGTACCAATGCCGTCCCCAAGGTTGTGAATGTGTTCCTGTACCCAGCTCTCAACACACTGGGCATCTCGCATGCTCGACTGGATTTCGGTATCGGTGGTGTCATTCCTCCTCATACCCATCCCTTCGCGACCGAGACTTTGTTTGTGGTGAAAGGGACCATCTACACAGGCTTCATTAGCTTCGAAAATGTACTATACGCAGAAACCTTGCAAGAGGAGACATCTATATCTTTCCCAAAGCAACCCTACATTTCCAACTCAATGTAGGTGATGGACCTGCAGTGACCTTCAACAGCCTCAACTCCCAGAATCCTGGATTCGTGACTGCAGCAAACCAGCTGCTGTTTACGAACATCTCGGCTCCAGTTCTTGAATCATCTCTGGGAATAAATGCCGAAACTCTCAAGTTACTACAAGACTCTAACATTCCTCTCTTCTTTGGAGGATCTAAAGGCAGCAGCTAAACAACTAGTCCAAGCATGCAGGAGTGCTGTAAATTCTAGTGCTGGCAATCACCATGTGGGTATATCATGAAACCTCAGTGCCTGTGGATTTCAAATAAAGACTACTAGCTCTGCATCAGACAAACGCAGGTGAGAGAATAGTAGAATTCTCGTGAACTTTGGCATGATCCTGGTGATATGCTCTAGATGAGATTCATCAGACCCAGCTCCAGCTTCAGACCTAATGTTGCAAATTCAATTGTACATGATGTGCACTCAATAACTTTCTAAGTGTGTGTGATTTCAAATGGACCTCCTGTAGCTGGATCATTCTCAAAAGATTTCCTTCAAGAAGAGTTGAATAAGGACATCATCCACAAATCACAAAATTATTCACCAGGAATCAAGGATAGTCTAACCTCCTCAGTCAATAAACGCTTCAGTTCCTCCCTTAACTCATCCAATTTCATTGTAGCTGCAAGTGTATGTAACTTTTCGTTTTTTTCCCCTAAAGTCCAAAACTGGTCCACCATTTCGGGTGAAACGCTTTTGCACAAGTTAGCTAGACTAATTTCTATTATTTAATGCTTTGAACATGAACAAAATAGATTGTATGTGTGCTTAGATGAAGTCACAACAATATCAAAACAATTATACTAACCCATACAAAAACCACATGGCTTAACAAAAAAATAAGTAAGCTAGCCAATTGAATCTACATCAATAGGGCAAGATGGGTGTAGCATTGGCTTTGCCCAATTGATGCTTTGCCAACTTGATGCTTTGCCAATGCTACACCTACCTTTTTCATGCTTCCCAATTGCTTCTGAATTACAAGCCTTTACCTTCCCAAATCTGCCAAATCCCTTTTCACCATAGCAATCTTGGATTCTAATTTTCAATGATCTAACTCTGCATTTTGAAACATATTTTCTCCTTTAATGGCCCTCTATGTCTTATATATCAATGACGCCTGAAAGGTTTCAACATCTCTTTCTACACGTTGTTGCTCACAAACAAACATCTTGAGTTCTGCAACTTTTTGATCACCAAACCCATGGGTGACCTACCACAAACATGAAAAATTCATAATACAATTTTGGTAACCCTAAACCACAAATGAAACCAAAAAAAATTGTCAATCCAACACCATGGATGGGTCTGTCTACTACGAATGGGTTTAGGACCGAAGTTATGAAAGATCATTACATAACTATGGAATCTATGTCTTTGGTTGTAAAACTATACTTCCACCATGTTAATGGCTATGCAAACCTCACCATTCTCCTACCATCAATTACATACCAACATTACCAAAACTATTCACAATCACAAGCCTTTTAAAAATCTCAAACTTCCATTCACAAACTTTCTATTCATGTCATCACTTTGTACAAAAATGAAAGGTGTGTTTCAAGGTCACAAACACCTCCTTATATACTAACCAAAAGGAAACTAATAAAAAAACTTCCTAAATCACATGGCTCCCCATGTGATTCTACAATTAATAATAAGAAAACAACTTCACATGGTTTCCCATGTGATTCCACAATAATCAAAAGAAAACACAATCATATGGTGCACATGACTTCCACATTAACATGTGCACCATGCCCAAGTCCAACCCAAAATTTTCCCCTTTTAACAAATTACCCAAGTAATTATTCCACAAGTTACATCACTCCCAAACTCATTATGGATTCTGCCCTCGGAATCACATATTCGAAACCTTCTTTAATTTGTCATGATTAACGCGATCTGGATATGGTGAGCCATCAACATTTTCAAGCTCATAAGATCCGTTATCAGCAAACACCTTCTTGATCACAAAAGGTCCAAACCACTTGGGTAACAATTTTTTATAAGCTCGGCGATGATGTCGAACGTCAAACATCATGACGAGGTCACCTTCTTTAAACTCCTTTTTCTTCACCTTCTTGTCGAAAGCCTTCTTTTGTTGAGCTTGTGCGACCTCAATGGATTGATAGGCTTTCAACTGCAATTCGTCCAACTCGTTAAGTTGCAACAATCGATGGTGTTGGGACTCATCCAAAGGAAGTCTCATCGTTGTGGCAGTGCGTAAAGTCATTACTTCTAGCTCAATGGGTAGAAGCGCCTCCATTCCATAGGTTAAGCGGAAAGGTGAGTACCCTGTGGCAGTTTTGTATGTGGTGTTGTAAACCCACACAACATGGTGAATTTTGAGATCCCAGTCACAAATATTCACATGAACCTCGGCCTCTTTTGCCAACATGGAACACAAAGTCCTATTGGTTCTTTCTACTAGGCCATTAGTGCTAGGCTTATACATGGTGGTAAACCTGTGTTTCACTGCAAGGAGTGCTAACAGGTTTTCCACAACCTCACTCAAAAATTGGGGGCCATTATTAGAAACAATTTCAAGGGGTGCCCCAAATCGAGTAAAGACTCGTTCATACAGAAATCGTGCTACTTCTTGTTTCACTGAGGACTTCAAGGCACGTACTTTTGCAAACTTTGTGAGATAGTCAGTGGCAACTACAATGAATCGATGCCCTCTCCTAGTCATTGGCAACGGGCCCATCAAATCAATTCCCCATTTTTCAAAAGGTCCTAAAGGGGGTATGGAATGTAAAGGACCACTCACAGTAGACCTTTGTGCATAGGCTTGACACACATCACAACTCCTGCAATAATCATGGGCATCCTTGAAGAGGGTGGGCCAATAGTAACCTGCTTGCAAAATTTTTTCTGCAGTGATTCGTCCCGCAAAGTGGCCTCCACAAAACCCATCATGAAACTCATACAAAAACGTGAGGTGTCACGTTTTCCAATGGTTCGTCGTAAAACACCATCCCTTCCCTGAAAGTAGAGTTGACCGCCTATCATTGAGTAATTCCGACTCTTGTGTGCAATTCTTGTTCGTACTGCTTTTGTGGCTCCATCTGGAAACCTCATGCCATCTAAGTATTGAACGATCTCCCGATATTCCTCAGGTGCTTCTTCTGCATTAATGGACATGATTGCTGCATCTCGAAAGTCATCATCTTCTGAAACATCACCCACTCCTTCATATGCTCTTGTAAGGCCATCAACATTGCCATGCCGCCTTCCAGGACGATGGACAATGTCAATGTCAAATTCCTCCATCAAAAGTAACCATCGAGCAAGTCGACCACTTGGATTGGGCTTGTTGACCAAGTAGGTTAAGGCCTTGTGATCTGTCACAATTTTGGCCTTGTACCCCAACAAGTAATGGCGAAATTTTTTAAGAGAGAAAATAACATTGCACAAACCAAAGGGCATTACTGTGTAACAAAATGTCCCCCAAGGTGTGGTGAATGTGGTCTTCAATTGGTCTTCTAAGGCAATTTTCACCTGGTGCTAACCCCTGTACCCATCTCCAAATGTGTACATCTCATGCCCTACGACTTCCTCCAAAATTTCTTCACAAAATGGCAAAGGGTATCGGTCTTTCTTAATCACTTTGTTTAAAGCTTTGTAGTTGACACACACCTTTAGCTTGCCATTCTTCTTCAAAGCTAATACCACCGGAGAAACCCATTCAGTTGTCTCCGCAGGCCTAATGAACCCTGCCTCCAACAATTTGTCAAGCTCCTCCTTCACCATGGCTGTGTATCTTGGGTTCCACCTCCCTTGCTTGGCCCTGATTGGTTTGGCATTTGGTAACAATTCAATTTTGTGTTGCTCCATGGTGACCTCCCTCAGGTCCTTATAGCTGAAAGCAAAAAGATGGATATACTTACGTAGTAAATCCTCATATTGCTTTCTTTCCTCCAGTTGAAGGTCTGGTCCTAGTTGAATCCTGCTTAGTCGCTCCTCGACTTCTCTTTTTGTAAACACGTATGGATGTGACTGGTTATCATCCCTTTGAACCCTTTGATCCGACAAAGCTCCAACCTTGGGGATTGTCTCCAAAGCATATAACCCTACCTCCTCTTCACTGGAATCATCCGTGTAAATCCCTTCAGAGCTAGAACTTTGGTCTGTTTCTGATTCATCCTCATATTCACTCGTCCCCCCAGAGCTTTTCACAAAACTAGCAAAGGGAACCTTCTGTCGATTAGGATGAACTCCGATGGTCATGTATCCTTCGCCCCAATAGTTCTTTGCATGTGACTTTGTTAACCAAGGCCTACCTAATATCATTGGATAAGCCCCATCTTCCTCTAATACCACATGGAAATCCACAATGGTAGAATCCTTCATCACAGTGATCACAACATTGCTAATGACCCCTTCTGGCCTAACAACTCGTTTGTTAGCCATCTTTAGGGTGACTGAGGCTGGCCTATCAATTTTCAAGCCTAAATACCTCATTGCAGGAATTGTCATCACATTGACTCCTACCCCTCCATCCACCAACACTCCACGCAACACTGATCCATTACATTGCACATCAATGATCGGATCACATTCGCGCTCAGCTGCTATGGCGTTCAAGGGTGTGGGTACCTTTGGAACTTTAGGTGCTGACAACCCCTTTCTCAACTCCCTTCGAGCTGACGGCACCATTACCACCAACTGTCCGATGGTGATGTCTGCTTTCTGTGATCCCACGTCCTTCACCACTGAATAAGGGCCAGAATCTCTAGAAATTGAAAAGTCTTGGAAGCCAAACCTCCGCCTTTGATTCTTTTTCTTTTCTTTCGGGGCTCTCGCCATCTCCTTGAACTTCTTGACGCTTATGTCAGAATGAGTAGTGTCTTCCACCGGTCGTTTAGTTTGGGCCATGACATCCATCACATCCTCATGGAATTGGAGGCTCCTCTCCAAACCCATCAAAGCTTTCTCTCGCCCTTCACTTATTGGCTCAATTAAATGCACCTGAGCTTTACCCTTCTCTTCTGCAAAAAACCTTCGAGTAGAAGAACTCGCATTCTCTCTGGTAGCCAAGGCTGGCGAGTTTCGACATTCTCTTGAATAATGTCCCATTTCTCGACACTTGTAACATTGAAATGTTGAGAGGTCCCTCTCCACATTCCTGCTCTTATTAGCCCTTGGCTGCAGTAGATGGAGGCTTAGCTGGTTCATTTGATTGATCATTTGTTCCATGGCCGACTCCATGCGAGAGCTCACTTCCGGATGTTTCCGCACTTCTGGTTCAGTTGAAAATTGAACTGTTTTCACCGTGGATTGCGCAGTTGGTCGTGGAACCTCCTCCATGCTCACCTCCTTCTTTTCGGCCACCTCTGCTGCTTCATCAAACGTCATGGCTTGTTCGTATCTCACTTGTTGTCGTAATTCTGACAACAGACCAATGATGAAATGTTCTAGTACCAATGCATTGACCCCCGCAAAAAGTGGATCAGTTCCTTCATGACCTTGAGCCCTAAAACATCCTTGGAGTTTATTTTGCAATGTCATTGTCCTCTCCTTATACTCTCTTACTGACTCTAAAGCCCCCTTCTTTAGTTGAGTTAGTTCAAGCATTAAGTTTTGGTAGACATTCTTTACATAAAACTCCTTCACTAGAGCCTTAGTTATGTCATTCTATGATCCCTTCAACTCTTTTGTCTGTCGTCCAAACCAAAATGATGCTGTACCTTCTAAAAATTCAGGAAGAAAATTGAGCCATTCTGCAGTTACTCTAAGCCCCGTACCAATACAAGCCCGTTTATACTCCCTTAAAAACACTTCAAGGTCTTCACCCTTACTTCCCCTAAAAATTGGAATAACCATATTGATTGTTATTTTGTCTCTCTAAAAAACACACTAAACTAATTAATTCTTTTAACTGACTATCATTTAGCTTTTACAACCTTTCCTCATGAATAAGGAGATTTCTGATGGCTTAAATTGCGCTCACAACAAAATCCTCCCTATCTTCTCGGTGTAACTCTCTAAAAAGACCAGACATTTCCAATCCTGCCATTATCCTATTTAAATGCCTGGACTGAAAGACAATATTTACAATATCATGGCCATCACAAGTATCAATGACGCCTCCGCTCCACATGACATGCAGGTTGTTGGTTCTAGCATAATTTGGAGTCGCATCCTTTTTCCTGAGCCAGATAAGTAAATGTTGTTCTTATGTGATTGTCCTTTGGCGTTGCCTTGCAGGTTTTGGGTCGGGTTGAGGCCCTGATTCCTCCCGTCGTCTACGTAGTTGTGACACTACCACATTTGGTTCACCTACAGTCCCAAGCCCTTCCAAAGGTCTTTCAACGTGTGATATTGGCCTAGCAACTCCCAATGTCAAAGATGGGGTCTGTTGTCTATCTTTGAGAAACTGTGTACCAGGGTAGTCAGAAGCCTCTCCTAACGTTGACATTAGTGTCTTTTACTACAACAATAATCTTGGAAATAAAACATATATATATTTTTTTATTTTTTTATTTCTTTCAACAACGTACAACATTTTTTTATATAAAAAGTCTAAAGGTTTCAACACGGTTTAACAACCATGGGCTTACTCAAGAACACTCACTATTCTTTATAAACTTTTGTTTACATTTTCTCATATGGCTTAACACGTGCCATCTTCTTTCCTTTCCTTGCCTGCAACTTTTCTGTACGAATCTTCTCAGATTCCCACAAATCCAACTCTAATTCATGCCTAGGATTACAAGTCAAATCCAAAAACAAGCTTGGGGTCAAACAAAAGGACTCATGTTTATGGTCTTCATAATGTTGCTTCACGCGTTGAATCGTGCATCCAACTCGACATGGCTTGCCTTTCGTAATCTCCATTGCCACAAGTTGAACCTCTTCCACCCATGTGGCCACTTCCATCCATGTTTCGGGGATAAACAAAGTGCCTTGCATTCCTCGTTGTAAAACAAAACAACAATTTGTTCTTCCTTTTTTTTTCTTTCTCCCCACTAAACTTTGAACAAAACAATTAAGTTTTCTCCACCCAATTCCACAACACAATTTTCAACACAATTTTCCAACACAATTTTTCCACACAATTTCTCAACACAATCTCTCTACACAATTTTTCAACACAATTTCTCGACACAAACTCTCAACATAATTTCTCAACACAAACTCTCAACACAATTTCTCCACACAATTTCTCAACACAAACTCTCAACACAATTTCTCCACACAATTTCTCGACACAAACTCTTAACACAATTTCTCGACACAAACTCTTAACACAATTTCTCCAGACAATTTCTTAACACAAACTCTCAACACAATTTCTCCACACAATTTCTCAACACAAACTCTCAACACAATTTCTCCACACAATTTCTCAACACAAACTCTCAACACAATTTCTCAACACAAACTCTCAACACAATTTCTCCACACAATTTCTCAACACAAACTCTCAACACAATTTCTCCACACAATTTCTCAACACAAACTCTCAACACAATTTCTCCACACAATTTCTCAACACAAACTCTCAACACAATTTCTCCACACAATTTCTCGACACAAACTCTCAACACAATTTCTCCAGACAATTTCTTAACACAAACTCTCAACACAATTTCTCCACACAAGTTCTCAACACAAACTCTCAACACAATTTCTCCAGACAATTTCTCAACACAAACTCTCAACACAATTTCTCCGCACAATTTCTCGACACAAACTCTCAACACAATTTCTCTAGACAATTTCTTAACACAAACTCTCAACACAATTTCTCCACACAATTTCTCAACACAAACTCTCAACACAATTTCTCCACACAATTTCTCAACACAAACTCTCAACACAATTTCTCAACACAAACTCTCAACACAATTTCTTCACACAATTTCTCAACACAAACTCTCAACACAATTTCTCAACACAATTTCTCAACACAAACTCTCAACACAATTTCTCAACACAAACTCTCAACACAATTTCTCCAGACAATTTCTTAACACAAACTCTCAACACAAACTCTCAACACAATTTCTCAACACAAACTCTCAACATAATTTCTTCACACAATTTCTTAACACAAACTCTCAACACAATTTCTCCACACAATTTCTCAACACAAACTCTCAACACAATTTTTCAACACAAACTCTCAACACAATTTCTCCACACAATTTCTCAACACAAACTCTCAACACAATTTCTCGACACAAACTTTCAACACAATTTCTCAACACAAACTCTCAACACAATTTCTCGACACAAACTCTCAACACAATTTCTCAACACAAACTCTCAACACAATTTCTCCAGACAATTTCTTAACACAAACTCTCAACACAATTTCTCCACACAAGTTCCCAACACAAACTCTCAACACAATTTCTCAAGACAATTTCTCAACACAAACTCTCAACACAATTTCTCCACACAATTTCTCGACACAAACTCTCAACACAATTTCTCTAGACAATTTCTTAACACAAACTCTCAACACAATTTCTCCACACAATTTCTCAACACAATTTCTCCACACAATTTCTCAACACAAACTCTCAACACAATTTCTTCACACAATTTCTCAACACAAACTCTCAACACAATTTCTCAACACAATTTCTCAACACAAACTCTCAACACAATTTCTCAACACAAACTCTCAACACAATTTCTCCAGACAATTTCTTAACACAAACTCTCAACACAATTTCTCCACACAATTTCTCAACACAAACTCTCAACACAATTTCTCAACACAAACTCTCAACACAATTTCTCCACACAATTTCTCAACATAAACTCTCAACACAATTTCTCAACACAAACTCTCAACACAATTTCTCCACACAATTTCTCAACACAAACTCTCAACACAATTTCTTCACACAATTTCTCAACACAATTAACATAGACTCAGGTCCCGGTTACGGAACCAAAAAGATGTCTACTACGAATGGGTTTAGGACCGAAGTTATGAAAGATCATTACATAACTATGGAATCTATGTCTTTGGTTGTAAAACTATACTTCCACCATGTTAATGGCTATGCAAACCTCACCATTCTCCTACCATCAATTACATACCAACATTACCAAAACTATTCACAATCACAAGCCTTTTAAAAATCTCAAACTTCCATTCACAAACTTTCTATTCATGTCATCACTTTGTACAAAAATGAAAGGTGTGTTTCAAGGTCACAAACACCTCCTTATATACTAACCAAAAGGAAACTAATAAAAAAACTTCCTAAATCACATGGCTCCCCATGTGATTCTACAATTAATAATAAGAAAACAACTTCACATGGTTTCCCATGTGATTCCACAATAATCAAAAGAAAACACAATCATATGGTGCACATGACTTCCACATTAACATGTGCACCATGCCCAAGTCCAACCCAAAATTTTCCCCTTTTAACAAATTACCCAAGTAATTATTCCACAAGTTACAGGTCCCCTCTTTGGACCCCATATGAACAAGACCCCTTGCTTTGAATACCCCCTTTAAAAAATTTATTGTTTTTGCATACATCAAGTTTTGTCTTGCATGACATCTCCTTGTTGCCCTTGAATTGTTTTGCTTGCTTGAAAACAAGATGTGTAATATGCAATGATTCTTTCCTTTCATTTCTAAAAAAATATGGGAAAAAAAAAAAAAAAAACCTCATAACATGCTTTCATTAATATTAAATTCACAATTTAAAAGTTTTCATTTGGTGTTTTCATTTGTTGATCATGGGCAGGACATTTTGATTATTGAATAACATGATAAAAAATCTTTACATGCTATGTTTTTTAAATGTTATCATCATTTACATCATGTGGTAGATCAAGAAATTAGATTTGCAAAGTAGAAAGTTAATGAAAATTGCAACCTACTTTTGAAATGACTAGCACCACAAATGAACTAGTTAAAAAACTAGTTAATAAAGATCTGTTAATTTTTAGGAGATTTTGAATAATTGTTAAGGAAATTAAGTGTCTTCTTGAATGGTGGCAAAAATATGAATCTATTTTTTCCACTATTGGTTTTTTTATTTAATAAATATTGAAAATTGCTGGATCAACCTTAAGATGTTGTTTATAATAAAGTTTTTTTGAAAAAATTAATATTTGTTTGTAAGAATTGATTTAATGATGTTAAGAGTTGGTTGCAAATCTCTTTGTAAGCTAGTAGAGTTTAATCACTTAGAAAACAAGTTAGAAAAATTTGAAGATGAACTTGAGCAGGATGAAATTTAAATTAAAAAAACTTCAATTTATGCATTTTCATCATGCTTTTGCACTTTTTTTTAAATTTTTAATTAAAAAATAATACAATATTTTTAAATAATTGGTTTGTAAGAACCATCTTTAAAAATTGCTAAAATTTTGAATGCCTATTCTTACTTTCATTAGTAAGAAATACTACTAACCATTTTACTAGTCAAATTTCGCTAGAAAATGAAATAAATATTTTTTAAATTTGAAGTGGTTTTGGATGGTTTCCATTGCCAAAAGTGAGAAAAAGAAAAGTAAAATTTGGCAAATATCTACATTTGGTTTTCAATGTGTTTTCAATGTTTTAGCTATGAATATAAAATGTTGATTAAAGATTTATACTCCATCATCTGGTTTATATAGCCAGATTTGGCTAATTTTTCCTTAGGGATGATCATTAAATTTTCAACATATTCCTATGGATGATTCCCACTTAAACTACATAAAGAAATCCTCTTTCCCCCCCCCCCCCCCCCCCCGAAGAAAAACAATAATGAAAAGTGACGACATTTCTTCAGAACCCAAATTTTCTCTCGTTTTTTGGCGAATTAATAATACAAATATTTTTAAAACAGCACATCGACAACAGAATATTCCAGCTTCTGTATTTTTCTGACCGCGCCGCACAAATTCGCCAAAAAGAAAAATACGGCGAGTCGTGAGGAATTTGTTTTTTTTTGGGGGAAAACGCTGTCTTGCGTACGTTCTCATATAGTTGGAGAGTATATGGAACGAAGGGAACGAAGGGGAAGAGAAGTGGGAACAAAGAAGCCGAAACCCTAAAAAGAGCGCTCAGCTCCCGTATGCCGTCTACTTTCTCAGAGCGGCGACTCTCTTCGTAGAGCGAGCTTCCGCCGCCTGCAACGATGGTATGGACTTCGACTTCCTTATGCATTGACTTTTGGCTTCCGCTCTGCTGTGTTTTGTTCTGTTTCTCTTCATTTCATCTCGTTCTAGTTTACAGATTTGTGTTTGCTTGGTTTCAATTGAATCGGCGTTCCTCTTTCGTTTAGGGTTTCGGGAGCTCATGTGGGCGCTGCGTATTGCTTGTGTTATTTTTTTTCCTTTGATTTTTGGGAAACGCCTGTCGAATCTTGATTTCACAGAGGCGGGTCCGTGCTTTTGTTCAGTCGTGGAATGTCGTGTTTTTCTCTCGTTGGAATGGCTAGCAAATCTGTAATGTTGTAGAAAGACTGACGGAGGGCAGTGCCACAGGTGAAGTACGCGCGTGAACCTGACAATCCCACAAAGGGTGAGCATTGCACTCTTTGAATCGTGTTTTTATTCATTTTGCTGCGAATATGAAGCGGGCCGGTTCTTTTGGGTTTTGGATTGATTCGAAGAAGCATGCGTTTTTTTTTGTGGCCTTTAGGGTTTTGGATTGGCTAGATGAAGCATGTGCTCTATTTGTGGTTTTTTCTGGTTGGGTTTCTCTTGAAGAAGTGATACGCCAATGTGCATCTTGATGCCAGCTTGATCTGTGTTTATCTCCCATGTGCAGCATGCAAGGCCAGAGGATCGGACTTGCGTGTGCACTTCAAGGTGTGGACTATCCACAACCCTTGTTGGTAGCTCAATGATCTGGCTGACTTATGACATGTGCACACATCTCTGGTGTTGGATTTTCTTTTTGTTTTTGGCTAACTTCGGAGTCCTTGTGCAATTCAGAATACTAGGGAAGCAGCGCAGGCCATTAAGCACCTCGAGTTATCAAAGGCCAAGAGGTACTTGGAGGATGTGCTTGGACACAAACAAGCTATTCCCTTCCGCCGGTTTTGTGGTGGGGTCGGCCGTACGGCACAAGCTAAGTCACGGCAGTCTAATGGACAGGGACGGTGGCCAGTGAAGTCAGTCACGTTTCTGCTTGGCTTGTTGAAGAATGCAGAGAGCAATGCTGAGGTACTGTCTCTGTTGCCCTGAATATTTTCTGTTCATTGTTCATAATTGTGGTGCATGATATGATGTTCGTTATCTTCCTAGACATTGTCTGCTGTCATTTGGAGTGGGAGAAAAGGTGTATACACAATGCCACTTATTGTGCTTAGTTGGGCAAACTGTTCAGTTTAGACAAGTTTCTGGCTGCAGGTGAAAGGCCTTGATGTAGACACCCTCTTCATCTCTCACATTCAGGTCAACAAGGCACAAAAACAGCGGCGCCGGACATACCGCGCACATGGGAGAATCAACCGTATGTCCTCTCTAAGCCCTCTTTTGTGGAGTTGGTTTTGATGCAAGGCACTGTCTTTTGAGTGATACTGTATCTCCTTGCAGATCTTGCAGGTAGTGAATTTCATAATAGTGGTCTACTGTTGAGGACATGCACATTCTGTGGTAGGAATCCTAGTTGATTGCAATTTGGATCTTTTGGTTGAAGCAAATGGTACTGGTGGTGTTTCTGGTGTTTTACAGCCTACATGTCATCTCCATGCCATATTGAGCTTACTCTCTCAGAGAAGGAGGTGGCTGTCAAGAAAGAGGTGAGGGTTTTGACTTGTTTTCATCTTCATAGAAGTTATCATTTGAGAACTTCGGAATTTATTGTACTTTTTAATTGTAATCAAAGGTTTGACATGGTTGGTAGTTATTGCACTTGCACTCTCTGCCTTGTTGGACAAGTATTGCTGGATTGGTGAAATAACACTTAAATAATGTTTAATGCTGCTTGCAGGTTGAAGCAGAAATAGCTCCCCGGAGGCCGCGCAAACAACAGGCTCGGTTGCGTAGTGGTGTCACATCTACTGCATAGACTGTAGCACTCTGGTGCTTGCTTGTCAATGGGTTGACAGATTTTGAAAATCTCAGAATATTTCCAAGTTTGGGCATATGCTGCCCAGTTTGTATGCAGCATTCTGTAAGGATGAAGTTCTGTTCTTGACATTTGAGATATTATTTTGTTGTTGACAAATTCTTTGGTTTCTTTTGAAGGTTGAACAAGCTTTTGGTTGAAAGTGTGTTTGAGAAGACTCTCATGTCTAGAGTCGATGAGCAAGGAGACAGTAATGTCACAGAATTACATTCAACCACACAAGGATGTGGAGGTCTATAGATCTGCAACATTTTGCCCAATTAAGTTGTGGAAACCATTTTGTCTGTATGAGTATTTTTGAAAGTTCATTCCAGGTCTTCAGTGGACTTTATTTTTGGTTCGGTGGATTTCATGCTTTGTTTGAGATTTTGACATCACTTTCTGCTGAGTCTAGAGCAACATGAATAGCAACATGCTGTGCATGATGTGGTGGCCAGTGATGACTTTAATCTTACCTACATTGCCTGAATGATGTGATGTCATCACCTTTTTGTGCTTCTGAGGCCACCATGTTTTGTATGTTATTCTTTGAAAGATTTTGTAGATGTTGTTGACATCAGTGACTGATGCTTGCTGATTTTGCTGATTTTGTTTAGAATTTCATAGTCTTATGGTTTTTCTCCACTCAATACTGAAGGCGATGATGATTAATTACCTATTTTGTGAAGAGGTTTATCCTCAGGGATCAGAGATATTTTGAATGAGCCTTCTGAAGTTGGAGATATAAGTTGCAGCTTCCTGATGATTTGACTTGTGATGACTATTGTTAGATTCTAGTTTCCTGGCTCTTGATCTCTAACACAACACTGTTTTGAGTCTTCCAGTTTCCAGCATGTGACATCTGTGTTCTGACTCATGTGGGATCTGAAAACAACTTCCATATGAGGAGCTGTGTGTGTTGACCAATTAGTTGCCTCGCTTCTATCAGTTTCATGTTTGGAGGTAATCATGGTCCTAATCATAATCCTGGAAATAAATTGAATGCATGTTTAAGGTGTACCTTGGTTGCTCTGTTCTGATGGATTATTTTCTTTTGAATTTCCTCAATGTATAGAAGGTAATTAATAGCAAATTGTGCCTTTTTTCTGATGGGCATTTTTCAAGGATTTTCATATCTGTGAGGACATGTACATTGGAATGTGAGTAGCAAAAATGTTTATTGGTGGTTGTTGTCCAGCTTTTGGGGATCTACAAGTTGATCAGTGTCAGGTCTAGGTCATGCATTTATTTCTTGGACATCAACTTTTAAGTTTGAAAAATTTGGACCATTACTTCTTTCTCTCTTTTCAGTGCTTCTCAAGTTCTGCCTGGATGCTGATGAAAGTGTCATGTTCTCTGAGTTCATGTAGTTTGCCAATGGGTTGATGATATGTTTTGCAGACTCCAGTATGATGACCAAAATACAGACTACAATTATCTGACCATTGGCAAACACAGGTTCTTTTCATGTCATTTGAGGGAGTATTTGTTTGTGGTGGATTTTGCCAATTGTGCAAGCCAATGGATGATGATATGGTTGTCAGATCTCATTATGGTGACTAAACTACAGACTACAATTATCTGACCATTGGCTGGCATTGACATTCTTTGATTGTGTTCTGTTGTGTTGTGATCTGCAAAAATGAAAGTTGACTGATATGATTTGTTTTGTAGACAGGACTTATTGTGTTGAATGGAAAACAAACCATAATCATTGGTAGTGTGAAGTAGCGCAGAGCCCAAGTGAAATTTGACTGATGTGATTTGGTTTGTAGAATGGAGGATTGAATTTTTTCTGACAGATGTTAGGTCCTGTGTTTTCAGTATAATGGAAGGTTTGTTTTGTCCTGAGACATCTCTTGCAGTCCATGCACAACTGTTGAGGATAGCGTTTACAAAGTCCAGACTATATTAGAGGTAGAGACTTAGATTAATTTCATACTTTCCTAAACTTTCCCAATGTTCTGTTCTTCAGTAACTGTGTGGATAGTGCAGTGGACTTTCTTTATTGGTGTAGGGAACAAAGGCAGCAAGAAGATGAAACTGTGTAGAGGAAGAAGCATACTTTCTCTTGGATGGCCTGAAAATGTGTGGTAAGTTCCAATCTCAGGCAGTCTTTTTAGGTACAGAATTTGCTGGGACAAGTAAAGTAAAACAATCTGGTTAAGAAATGATGATCAGGTCAGAATTCCATTTTCATGTTAGTACATTCTTTTATGATACATGTGCTTGACTTGAGGGTGTCTGTCAGCCTTTTTCTTACTTTCTAATCCAAGAGGATGATTTTATTAAGCACTCAATCAATATCATTGCAGGGGGAGATTTGATGATCATAATTTCATGTAGTATAAAGGTATATTTGCAGTTGATCTGTATGCAATGCTATAGTGGGATCTGAGATTGGATTGTTGGATGTTCAATTTTGGAACTTACCCTAATTTACTTGCATGTTGTGTCTTCATTGCAAAGTAGAATCCCAGAGTAGTGATGCCACCACCTATGTGGTGCAGTTCCAGGTTTTGATGAGAGATAATTTATGTAATTTACTAAAACCTGAAGTTGTGGCTTTCGGAGAGAACATGATTCTGCCATGTTTTAATTTGATACAACCTCCAGTGTCCTGGTTTCAGTTACTCGCAAGTTTAATGAGCTTCTGATTCTGGTTCCATATTATTTTTTAAAAAACTGATGGAACCCTTTTTTCATTTTCTTAACCTCTTTTCACATTCTAAACATTAAATTTCTGCCTCTGGAAAAACTTTCATGCCTTTTCATACCCATACATGCAGGTAGGTTGCTGAAAGGACTGAGTCAGTTAGGTAGCTATATTTAGGGGTCATATCTTGAGTTGTGGGCTTCCTTATTGGCAAAGTGTCTTCAAGAATTTAATTAAGCATGCTTTAGAGTATTCAACTTCAACCCCGTTCAATCTCTAGACATGTCATATTAATGATAAAATCAAGTTTGTGCTTTTTTTATGAGTTATTCTTGAATTGCTGAGCACAAACATTCAAAAATAAAAGGAGAGGTTTTTCCTAGTTACTATTGTTAGTAATAAAATCTATGCTATATGCACAGATAACTTTTAAACAAATGAGGTATTTTAGTTAAGATTAATTAGTTATCTCAGAACATATGATGTTCACCTTGCTTGCCATGGAAGTAATATTTGCATGGATGATGAATTTACACATAAAATCTTTTATATTAAAGTAATAGTGGTGTCTGTTTGTTTGGGCAGTGCTTGGAAGATTTTTTTAGTCATTGCTCGTTCCTTGTGGTGTGTCTGTGGTGACAAAATAGACAGCGTATGGCGGCCAAGGCAGGCACTGGGGGGGGCTAGTTGAAATGTTATTTTTATTAAAAAAATCTTTGAGGAAAATCGGGGATCTGCATCTAATCAAACAAAAAAATAATTTTCTTAAAAAATTATTTTCATTAAAAAACATATTAAAATCTTTTTGAGATAGAAAATAGAAACAAAATAAATAAATAAATACATATTATAATAATAAATGAAGATAGACAAAATAAGAATAGAAAAGATGAAAAAATGAAACAAACATAAACCCAAAAAAAGTAAAAGTGCAAAAACTATAAAAAAAGAATGGAAACAAATGAAACAAGGAAAGAGAAATATAATAAAATAATTTTATTTTTTAAAAAAATTCAAAAATGAAGAAACCAAATAAAGAGTAAAAAATAAGAAAAAATAAAACTTATAAATATTGAAGAAAAATCCTATTTGAAAAAGAATGAGGTGTGTCTTCTTTCTCCAAACTATCAAACTTGCAATCAAATAAATATATATATAAAAATGAAAAAAAAAACACTTTATTTTTATTATACAAAATAATAATACAAATTAAAAAATTAAAAGTTTCTAAAAACAAACTAAAACATGAACCAAGTTTAAAGAAACCGGGGGACTTCACAGTTGAAGATCACGGGCACCTACTAGTATTAGGAAAAGTAACATTTTTATGTGTAGTCACATTAATAGGAGCCACAAGTGGAATTGTCATTTTTAAAATGTAAAATGAATTTAAAATGAATGGGATTTTTTTTAAATGGCATATTTTAAACAAATTTTAATACAAGTCGTTGAATAATAAAATAAATGTATTCTAACTAATATTATATATAAATATATTTAAAATATTCCAAGAATAAATAGTCACTAAGGTGGTCACCAGGACTTGTTTTATCATGTTTGCAACCCTCTAAATGTTAGAAGTTAGATGTTAACCACTTAATTATGAACTTAGGGTTGGATTAACAAGATGGTAACGACTTTGTATTGACTTAAAGATGGGTGGAAAACTCACAATAAATTGATGTTTTATTCATTTTTATTTTGTTTTGTTGATCATTTTTCACACTTTTGCATAATAACAAAGTTTTATTTTTATTTTTTTTGTAATTATTATTTTTGCTCATTCTAAAAAATTATGAATGTCTAGTCCATCACTTACTATAACCAGTTAATGGGTCAAAGGTAATAGAAATCAGTCACAGGTTTTACTTGCAGAGGGAAAATTGTCTATCTCATATCAGTCATTACAAACACAAAAAAGTCTCTCCGAATTGAACATACCAAGCACACAAATGTGCATGTGTTCAAGGGCTGCAAACCCTCGCACAGTAGGAGCTCCTCCAAATGACATTGCAAGCACCTGCACACTGAACATCCCTGTTTGTGTCTTACCATTCCTCTGCATTACTGCAGACAGCATGTTGAGGCAACAGGATATCCTACAAACTCACTTCTGGTACCAAAATTTGTTGATAAAAACTTTCCTGATCCAACAATGACATCCTCTTTAGCTAGCCCTGATCTCACAACTGAATTCATATATTTCACAGGAAAACTACATCTGTTTGAGCTTCTTCTTTCCACAAGGTACAGGTTATGAAGTTTGAAAACCACTTCCACTAGGAAATCATGTCCCACATTGCCTTCAACAAACCTGCATCAAAAGTGACAGCAAAAAAACAGAAAAAGTGCATGATGCACTACATGGCTTCAGCTACTCTGATCCAAGTAGCATCTACAGTTCACAAATTGCAACCCAATATCTAAGTACTTCAAAATAATGAACAATACAAAAAAATTGCAAGTCACACCAGATAGGTTACATGTAGGACCAAAATGCTCACAAAATAAGGTCAAGATGACAAGAAGAATACAAGATCAATTTCAGTCCTCACCTACAAGTCACCATACTTAGGAGGTTGAGCAGGCTTTCCACTGTGTGCATCTGACCAGGCCTTTGCTATGGTCTTCTTCATTTCATCATCACCTTCATCATACATGTTCTGTTGAACCCAAAATGTCACCAACCAAGACAATGCAGATGCATGAAGAACAGAGAACAGCTACAAAACATCTTTGGAAGAAGATGGATCTGTTGACTTTGCAAATTCAAGGCACTGGCAGGATTTTTTCAAAACCATCATTTAAAATGAGTTCTCTTGCAATGAATCTGACATACCTTCATCAAGTCCATAATGCCGCTCATTGGATCCTTGTCTTTGTCCATTGCTGGAGCTTTGAACTAGAAAACCCATCCAAGGGAACAAAACCCCAACATCTGGTTTAGATGGCATTTGCTCTTTTGCAGGGTCATAGTTAAGTGGCATATTTGAAATTTCCCAAATTCAATCCATAGTTCAAAGGTGAACACAATTGTCATGATTCCACAGCATGCCAATCAAAATAAGTAGTTTCTACTGGCTACTTGATCCAGCATTTGCAACCAAGGAAATCTGCTGGCACCTTCTCCTCCTTCTTGTGGAGGTCAATCCAGTTACCGCCATCTGCCTTTTCAAGTGTAACAATAATCCTTTTTGGTTTCACCAACATTTTCGACTGCTCTGGAGTGATAGACTTGTTAAGCTTTGGTACAGAACAGCGATAATTCTTCCCACCAACATCATGGATCTTGAGGTCAACAGAATCAGAGTGGAATCTGGCTTCTATTTTTTCTTGCGAGGCACCTTCAAGTGTTATGTATATCTGTCCAACCCATGAACATGTAGGCAACACAATCAACACAATCAACTTATCTCTTAAAGCCCAGAAAACCATGGAGATTGTTCTCATCTCTCTTACCTACAGCTGTTCCATCCAAACAGGTAACATACAGACCATTGAAGTGCATTCTTTCCCAAACCTCAAGTGGCGCATATCTGCTGATATGAATGGAGTGGATACCCAAAGAATGAAGATTGCAAATTCATCTTCCACTCCACTGGTCCCCAGGTAAAGTATGAAGTTACCTGATATCGGAGCCTGCTACAAGACTTTTTCTAAGTATGAAGAACCACACAGTCACTGCATAGGCAGTCTCTCATTCAAAAACCAAAGAATTACAAGGATCTCTCACACTATCAACTCTCCTGCAGTGGTGCATCCAAAGGATGGATGGGTGTGTCCAAGAAAGAAATAACTGGAGGATCCACAGGTCCTTAAGGAGGTGAATCTTTTCCAAAAAAAATCAACAATCAAAACAGCATTACTCACCTTCACTTTGTCATAGTCTTGATCCCAGCTGAATGTTGCAAGTGTAGTATATTGAATGATCGGCTGAAATTTCTTAATCTCCAGAGGAATTACTTTTGGTGTTTGCTCCGCTGCTGCTGCAGCTTCATGCTCATCTTTAAATGTCTGCACGTAGTTACAATTCTCATCAAAAACCCCCAAATCCCCTCACATTCCTTAACCCCTTTCCTTCCAGCCCGAACCTGTTGCTCAGGTTAGGTCAGAGAGACAATAAGTTGATCTTCTGCAAGTCCCATAAAGATCTTAACTCTTGAGTCTGTGCAGAAGAGTGATGGAGTGTCTGTCAATGCTTTCGTCCTCTTTTGCACAGCTTCCTACATTGTTTAAGCCTCCTCCAAGAAAGACACATAGCTGAAACAACCAACCCACAAGATCTCTTTTTGTCTTGCTGATCACCGGTGAACCACGATCATCACAACGTGGCATCGTCTACAATGGGTCGTCCGTTGCTGATTGGAACCCTAAGACCATTTGAGAAATTTGAGAAAAGGGTCACAGAAAGTCCTCGTAATTCGTCATCATAGACTTGTTGCTCTCCTGAATGTGCTACTAACCTTTTCCAGACTGGAGATTTGTGAAGCGAGAATGGATTGAACACGTGGTCGCTTGGCCTCTTGAAGAAGATGCCGAAGCTCATCGATGTCGTCTTGCATTACGGCTCCCGCCATCGATGAACAAACCCACCACGAAACCCAAGAAGAAACTCTTCCAAAGAAACCAAGACTTTCGCAAAAAGCAGAGTGAACAACAATCCCTCAAAACTCCCAAAACAAAACTTCGTAACACCTCTCTCTCTCAAAAACCCACAATCTTCAAGACCCAAAACTACCGTATGCACATTGTTCTAACGTTCTTCAAAAACCCTAGAACCTTCCTAGCTCCCCAACAACAACAAGACAAAGAAGCCCTAGAAGCTTCCAAGAGGATTTGGACCCCGGTGGGGAAATCCTGCGATCACACAAGAGACAAGAGGATCAGATGAAGACCACCTTCCCTGAAATTCTCGTGAGAAGCACCGTTGCAGCAGGAATGGCCCATCCATTCACACAGTTTTTGTTTTGTTCATCCACCAGAAAGAAGAAAGCTCTTGCTTCCCTTGCAATTACTTGCAATACCCACCTTTCGTCCTTGCAATGCCTGCAATTCCTCGAGTACCCTTTCTTCCCTTACAATACCTGTAAATACCTTTCTTCCCTGCAATGTCTACAGTACCTGTAATGCTTGCAATGGGTAACTGCAATACCTTTCTGGGTTTTGTGTAATTGGCAGATTTGGATTCTTCCTCGGTGTTTTTGTTTGTTTGTTTTTTTTTTTTTTTTTTTTTCAGGGTGTCGTTGGCAGGTTGGATTCTTCTTTTGATAATGTGAAATTGTGATCACAACAGTTTTTTGTGGGAACAATTTTGCAAGGGAATTTCAAAAAATGAATAAGTGGTAGAGGGAATTTGAACAAAAGGAAATTGAGATTGAAAATGCAAAATGTTTTGCTGTACAGAAAGAATAAGCACAATCCTCTTAGAACGTACTCACTTTTATGCTACCCAGATGCTGCATTTTGGTCCTTGAGAGATGTAAAGACATATGAAAGTTGCTCATTTGAGCACTGCGCGCGCGCGCGCGCGTGTGTGTGTGTGTGATGTAGTCTGGAACTTTGATTGCCTGTTTCCAATTCTTTTTTTCTTTTCTTTTTTTCCCTGGTTTGGGCTTCCGTATGAGCTTTTCAAATGGGGCCCCTGTTTAACTATGTTGCGGACATTTTCTACAGGGTTGGGCATCCAATGATGTGGCAATGTGAACAGACAGGAAAAATCAAACCATCTGCCATCTGCATGGAGGATGACGCACCTCAGACATGTTGAATTGCAATTTAGAGGCTCTCCTACCCAGAGAAACAAGCAGGAAGGACCTTCCAAGCTGCCTAGTCAAGCAGAAGTGGGACCTGCGGTTCAGGACCCACATCAGCATTGTGGCATGTGGCTTTCAAGGACTGCCCAAATTGTCCAAAGTTCTGAAGATTATCCAAGCCTTGATCGCCAGCTCCTAGAGAACCTGTTTCACTCTTGCAGCCTCCACTTGCTGTAGCCTGTTCAGGGGTGTTGTCATCCACGCTGCTTGGCATATCCTTTGCCTGAAAACCATACTGGTCCCTGCTGTTGTTGGGCAAATGATGGCGCTTCTCCACACTGTCCTGGAAAGGGCTACTGGATGCATACTTTTTGGCCATCGAGAAGAACGGTGAGCTGAGAAGTGGGATGTACGAATTAGAGTGGCCCAAAGATGGAGGAAGAATATGAGCGGAACTTGAACCCACTTGTTCCACAAAATCATCAGATTCAGGAGCTGGCATATTCAAGTCTAGCTCTCTTTCCAGGACTTCCCTTTTTGGGTTGCTGACTTGATGATGCCCTGCAAGAGTGGTTGGAAGTGCTGACATTTGCTGCTGATTGTTGGTTCTGATACCAGAATAGGGTTCACTGGATGCTGAGGTGCTTGCTGTAGTGCCACCCCAATGACAGCGCTTGTGACCTCCTAAAGCTTGACCCGAATTAAAAACCCGATGACAGATTGAGCATTCATGACCCTTTGACTTTCTTGCAATGCTGAACATTTCCTCATTATCATCCTTTGCAACAGCCAAGTAATGACAAGGTTTGTGGTCTTCTTGCTCAGAAGTATGTGATGCATCTTGTATATATGGCGGTAGCAGCTCAATGTTCTCTGTGTTCATGGCCTCATCATCTGTGATGTCCTCCTCTGGACTCTGATCCTGTGCCCCACCTTCCCCCACATTTGTTCTTGCATAGCAACCTTTCACCTTCTTGTGACTGGCACGGTGACCCCCAAGAGCTTGATGTGACTTGAATATCCTCTTGCATGTTGTACACTCATACTTCATCCTCGGCCCCACTCCTTGCATACCTGCAAGCATCACATTGTCAGCTTGGCAGTTCTGGAGTTCAACAGTTTGCAGCCTGATTCCAATGTTTCACTCTGAAATTCAGCACAGGTCAAGTAAAATCTCAACCAGTGTGATGAGCAACATGGTAAGCATTGGATGCTGCTGACCTGTTTCGAATTCATTTGCACCGTCTTCATCTTCTTCTGATGGGTAAGCATCCTCAGCTTCTTTTTTGACAATTGCACTTCTTTTATCCTCCTTGTGACAATTCCTCTCACTCCTACTCACATGATCCTCTTGTTCAACTTCCTCTGCCTTTCCCCCACTCCAATGATGTAAAACCACATCTTCCTTGTCAGTGACTTGAGGTTCTTGAGGAGGAGCTGTGAGGGCACTCCTTTTCCTTTCTGACTCCACTGCTTTCAAGAGCATGAGTGCATCAATAATTTCTCTCTGGTGTCGAGTCTCAGTGGGCGTTGTTGCTGCTTCTGAATTCTCAGGTGCATAGGATGTCACAGCCTGCAAGGATCTCACAGATTGCCTTAACCTTTTTGTTCTCTTCCCTTTCTGCCAGTTTCGAACAGATTGTTGCATGTCCCCATTCATGTACGCAGCTTCAATGCTCTCTGTGTCACTCTCATTGTCTGATGCTTTTCTTGAACCTCTTCTTGACTCTGTTTCTGACTCTGAATCCGAGTCTGCAGTGACAATCACATTGGGAGGAGGTTTTTTCCTTCTGGAAGGAGGGTGGCTTGCATTATTGTTCATTCTTCCATGCTGATGAGTAATAGTATCAGGGGGCTGAATCCCTCTCCACTCTCTCTCTGGATGACACCTCATGTGACCAAACAAAGCTTTCCAGGACCCAAATTCCTTTCCACACTCAGTGCAGGTTTTGACTTTGTCCTCGGACATGGTACTCATCTTCTTGGCTGGGGCAGCAGCTGCAGATACCTCCACAGCATAATCTTGGTCTATGAACCTGCGACTCCGCTTTGGATTCCTACGAAGAGTGTACTGAGGATGAGTTTTCTTGTGTAAGCTCAATGACTTTGCACCATCAAACTCCTTGTCACAGACCTTGCACATGTAGTCATGTGTGCTGCCATTATTGTTTTCCTCTAAACTCGAGCTGACCTTTGTGGATCCCGCATCTTCCTCATGCTCATCCCACAAATCCTCATCTTCACAGCTCAGGGCTGCTCCACTGCTGATGGCTACTAAACTAGGTGGTGATCCAGCTTTATTATGGTCCTTAAATTCTACTTGTTGGAAATTCAACTGCCGGGATACAGACTGAATACAAGAAGACTCAACACCTTGAGATTGGGGACAACAAGGTAACGGAGAGGTGGTCTCATCTTTGAAAGAATCGGGGTCACTAACTCCACTATCTACATGCAGATTCCTCAGCTGGCTCACCTGCCCTATGGAGCTGCTGAGTTGCTGCTCTTTCTCTTGACCTACTTCAACACTAAAACTCGAAGCATGATGATTCTCATGATCCATGGTGATACTATTAAGCTGCTTGTTGTTGTTGTTATGAGATTGCTGCTGCTGCTGCATCATGCTCCCTGCCCCAAGAGGACCTCTCCCAAATCCCAGCTCTCCTCTTTTATACAGTTGACAGAGGTGAGACATGGAGTTCTTCTTCTGCTGTTCTTCTTCTTGTGAACACATAGAATTCTTTGGATGAACTTCATCCTGATCAACAACAGTTGACTTACATCGGATCAGCTCTGCAGTTCCTGCTGCTGCTGCTGCATCTTCTTCTTCCACACTGCTTAGAATTCCAGCTCTTGGAGGAAGAAGAAGTTCCTCAACTTCAGCATCACTACAAAGAGATCCAGGACCCTGATCATCAAGAACAACAATAGTTGCTCCTCCTCCAGAGATCACTCCATTTGCTACACCGTCTTCTTCTCCCTCTATAATAATTTCTCCTCCTCCTCCATTTCCTCCTCCTCCTTCAGTTTTTGTCGTTGGCCAGGTTCCAGACTTCCTCTCTTGAGAATGATGATTAGTACTACAGTGAGAACAGATCTTCATCAGCGAGGAGGACAAGAAGCCGGCGTTGTTGTTCTTGCATGTACTACAACACTGAGGCGAGGTGGTCTTCTGATGGGGGTGGTAGTGGTGGTGGTTCTCTCCTCCTCCTTGGATGATCTGAACAGGTGAAGTCGATGCCTCCTCCATCATGTCTTCTTCTTCTTCCGTCACTAGTTGCACGCTGACTCCTCCATCCATGCTGCTGCTCCTTTTCTCCTCGCCGTAACTCTTGTCCATCATCACTAGAGTTCTTTCATAGCTGCTGCTGCAAGACCTAGTGAGCTTGAAGAATCCATTCACATCATGATGAAGATGTTGTTCCCCCGGCTAAT
The DNA here is from genome assembly GCA_963921925.1 of Sphagnum tenellum. Classification (NCBI taxonomy): domain Eukaryota; kingdom Viridiplantae; phylum Streptophyta; class Sphagnopsida; order Sphagnales; family Sphagnaceae; genus Sphagnum; species Sphagnum tenellum. The sequence goes on from OY998142.1 coordinate 8,678,892, forward strand.
TTTGCTATGGAGTCTGTTGCTGTTGTTGTTCTCGAGTTGCTGCTTCTCTTCTTAATTCTTCTCATCAGGCTTGGACCATCCGCACGGACACTCGACACGATCTGGACTGCAGTGGTAGTAAAGACTGCTGGAGAAGAAGAAAGACGACCACCACGACGGAGACGACACACACTCTTGCTTGTTGTTGGCGCAACACAGGAGCAGGAAGAAGAAGATCCAAGTCCATTGTGGGAAGACGAACACTTTCCAACTTCCCTGTTTCCTTTTCAAAAACCAGATTCACTTCTTCGTGATTACAATGCTCAACGCAACGAGATTTGTGCAAAATGGAAATTCTACAACTTCTTCTGGAGACTAAAGATCGCATGAAGCTTGAAAGAACAATCTAAGCAGCTCCTGAGCTACGCAAAAGCACAGCCCTGGGAAGAAGACAAAGAATAACAGCTGAAGAAAGACGGAAACACTGTCAAGAGACTGGATGCAAACAAAGTAGACTAGCTCAGTAAGTGCACACGATGATCTTCCTTCTAGTCCGCACCGTGGGGATCCTTACCTCGTGATCCATGATGATGAGCGTCGTAAAGCAGCAGCAGCAGCACCCATAGCTCGGAAAAATCTCGAGGAGCTACTACTACCTCAGTGATCGTCTTCCATAATCTTCGCTGTTGGATTAAGAAAAGCTTCCCGAGACGAATTCCTTTAACTCCTTCCTCCGCACAGCAGCATCCCTGTGTCCACTTACAACTTTCTTTCTCATGATTGATGATCCCTCTTCTTGCCGTCCTTCCTTCCCCCTCCCTTGCATCAAGAAAGTGTCACCTCCAGCAGCAGCAGCTTCTTCTTCATCATCATCATCTCCGATTCCCTTTCCGCGATCTCCTCTCCCTTCTTCTACCGATTCACTACTGTCAATCTGTGTACATATATTTCAGTATACATCTTAATCTGCGATTTGGTCTCCTCCCTCCTCTCTTCCAAAATCCCGCAACACCCGATGAGTCAGTCAGTCTCAAGACCGAACTCACTCTTCTTACACACAACAAACAACAACAAGAGACTGGAACACAAGAAGAGAGCTACCAATTTCCTGGTTGCTACTACTTCCTTCTCCCTTCCGTGCGCAACTTAGCTACTTCCGTTACGCAAAGCAGTTGCTCCCAGCTCCCGTTTCTTCAAGAATCAGTCTCCCCACACACCCCCCCCTTCTCTTTCTCCTCTCTCTCTCTCTTCTCCCCTCCCTTCCCCCCCTCCTCCTCTTTCGCACCCAACTCACTCCCCACCCTCCCCGGCGGGCCCCGCCCTCCGAACTGGGAGTAAGGCATGACCACAGCACTCCTCCAGCTCATCGGCGCTTCCCAACACTCTCTCACTCAAGTCCCTCCCCCACCCTCCGGTCCCTCCACAGCTTACAAACTGCACTCCGCTGCTGCACTTCTTGCGCTCCACAAACCTCTCTCTTCCTCTCTCTCTTTCTATGTCTCGTACAGATCTGTTTTCTCTCGTATCTCTCTTTGTCTCTCTGTTTATTTTGGCAGCAACCAACTCAACAAACTCAAACCAAATCCCACCACCAGAGCAGCAAAACAATAAAAAAAACCACAAAAAGGAAACCAAACCACATCCAACAATTTCTTGCAACCAATTACCAAATCAGCAGGAGGAGGAGGAGGAGGAGGAGGAAGAAGAAGAAGAAGCTGTTTTCAAAAATTGTGTGTGTGTGTTTTTGAGCTTGGAATTATTATTGTGGCTGCTGCTGTTGTTGCTGCTGCTGCTGCTGCTGCTGGGCAACAACAACAGCACTTTCTCTGCCATTAACCAGTTCTACAACTACCAAAACAGTTACTCCCCTCCCACCATCGCAATGATCCTCTCTCTCTCTCTCTCTCTCTCTCTCCATGTGAACGCGCACCACAACCATGGCAACACCAAAAGGCCACAGAAAACACACCAACTTGGGAACTGCACTGTGGTAGCAGCAGGGAACGTTGACGCTTCTCTTCAATTACGACCGTCAGATTCTTGCAGGTTCGCATTTTCGCCCGTCAGATTGGATCGATCCAAATCGTCTATGTCCGGTCACAGGAGGGATCCTGCTCTTTGCATCGTCTGTCTGTCACCGTTAGATTCTTGCACGGTTGCATTTCTTGCCCGTCAGATATTTGATCCCATTCGTGGATGTCCGGTCACAGTAAGGATGAATGTACCTACTCGCTTGGAAAACGACACATGATATTCTTGCAGGTTGCATTCTCCGTGGTGGTCCGATTTGATACAAAAAGTGGATGTCCGGTCACAGGATGGATGAATGTACCTCGTCGCTGGAAAAAGGAGAGACAAGAGACAGGAGATTCTTGTAGGTTGCGTTCTGTACCGTTAGATACGATCCAAATTGTGTGTGTCCGGTCACAGGATGAATCAATGTAATCACTGGGGAAAGAGACACACATACAGAGAACTCTCATTCCATCTATGACCGTTTTAGATTCTGGCTGGTTGGATTGGACCCAAATCGTGGATGTAAGGTCAAAAGGACGGATGAATGGAATCGCTGGAAAAAGAGAGAAAGACACAGACACAGACAGAACTCTCATGCATCTGTGGCCGTTAGATTCATGCAGGTTCCATTCTCGATGGTTGGATTCAATCCAAATCGTCTATGTCCGGTCACAGGAGGGATGCATATAAAATCGCTGTTAAAAGAGACTACAGAAGACCCAGAACTCTCATGTACCATGACCATTAGATTCCCATTCTTCGTGGTTGGATTCGATCCAAATCATGGATGTCCGGTCACAGGATGGATGAATGTAATTACTGGAAAGAGACAGAAACACATACACACACACAGAGCAATCTCATGCATCCACCACCGTTGGATACATGTATCACTGCATTGTGGTCGTTGGATTCAACCCAAATGGGATGTGTCTGGATATTTCTTTAACCTTGGAAGGAAGGATGAGGACCCTAAGGTACACAACAAGGATCACTGGTCTTCTAGGGCCCAAAGACTTGGGCCCACTACACTACTTTGCCCTTGGGCCATCAAAAAAAGTGGTACGTAGGGCCTGCAGACAGGGACACTACAAAGAATAAGGTGCGCATTCAAGGTGGCACCATTACACCACTTTTGCCCTTGGGTCACCAAAACATATGGTAGGTAAGGCCCAGGGCATTACCAGAGTAGCCTGCCTGCCAAATTCTGCTAAGGCCCTTGTGCAAGGGCCTTACCACGCATAAGGACTGTATCCAACAGTCAAGATCCTTCCATTGCGCAAAGAAAAATTGACAGGACCTTAAGAAATGTGTAAGAGCCCACCCAGAAACATGAGATGACCCTCTAATGTTAGGAGGCAAGGTGCCCTCCCAATACACCGGGAGATGTTTAGGGCTCTTTAGTCCCTTAGTGTAAAGTGAGGCATATAATTGGGCTTATTATTTCGACACTGAGCCAGCAAATTTTTGAGCTTTTGAAAAAAAAATTTGAGTTCGAGCCATTTGTTGAGCCTCCGTTGACAAAGCTTCAGAGGTGAACTCCAATGTTGGGTGAGTACCCATTTTGGCAGGTAAGAATCGAGCAATATCCAATTAGTAAGAATCGAACTGGGATTGGGTCAGATTTTCAGAAGCCTAAACACTAAAACCCAGTTCCAGGGCTTTTTGAAAGCTTTTAGAAATCCTTCACTTCTGGTAGGCTACTCTGATAACTTAAAGAAAAAGAAAGGAAAAGGGTGTGTGATTTGGGCATGTTTTTCCAGTGTCTTAGATCAATTGTGGACCTGTGTTCTTTCTTTCTTTCTTTCTTTCTTTTGGCCAAACAATTTTTCACACGTTGTTGTTGCTATGTGGAGTTTTTCCACTTTGGCAAATAAAGACCTCGACTTATAAAGAGGTTTGGCTGCAAAAGTGGGTCTCAACTAACCTGGCTTTGCTTGTTGGTTGCTTCTTGTGAGTTTAGTCAGAAAGGCTTGGACTCATTGATTGTACAAATGCAGCTAATTTGTTCTTGCAAAAGAAAAGTTACATACTTGCAAATGTTTATAATTGGTTTCCATTTTTCCTTGGTCAATATGGGCCTAAAAACAAAACAAGGAAAGGAGAGGGGTCCAAAGGTAAGTTCTCAGTCGGGAGAATCTTGTCCCTTGAGTAGTGTTGGCCCCAAAAAGGAATGTGGTTTTCGTCCTTATCAAGGAAAGTGAGCAAAATCCAAAGTAACCCAATTCTTTTTTGTGCTTCAAGACATGAGAGAAATACCCAAAAGCAACCCAACTCTTTTTAGTGCTTCACTACATGAGAGAAATATGGGTTGACAATTTGTCAATCGAGACCTTTGCATGTGACCCGATACCATCTTATGCACAAAACCCTTGGAATAATATCATCAAAGGAGCTTGCACCCCACCCTCATCCCAAAAATATAATCCAAGGATGTATCAAGGACCTATTATTCCAACATCTAACGAATATTAGCATAGTACCTAGGCCAATACAACACTAAATTATATTACTCTCAGAAGTGTTGAAATTCTCCCCCCAAAAAATTTAAAAAAAAAATTCTTCTGAAAGAAAATGAAGAATCTGATGAAATATTTAAGAATATATCTTTTGTCAAATTGGAATCCTCATAATTAATTAACTATTTGACAAGCATGTGTCAAAGTGGCCAAGGTACTATAGTAAAAAAAAATTTACATAGGCAATTCCAAAACAACTTCTACAATGATTATTATGTAGTTGTTTAGTTGTTGGCCATTTAAGTACAAATCTGAGAGTATGATGAATGCTTTAGAATCCTGCCATATTACTGGCTCTTCAGCTCTCACATGATTTTTTGAAATATTTAGCTAAAAGGACATGAACTCATGTGAATTCTGAGAAATGTGACTGATAACAAGGTTTAAGTGAAGTCCTTCAAATATGTAGTGCCAAATATGACTTGTGAGTTGGACCCACCTATGTTTTGTCATGTAGAATCAAGACTACATTGCAATCAAGTGACTTAAACAGGGCCACAAAATCACACCTCAAGGGCAACACATTATGATGGTGCTTACCATGCTCACCATTCCAAGGGCCTACACTTTTCAAAACAAATCCTAGGCCTGCTGCACTCTAACAAGGCTACTAGAGGGAAGCATATTTGCACTTGAAGTCAAGGTACCTACAAACTCCAATTTCCCATTTTAGTCACCATAAACACATTTTTATTTGGTGCAAACAGGCATCGCCCTCTACAACTCACCTCTTACGTGGTGCATCCTTGACACCCTCCTCCACCCCCCCTCCTTTTTTTCCAATTTGTTATATAGCATGGGTGGCCATCATCACACATAAGATTTATCTTTAATGGTGGCTTGTTTGAGAAAACTGTGAAAACAAATGAAAACTAGCAGAAAAATTGCCTTATATATTCAAAAGGCTGTTTGAGGGAAATGGAAGGGGAGGAAATGGGTCAACCTCAGTTTTGTTCAGATTTGTGGTTTCACAAATTCTTAAACATCTAGTTTGGGTCTTTAGTGAAAATAACTCCAAACCTGGTCCTTTTCAGAAACCATGTCCACTTCCATCTATATTACACACAACACGAGATCAGAAATTATGTATGTAGTCTAGGACATCTATCTTTTATTGGATTTTTGTTCTTCAGTCTAGGACATCTTTCCAGTAAGCCACTCTGATCACAGATTCTGCCCCAATAGTAGTTTCCCATTATGTTTGTTATAGCGAGCTATGCTAAATCACCTGACATCTCCAATGTTCAAGCATTGACAAAATGCAAAGTTGCAAGAGTAATAATGACTCAAATTATGTATCACCATAAGACGACATATGTCATTTTTTCATGGAAACATGTGTTCTTTTAAATTTCACTAAAAAGTTCCCTACATGTGAACTGTTTCCTAGGACAAATGGGCCCAAGTTTCTCCAACAAAAAAACTTTTTCGACCCACATAACACAAAACAAACTCGGGTGCTAAAACAAAAAACATAGTTCCTGAGAATAAAGAGGACCCAAGTCCCCTGGGGATTGTAATTGCGATAACAATAGCATAATGGAAAGAGAAGCCTTAGTTTCATAATCTTATTACTTGACTTTAAAATAAATTGAAAATGAACATGAAATTGAAAATGGGGCTTGAGTGAGCCAGCATCCACCAGTGCACCATCCAAAGAATCCCCTTCTGGGATTCATGGATGCGATGAAACTGTCCCCCAGCGGTCAGTTTACTTGGTCAGTAGTTTTTTTTTCCTGGGCCTTTTATTTTCACATGCTTCTTTTCTTCCCTCACTCTCATTTTTTTCCTGGGCCTTTTTTTTCTCTTGCTTTTTTTTTTGTTCCTCCATCCTTGAACCCAAGTTTTTTTCTGGGAACTCCCACCTACTCCTCCAACCTACCTACCTCCCTTTCACCACCCAACCCATCTACCTCCCCCTACCTACCCCACCAGCCTCTTTGCACTTCCCTCCATAGCCTCAACCACAGAGAGCTTTTGGAGCTTGTGGAGAGCTTCTAGAGCTTGCAAAAAAACTTAGGGAGCTTGGAGAGCTTGTGGAGCTTGGGATGTAAAATATCAAGTGGAGCTTTCGCCTTGAAGGTAAGTGTTTTTTTTCTTGTTTTTTTTAATTACTTCCAGAACCAAGACAACAAGTTGCAACTCATCGTCTTGGGTTATTCTCATTCTAATTGCATCCAAAATCAAGACGACAAGCTACGCTCATCATCCTAGTTCATTTTTTAAATCGCAAGCTAGAAGACATGGTCATCCTCCTAGTCTTTTTTTTGGGTTGCACACTTTAAAACCACAACAACAAGCACCGCACTCATCATCGTGGTCTTTTTTTTTGCAATTTATAAAACTAGGACGAATGTAGCTCATCATCCTTGTTTTTTGTGTGTTGCAACCTATGAAATTAGGACGATGAACTACGCTCATCATCCTGGTTTTGTTTGTGTGTTGCAAGCTTTAAAACTAAGACAACGAATGTCTTGGTTTTTTTGTGTGTTGTAAGCTCTGAAACCACCACAACAAATGTCATGCTCATCATTTGGTTTTTTTTTTTTGTGCCACTTGTAAGACCAAGACGACAAGCACTGATCTTTTTGGTGTGTTGCAAGCTCTGAAACCAAGACAATAAATGCAATTCATCATCCTAGTTTTTTTGTGTGTTGCATGTTTTGAAACCATGACGACGAGTGTCGCACTTATCATTGTGGTTTGTTCGTGTGTTGCAAACTCTAAAACCAAAACAATAAGCATTGCGTTCGTTGTTGTGGTTTTTTATTTGTGCTACTTATAATACCACAACAACAAGTTGCGTTCATCATGCTGGTTTTATTTGTGTCGCAAGCTCTAAAACCAGGACAATGAGCATTTTTTTTTTTTGTGTTGCACATTTTGAAACCAACAATGCTCGTCATCATGGTTTTTTATAATCTGTTTAACTTGGATAACCAAACTGACGAGTTGCGTTCGTCATCCTGATTTATTTTTTTGGTGTTATAAATTCTAAAACTCGGATGACAAGCGCCATGTCACACTCATCATCTTGGTGGTTTTTTTCTACTATTGCTTACAAGGAAAAAAAGGACAAATATTCTATAGCTCCTTTGGGTTTCTTTTTGCTTTTCTAGTGGGTGTGATAAAATTAGAAAGTATTCAGCTAGTGTGCTCATTTTGTTAAATGCACACTCAAATGAAATCGAAGAATTGTGCAAGTGGCATTGGATGTGTTATGGAAGAAAGAGGTCTAAAGGTTGGGGTGATTGGACAATAAGTAGAAAATGCGGTTGCATTGGCTCCAAATGGGAATATTGAGGAGGGAATGCATGCTAATGTCAAGGTTGGGGAAACCTATGCTACCGCAAATGTTTGTAAAATTGAAATTCACTCGCAAAAGACTATTGACATGATAAAGCACCAAGAAATTATAGTTCTTGGGCAAGAAAAACAAGTGGAGATGTTGATTTTCATGTTCAAATTGATGAAGGTGAAATATTGTACCTTCCTTATTATAATTAATTGCCCCACCCATCCTCTATAGTTGAGAGGATGGGTGGGGTTTTTTTTGTTAAATTTGTGATTGCAATACCTTCCTTAGTTGTGATCCTTAAAAAACCTTTACATGCCCCACCTTCCTTCTCCATGGAGAAGGTGGGTGGGGCATTTTGTTTTTGGTCTAAGTTTGTAGGCAATACCTTTAGGCTTTGTAGAAGATATTATTATTTCTAGTGTTTGTTTATTTTTGTGCAAATTTCAACTCTGGAATTTAGCAATACCTTCATCTTGTGGTTTTATTCTTTTATATTTATGTGTAATACCCTCATTGTATGTGATGATTTTCTATCTATTTATGCAATACCTTCATCTTATAGGGCATAACTTTCATCTAGAAGATTAATTTTCACATTAGGTTTTAGGTTTTTGTTTTACTGGTTTTAGATGCAATTGCCTCTCTCTCGATTGCCATAAAGGGTGTGCATAAGTAAAGGATGGGCCCAAATTTGCTTTGCAGCATTGGTGGGTGTGATGCATCCTATACAACCAAATACAATTTGTTATGACATTTGTGGGCACATCACAATGGTACCATGGAGTCGAACAAGCCCAGATGCCCATCTACTTGGGAGCAGGGCCCGAAGGTTCAAGATCACACAACAATGAATGCACGGGTGTTAAACAACCCTTTGGCCCAATTTCATTGCAATGAACAAAAGGTTATTGCTAGGGCTAAAAGGCATGCATTCTTGGAGTGGGATAGGCCCCATGTTGATGTACAATACACACCTAAAGTGCCTAAGCCTACACTGGTGAGGCTAACTCTAGCCACATTCTTTGACTTTTTAACATGAATGCATTGGGTGTGGGGTGCAGGCTTTTCAATGTGCAAGCCAAGCTAGAGCACACTGAAAACCTTACACTTGTGATTAAAGCAATTCAAACCAAGTATGCAAAGGCACTCAAAGGAGCTTGAATGGAGTGCAACTTGAAGTTTGCATCAAATAAGATAGTGTGGCATAAGGAAATTGGCCTCCTTATGCAATACCATGATTTTGAAATGATTCATGGTTGGTGAGTTTCTAACCATGTCATATTGAATTTTATTTAAAATCCAAATTTTATAATTCATATGCAATATTTATTGTATTGTGTTGTTTGTTTTATAGTTGGAGACACCACCAAGGATGTGTTTACGGTTGTTGTTGTGGACGTAACATTAGCTAATCGCAAGGTTTTAATGTGACAATGCACCCATGATGTAGAATTTTCCTCAGTGCAGTACATAAGGGCCAATGGGATCCCATCCTCCTCCCATAATGATACAAATAGCCCATAGCTTATCCTAGTTTTAATTAGGGTGTTGTTTTGGTCTTTAGGATTTATGTCGCAACCCCACTTTCGGAAGAGTGTGAGGGTGACACTCACAGTCCCAAAATGGGGACTTGGGAGTCCTCCGGGACTCCTGAAACTTCCAAGCTCAATTGCAGGGGTCAAAACACCTCGCCTTGAAGCGTTCTTCATATCATTGGAAAGCTACCAAAGTGTAGATGTCGAAAATGGCCTTGCATGAGCCATTTCGATATTTTTAGCACACGTTTTGGCAAAAAGAAGGGCTAAGAGTCAAATTGACAATTTGACTCTTGACCACTAAAAGTTGGGAATCGACCCGACCCCAGTGTGTGCAGGTCGAGTGCAACACACCGTTGGAAAGCTCTCAAGGAAAGCTACAAGTTTTCTTAAGACCTCAACCCAATTGGAGGTATGAGCAAAAAATTATGAATTCACAAAATCCCGAAAATCCAAACCGGGACAATTTCAGAACTCCTCCTTGGGAGTCCCGGGACAAAAAATCATTCGGATGTAGGTGCCACGGAGTAATGCAGAGAATACTATACAGGGGAAGGTGGTGGCTTCCCCCAAGTCTGGGCCATGGTGAGTCTTGTGAGTCTTGTGAGTCTAGGGTTGCCCGTGGCTTGTCCTAGCACCAAAGGTGCTCCAAAATGTGAACTAACCAACTTGTTGGTTGGTTTGATGCAAGTTTGAGTAAGTAACTAAAACTTGTTCCTCTTCTTAGTCCCATCACGGAGCTTCAGCACGCCCCTTCTACCCCTTTTAGTGCTGAAAGCTATGAGCGTGCCCTCAAGTCCCCACAATTCCGTTGTTTTAGAGACCAAGGCCCATCTTGGGTCTAACTTGGGACTTGGGAGTGCGTCAATTTAGGGTAACAATTTATCTTTGAAATAACCACGTATTTACTAATATGACATATTCCCCATTTTAGGTTGGGGTTTTTTGAACTTTTGCATTTTTTGTAACACAAGTCACCCATGTTATTTTATTTTAAACATTTTACTTTCATTTTGCACCATATTATATTAATAGTTAAAATTACATTCCAACATATTCTTATATGTATGATTGATAAATTTATCAAAATAATGATTTTAATCTTGCACGCAAACCAAATTTCTTTACCCCCAAAAATTCGAAGTTCAAACCTAAAACGGAAAGCAATACCTTCGTGATGGTTATGTGAACACCAATGATTGAATCATTTTGGAGGGTATTGGAGGGGTATTACTTGTGTCCAAAATTATTCAATGCACATGCAATACCCTTATAATGTATCTTATAAAACCTTTGGGTTCCATAACATATTTAAAACATCCTAGAAGGATATTGCATAACCCCAACAAATCTTAGAAGGAACTCAATACCTTCATAAAAATATTCTATAAATAATATGAATTAAATTAGTTTAATCCAAGCTATTATAAGGGTATTGTTTGTGCTCAGAATTACATAATGGGTGTGCAATACCTTTCTTAGGGTATATAAAAAATCTTTTGGGTTCCATCACATATTGAATGCAACCTAGAAGGGTATTGCCTAAAGGAAAACAATACCTTGTTTGGGGTAATTTGCAAAGATCATAGGCTCAATTATTTTGGTTCAAACTATCAGAGGGATATTATTCATGCCCAGAAGTACTCAATTCACATGCATTACACCTCTTTGGGTATCCCATAAAACCTTTGGGTTACATAAGATATATTTTGGAATTTGGAAAAGTATTGCATAGCCTTGTCAAAACCTAAAGGGAAAACAATACTCACATCACTTTGCAATAGTATCATAAATCATGAAATAAAAGAATTTTTTTTAAGATACTCATTCCATGCTCATTATATCTTACCAGACATATTGATTCAAGTAAATGAAGGTATTGCAATGTTCTTCACATTGATGGTGAAATGTCACTTGAATAAACGTATGCAATTTAAATGCAAATACATAAAATATCTTAAGATATTTGCATTCACCATGAAACTTATAGGGGTATTGCGTAGCCCTACCAAAACCTAAAAGGAATGTAATACATGCACCATATTGTGACAATATCCTAAACCATGATACAAATGAAGGTAATGTCAAGTTGGTCACATTGATGGTAAAAAGCAATGAAATTATCATTAAAATGAGGGTATTGTAGTTACACTTCAAAACTTTGTTAAGTCAACCTTATACCATCAATGTGGCAAATATTGCATTACCCTCATTTATATTTACCAACAATTTTACATTGGTCCATTAAACTATTTTTACCAATTCTGAATTTGAAATTTCTTGCAATTATATTCAGTGTTTACTATTTTAAAATAACATAAAATAATCATTATAATATTATATGTATAAGAATGGAAAAATAATAATAAATCCACATGTTAAAGAAATTAAACATATCAAATTTTGATAAATTGTTAAATAAATTTTACATACATGTAACAAAACATTGACTAAACATACATGATATTTGGTACTTATATTTCAAAATTCAATAAAAACCTTGATTCTTAAACCTTTAATCCAAAAATTTGATTGAAAGAAGTTAAGGTTTTTATTAAAAGATTTTTTTTATGTTCCAAGGAAAAAAAAAACGAGGATGATTTTGTTGATGCTAAGGTTGATGAGAGATGCCTATGGCTTGCCTTGTAATATTGATACATGATAGAATGCATTACTATGTTGCAAGAAATTCCAGCTGCATTTTGGAAGCAACATAGTTCAATAATGCAAGAGGTCCTAACTTTACAAGGAGGAGAAAATGGGGGAACCTATGATGTTTACTCTTATTGAAATGATTACTTTGATGTTCATATATTTGACGAATTTATTTTTCAAAAAGAAATCCCTAGAGGTTTATCAAATTAAAAATTGAAGCAATAACTTAACTATATTCAATTAAGGCAAGATGATGACATCATTGAATCAAAGGTATTTGAGAAGCAAAATCCACTTGGAATTGGGATGCATGAAAATGGAGCTTGGGCACATTCACCCAATGTCCAAAATGATTTTAGTACTAGATTTTGATGATAATAAACAAGTTTAACCACATGAGGTAACATACAAATTAGTTATATGAAGGACATGTTTTATACCAACCATTTGACCAACTACATGATGCCCAAGTTTTCTTTTGGAGAATTTAATATATATATTTTTATCAAAACATCAATTTGATGATTTGGGGTGGTGAACATTTTTAAGTTGTTCCATTCATAATAGAATTATTGTTGTGTTCCACAAAAGTTGGAGGATTCAACATCACAACATCATCATGCTTGATGTAAAAATAACTTAATCACAATAACTATAGTGCTGTCTAATTTTTTGGTGGATTTAATCTACAAAAGGAATTGCATGGTTGAGTCATGTTCAACTTCTCAATGTGTCAAGAACAATACATAATAACTTGGCCCTCACAAAGTTTTTGAATCCACACAAACTTTGGCATGGCTTCTAAGAGCTTATGAACATTTTCATATTCAATTATTTGAAGGTTTCTAGGAAGCTTCCAAGAGCAAACCCTCCTCTGTGAACAAATAAGAACTAGAGCACTAACTCCTTGTAATCAACTGTCATCTTTAGAACAATATGGAAGTTAATTATATTGTTGTTGTTTCTCTTTGTTTTTGCAATGATAGTGGTGTGTGGTGGGAGATGGAGAACATACCTCCTCCGCCTTATGATTTACTAGAACGTTCCATGTTCTTCTAGACCACATTTTGATTTTCCTCCGCAAAAAAAATTTGGGCTTGTTCAATGTGCAAGCGCCTATCCAAGTGTTTGCATATGGGTGTTTGGAAGGATTATTTGAAATTGTTTATATTGTTGTCACCAAATCAAACATTTACTAACAACATTATTGTTACACTTCATCATCATCTAGTTTTAAAAAATCCACTTCGAATATCTTGTCAGTTTGATGGGTATAAAATCTTTAGTAGACTAGAGAGTAGGCAATTTCCTTCTTATGTTTGCTTGCTAGTGAAAAGAAGCATGACAATTGTGTGTCCATTGTGTAGATAATGTGGGACATTACTTGATGTGGAGGGGCTAGAGGTTACATTTAATACAAATTATAAATCTTCGTTGCTAGTACTTTGTTACAAAATTTCAAAACCTCAAATTAGAAATAACAACTTACATAATCTATATATTGGTTTCATGGTGCACTATGTTTGATTTTCGTTTTGAAATTCGCAATTGTATTTAAAGAATTTGACTCACAACTCACAACCACTTTTGATGTCAGGGATGCATGAAAATGGAGACAAAATTATCATCGATAAATTATTTCAGATTTAACTTTTTGTAGTTGACAATATTTTAGTTTATAATCATCATAAATGCAAGGATTTAAATAATGGATCTTGGGTAATATCATGTTGCATCCATTACATATGATTACATACTAGAGTTCAGTTGCTACTTTTAGAGCATTTGGAACACAAATTTTAAACAACCACAATTGGAAAAAAAATCAAGGTTCTAGAAGCTTCATTTTAGGAATGCACCTTTTAAGAATACCCCACCTTTGCCCCACCTTCCTCCTTTATCAAATGTTTAATTAAATTTTTTATCAAATTAAAATAATCATGCTTATATTATATATCTTTAAAAGGAAAATTTATAATTTCAATTAAGTATATCATCATCTAGTACATTGTAAATTGAAATTTACATAATATATAGTAATTTATATTTCCAACTTCAATTACAATGTTTCAATTTACATAGAAATAATATTCAATTACATGCATTAATAAAATATACAATGTTAATATGCTTATATTTTGGAATTTCTGAATTCTCATTTTAAAAACATTAGAAAAAAAATTGCACTATACATAACCATGGGTTTATATAGTTTAAATTTAATATCTATTTTTAATCAATTCTTACCATATTTTAAATAAATATGAAGACATCTATATGCATTAAAATGAATCAACAATATAATTCCATAATATCATTATTTACATATAATGTACCACTTGATATGTTATAAATAACAATATATTTAGACCAATATTTAAGCCAATATTATATATCATAGAAAATAAATTTACAGTACTTGTGTTATATATAAAATATAAAATATTACCAACCTACTATATAATTATTTTAGGTTAGATTTTATTTATAATATGTCAAAAGAAATTTAAATAAAATTTCAATCATACATAGGATTAATATATGGGAAAGACCATTTTTACTATTGTGTGAACCATTTTAAAAAGTAGAAAATCATGTGTTTTAATTTTTTTATAAAACATGCATAAAAAATTTATTAAATTAGATATTTTATGTTTTTTTTGTTTTGGAAATGAGTTTACAACTTTAAAAGTGAAAAACGTGAATATGTACATCATTGAAGAAAAAACATGAATTTTAATTTTTTTTTACTTTGACAAATTCTGAATTTTAACATTAATCAGTAAATTTTACATTAAACCCTAAACCCTTTTACCATCAACGTGACCAATTTTGCATTACATTCATTTCCACATATGTTAAATCATATTGTAAAGTGAAAAAATATTTTTGAAAACATGAATTTCATGATATATTGGCGGGGGATGAAGTATTTAAAAAATATTTTTATGTTTCATGGTGGATGCAAATATCCCATGATGATGTAAGTATTGCATTTAAACTCCGTAACTTTCTTCAAATCCTTCTATAATCAATGTGAAGAACTTTGCAATACCTTCATTTACTTGAATCAATATGTAGGGCATGTTATATTGAACATGGAATAAATATTTTTAAAAATATCTTTTTATTTCATGGTTTAAGACATTATCACAATATGATGCAAATACTAATTTCCTTTTAGGTTTTGATATGGCTATAAATTAGCCCTCCAAGTTTGAAAAGATATGCTATGGAGCCCAATGTATTTTTAAATAAGTCATAAGGGGTATTATGTAGTTTTGAACATGAGCAATACACCTCCAATAGTGTAGACCCATGGTGTTTAATTACTGAGTACCTTAATGACAATATTGGTTTCCTTGGAGGTTTTGGTAGGGCTATGCAATACCCTTCCATGTGTCAAAAGATACGTTATGGAGCCCAATGTATTTCTAGGATACTTTGAAAGGGGTAATGCATGTTCATTGAGTATTTTTTGCCATAAACAATACCCCTTTGATAATATAGCTTAAAATAATTTAGCCCATTGTTTTTACTAAGTAACTTAAACAAGGTATTATTTTGCTTGTAGGTTTTGGTAGGGCTATACAATTCCCCTCCATGTTTCAAGTTATGGAGCCCAATGTATTTATAGGATAACCTAGGGGTATTGCATGTGTATTGTGTC
This sequence comes from Sphagnum tenellum, assembly GCA_963921925.1. NCBI lineage: Eukaryota > Viridiplantae > Streptophyta > Sphagnopsida > Sphagnales > Sphagnaceae > Sphagnum > Sphagnum tenellum. The sequence goes on from OY998142.1 coordinate 8,694,564, forward strand.
GTAACCTTAACGTTGGACGACCAAGGCAAGGGTTTGCAAGGTTGCGGGCCAAGAGGGAAGCCAGGGAATCACGTTACATGCTTTTAGGAATGTAGGAAATTCCGAGGGAATGAACCTTCGCACTCCCAAGGGAGCTTCCACTTTGGGAGTTTAGAGTCCTAATGGACTCCAAAATTTTCAGAGAGCAATTGTAGGGGTCAAAGCTTAATGGATTGATAAGTTTTTTATATCATTAAATATCTCTTGAAACGTAGATGTCTAAAATGGGCTCGCATGACCCATTTGGACACTTCAAACAGAAGTTATGGCCAAAAGAAGGGTCGGGAGTCAAATTGCCAATTTGACTCCCAACCACTAATAGTTAAGAATTGCCTTGATTTCCTCGCGTTCAGGTGGTGTGTGACATATTGTTAGAAAGCTCTTGACGAGGGCTACAAATTTTCTTTAGACTTCATTCCAATCAAAGGTCTGCACGCAAAGATATGGGCCTCCAAAGTTGTGAGAGTCCCAACTATGGGAATTTCGGGACTTTCACTTTAAAGTCCAAGGACAGAATGACATTTGGGTGTTGGTCCCGTGGCCAAACACAAAGTATATTATAAGGGGGAAGGTGGTGGCTTCTCCCAAGTCTGGGCCGTGGTGAATCTTGTAAGTCCAAGTTTGCCCGTGGTTCATCGTAACATCAAAAGTGTTCCAACTCTACATTAACCAACTTGTTGTTTGGTTTTGTGTAGGTCCATGTGAGTGAGTGATTGCTTGTCATTCTTCCTAATCCCATCCCGAAGTTCCAACATGCCCCCCCCCCCAAAATGCTACGAGCTAGGGAATGTGCCCCAACTCCTTACTTTTCCATCATTTTCAATTCAAACTCACATTTGAGTCTATCAAAGAGCTTGGGAGCGCATCATATTGTGTAGTTTTAAAGATGAGAAATACCTTTCCAATAGTGTAGACCCATGGTGTTTAATTATTGAATACCCTAATGAGGGTATTAGTTTCCTTGTAGGTTTTGGTAGGGCTATGCAATACCCCTCCACGTGTCAATATATATGTTATGGAACCCAATGTATTTCTAGGATACTTTAAAAGGGGTAATGCATGTTCATTGAGTCTTTTTGGGCATAAACAATACCCTTCTAAAAGCCCAAACCAAAATAATTCAGCCCATGGTGTTTATAATGTAGCCTATTGAAGGTATTGCATCCATTCTAAGTTTTGGCACAACTATGCAATATTCTTCCAAGTGTTAACAAATATGTTATGGAGCCCAATGTATCATTGGGATACCTTGAGAGGGGTATTGTTTTGTGGCCCAATGAAGGTATTGCAATGTAACCCAATGAAGGTATTACAACTTAGCCCAATGGAGGTATTACATTCCTTCTAGGTTTTGGTAGGGCTATACAATACCTTTTGAATTGTCAAAAGATATGATATGGAGCCCAAATTATTTCAAGGATACCTAGAGTGGGGTATTACACGTTCATTGAATATTTTGTTTTATGAACCTAAATACAACATGCATTAAATGTGTCTAAGTTGAACTGGACTTTTGAAATGTTTTAATAATCCACTTGGTTTACAATACTCCCATGGAAAATACTACCTGAACACAACTTGCAATACCCTTATATAGGGGGTGTTAAATACTTTAATCGTCCCCTTATTTATTTTGTTTGAATGAACAAGAACAAGCTCCATGCAATACCTTCATTTTATTCTTTCCTCATTTTTGTCAATCATTGGGGGTCTATTTCAATGGCAACCATGTAGGTAGGTGTAGCCATGTAGGTGGGGTTTGGTAGGTACCTATTTAAAATGTTGGTAGTGAGGTCGGTAGTAGGGTGGGTAGGTGGGTGGGGATGAAAGTAGCACATTTTAAATTTATAGGTGAGTAGGTAGATGGGGAAGAGTTTACTTTTAATTCAAATATATAGGTGAGTAGGTCGATGGGGGAACAGTTGGGGTAAGTAGGTGGGTGGGTGGGAAAAGTTTCAAAAGCGAAAAAAAAGAAACTGGGTGTGGGGCGGGGAGAACATAAAGTTGCAAAAAAAACTGAGATCAGGGCTGAGAAAGGGCAAAGTAAAAAAGTCAACCTGGGATGCCACAGGGATAGAAAACAGAATCCTATCAGTGCACCATCCATCCACGTTGGTGCACTGGTGGGTGCTGCTTCACTCTGGCCACTAAAATGGTACAACCTGCCTCTCACTTTTATCATAAAGTTCTCATTGCCTGGCTTATAGAAACCTAGAACTTGCGTAAAAGAAATAATACGGTATCCCCCTTGTTGTTTGTTCAAGTTTTGGGTTCAAATTTCAGTTTCAACAAAACAGTCCAAATTCGTAGTGCTATACGGTTTAGGTCCAGTTTGATCACGCAGTAGTACGTGCAATCTGGTTCCAAAGAACTGGCCCAGAACCCAAAAAACTTACCAACATCATTTGATCATCACCCAACACAATTTTGTCCTCTTGCTCTTTTTTGGGTTCCCCAACTTTTAATTTGCAAATTAGTTTTTTAAAGTGTACCCTTGTGGCAAGCTGAAAAAGCCTTTCTACCTTAATGGGATAAAAGTGAGGTGCTAGGGAGAACATGTTGGGGAACACATTGGGAACTTGGGAACATACTGAGAACTTAAAGGAAACACATTGTGAGAACACATTGGGAACCAGGGAAAAATGAAAAAAAATCCTTTCCCCTTCCCCTGCCCCATCCAAACTTAAAAGAAAAAAAAAGCAAGGCACCTTGAGTGCATGCTTGGGCCTTCCCATTGGCTGCATGAAATTTCTCTTCCCAAAAGAGTTCATCACCATTTTTGGCCTGGGCTAATACCCCTTGCAAACAACACCCTACCTATTGGGATTTCATTTCATTAGCTTCACAACCATGGTACTTTTACCATTTCGACATAATTTTATTTAATTTTGTTGTTGAATAATTTATTATGTGTGTCAAAATTCTAATAAAATTAAAAGTTCAACTGCAAACTTTCCATGGAAACGACTTCAAACTGAGGCTAGACACTAGACTGTTCCATAAAATTGATAAGACTTTGTTTACTATTTTTTATAATCATTACCTATCAAAAGTTTCAGAATTAGAAAACCAAGTGTCGAAGTTAAGATTTTAAATTTAATTAATTATTCAACAAAAAAAATTCCGAAATGATAAAAAGAAAACAGTATTTCCCTTTGCACATGTAAAGGTACTTGCATTATTTCCTTACTCATTTCACTTTGATTGGCAATGTCCATAGCCTACTTGGGAGAGCTTGGAGAGCTTCCAGTGGGTTTTTAGTCATAGGTTGTAGCAGCTGTGGATCTAGCCTATGTAGGGTCAGTTTTTCTTTTCGGTTACCACTGACAAGTGTTGGCTCTTAACTCTTAACCCAAAAAGCTTATATTATGCTTACAATCAATGGTTGTCAAGCCTTTTGTTATGTTAGTTTCAAGTACGCTTGAAGGCCAGAGAATGATGTTTTTAAAAAAAATTAATTAAAGATTGGGTTGCACAGTAAGATGTGCATCAACCCATCGCCCCCAAAAGAAAAAAAATCACTTTGGACCCACCCTCACAACTAATTAATACAAACAATAATAGGCACCCAGGCTTCAAATGATTGTGGGTACCTATCTACTAATTTCAGGAAGACAAAAAATTTAATAATCCACAAAGATACCATAAATCAGTTCTCACATCTCTTACAAAGTTGGCCCCTAAAGACTAGGACCAGTGTTGTCCAATTATCCAGATTCATCTGGATATGCATATGCATAATGGCCAGATATGTATTCATACATATCCGGATTTTTTAATATTTTTATAACCGGCACTGTAATTTTTTAGCATTGTTTCTGGGCACTATTCTTTTTCAAATGTCATCATTTCTCAGCATTGTTTTTGGGCATTGTGCTTTTTCAAGCGTCGTGGTTTCTCAGAGTTGTTTCTAAGCATTTTTTCAAGCACCATGGTTTCTCGACATTGTTTATGCGCACTATGTTTTCTCAAGTGTTGTAGTTCCTCAACATTCTTTCTAGGCACTATGCTTTTTCAAGTGTTGTGGTTTCTCAATGTTGTTTGTGGGTAGTGTGATTTTTTAAGCATTATGAATTCTCAACATTATTTCTCGGCATTGTGCTTTATCAAGAACCTTGGTTTTTTAGCCTTGTTTTTCAACAGTATGTTTTCTCATAGACCATGATTTTTTTGCATTGTTTTTTCATCATTGTATTTTCTCAAGCACAATGCTTTCTTGGCTTTACTTCCAATGTTGCACTATGTGCTTCCTTTTGAGCTTTGCTTGTAATTGTATGCTTCTATACTCTACACTTTGTGTTTGTGCTTCCTTCTTGGCTTTGCTCCAAGTGTTGTGCTCTCCACTTTGTTCTAGGCTATGTTATTGGCTTTATTGTTTAGTGTTTGTGCAAGTTTGCTACTAGGTTTTGGATGCAATTTGTAACAACAACCACATTTTGGAGTTTGGATGTAGCATGCAACAACAAAAAATCATTATGTTTCACAATGAAGGTAAGCTCTTAAATCGTAAACCTTTGATTTATTTATTTTTTATTTTGAAAGTTTAAATGTCACAACCCTAGCTTTGGGCTCATGACCAAGGCGAGAACATGCAAATATGCAAGTCGACAGTACAACTTGGGAGTCGCACTCATAGTCTTGGGAATGCAAGAGAGTGTGAGGGATGAGCCCACACATTCCCAAATGGACTCCCACTTTGGAAGTTAGAGTTCCAATGGATTTCTGAATTTTCAAAGAACAATTTGAAGGGATAAAACTTATTGGATTGAAACGTTCCTTATACCATTGGAATTTTTTTTAAGACTTAGATGTTTAAAATGGGCTTGCATGATCCATTTGAATACTTACAACATATGTTATGAATGAAAGAAGGGCCAAAAATCAAAATGTCAATTTGATTATCGGCCATTAAAACTCAAGAAACACCTTGAATTACATGCATGTAGGTGGTGTGCCACATATTGTTGAAAAGCTTTTGACAAGAGCTATAACTTTGTTTTAAACCTCATTTCAATTTAAAGTTTTCACAAGAAATTATGGGCTTCCAAAGTGGCGGGAATCCAATTTTGAGAATTTTGGGACCCCCAACTGGGGAGTCTCAAGAAAAATAACATTTGAATGCAGGCCCCATGGCTAATCACAGAGAATATTATAAGGGGGAAGGTGGTGGCTTCCCCCAAGTTTGGGTTGTGATGAATTTTGTGAGTGTGTGTATGCCCATGGTTTGTCCGTGCACCAAATGTGTTATAATTATGCACTAACCAACTTGTTTTGTTTGTGTATGTGCATATAAATAATTGACCCATTTGTCCTAGTTCCCATCTTGGAGCTCCAACATGCCTTTCTTACCCTTGAAGTGCTATGAACTAAGGAGCATACCCTAACTCCTTTTTCTTTCATTATTTTCACCTTCAAATTCACATTTGAATCTTTCAAGGAGTTTGGGGTGCGTCATTGAAGTTGAGTTTGTTTTGTCTTAACATGTTTTAATGTGTTTAAGTGTGTTTTTTTGTTGTGTGTAAGTGCATTGTGCATTTTGTTTATTTGTTCAATGGTTAAAAAAATAGACTTGATGAAAATGCATTAGTTTCCCACACTCAAACACCTATAATTATATCTTCATTTTCAAACATTCAAAATGTCCACCTTCAAATTGGCAACAATGTGCCAAATTCAAATGTTCTCCAACTTAAAACCATAAAAACACAAGTTATTACTTAAAGGCCTCATGGTCAAATTTATATATGTTAGGGATTTTTTGTTGTTAATGATGATCATCATGTGGATTTGGAGAACTCGCCAATGCTGCAATGCATTGTTTGCAAATATGAACATGCATCTGAAATTGATTTGACATAATGATCTATTCTCCAAAAGGTTTGATAGAATACAACAAAACCAATGGCACAACTCCCATGAATATTCATGTGGAGACTGCACATCCAAAATTATGGGCTCAAAGGAAGCAGATTTGTAATGAGAAGGTGGGAACACTTGATCATACTTGACAACCAAGAAAAAAAAGGCAAGTCCTTGTAATTATGTAATTACAACATTCTTTGCTACCAAAAAATTTTATAAAAAAATTAATGATGTTCAATTATAGTTTTTTGAAGATCTAGTGTTGTACAACTACAAGGGTTACAAACCATTATCTATTTGCAAAAACCTTTGGTTTCGAAGGTTGGTTTTATGTTAATGTCCCCAAATTCAATTTCCTTTTTGGTCTTCTCTAATGGAAGAAATGTTACCTGTAATGGTGAACAAGACATTGGACCAACATGTTTTGCCAAACTTGAAAACTACAACAACAATTTTAGCTAGTTTCGATCTTTGGATGTCTCATGGCGATGTTCACACATTTGTTTTGGTTATATTTTTTTGATTGAAGCTTGGGTGTTGATGCATGTTATTATTGGGCTATTTGAGGTTCATGAGACTTCCAGGCAACCCATGGCCATACAACTCCCGTCCCTATTGGAGAAGTATGGATTATTGCATTGAACAATTACCTTTGTAAAGGATGGAGGCATTCATTTGACTTTATGGCAATAATTCAAGTCAATTGTTGATTGTGAACCTTTGAAATAATTTAGGGTTTATGAAGGTATTTGCTTTGGGCACATAATGTCTAAGGCATGTCAGTATGCTATTAATGATGATAGTTTTTGTTAGGCTAAGAAGTGTAAGTGTGAAGGATGCACATGTTGGTTTATAGAAAACAATTACATGGACCAAAAAGTTTGGGAAAGGGAGGTAGGAGTGGGGTGGGCTTATTGTGATAACAAGATGCAACATTGAAAATTTAAAACTCTCGTGAAAGGTATTTGCAAGCTAGAGTGGATCACTTTTGACCAATTTTTTGAGTCTTTAAAAGTATGTTTTACAAGCTAGAAATTGTAAAGTTATAAACTTATAAAAATGTTCGTCTTTTTCAAAACAAAATGACACATGACCATGTAATAACTCATAGGTTATAATGTTTGTGAGAAAAAAATTAAGAATTCATAAAAATGTAATAATGAGGGACTTTACCATTTTTGTCAAATTTTGGCCTATGTAAAAGTCCATAAAACTTTTATGTAAAATTCAAATGATTTGCAAACATCGTTTTAAAATTATTACCCACATTTTTTAGTTTTGGAGAAAAAATGAATTTTCTTCATTATAAGCTCAACATATGGTAAGTCCATTTACACATCCTTTATGTATTATCACACTACAACTAGTATGTGATGAAAAGTCCCCCATTTGGTGTAGAAAATTCAACTTCAAAGAATTTCAAGATTCTTTCACATTAGAATAAATCACATTCACATACATGAGTCCTTTTTCATAAAATTTAATATGACATGGGACAAATTCTAATCCATAAGGATGCTAGAAATATGGCCTTTCACACCAAAAGTGATCCACTTTAGCTTGCAAATACCCTAAAGACCATATTTGTAAGAGATTTGCAAGCAAGGTCATAATGTTTGAAAAGTGTCTACAATTTAAAAACGCCATTATTCTTTATTATGGAACGCAAAAAGTTGTGGTTTTGTAGCAAAGAATGTCAAAAGCCCAAGTGTGGGTTGTTGTTGAAGCAATCACATCTTATTTAAACCCTATTGTATCAGCATGTGTCATGAATTAATCAAGGGGCCATTCACTATTGTCAAACGCTATGACAACAAGTATTGCATTTATTGTGAACATGTAAGCAACATTATTGCCATTATTTGGTGGGCCTAAAATTTATGACTTGTTTGAAAGTGAGATCCTTGTTTTGCATAGAAATATGCAATTGGAGGTTATTAAGGTTATCAAACCTTTGTTTGTATAAGAACTTTTGATGGAGGGTAGGCTCATAATATGATGGCCATCGTGTTGGATTTGCACTTCAAGTCTTATGTGTTTCGGAAAATTTGTTGGGACGGGGAATGCCATTCAACTAGCCATTGAATATGATGCTGAAATTGTTGTTCCTCTTTTCAAGGTTTGCTTTGAACAACTAAACCCTACTACCATTAATGCATTTATTGATGCGGTAACAATTGATGTTGTGGGCGAGGAATTTGAAAAAAATATGTTTGGTGTGGGGGTCTCAATTGAATAAAATTCACGTGCATTAGTTACTTGAGCTATATATGTTTAAGAGGCATAATGTTTTGCCATCTGTGTGTGTAGATCCACTAGCATGGTGGCACATCCATGAAAGCCACTTTCTAAACATGGGTTTCCTAGTAAAACAAATTCTTGGAATCATGGGTTCACAAATAGAAACTAAGCGTGTGTTTAGTCTTGCAAGTGTGTTGACAACTTTAAAACATTGTCACTTGTAGGTGGAAAACATCGATCAAATCATCAAAGTGGTGAAAAATTGGCCTAATGGCCCATGCCACAATTGCAAACCAAATGTTGATTTGAAGGAATATTGTAAAGAGGAAGATTCTTTGGCAATGGAGAACTATGACTCACTTGAAAAAACTAGCAAGTTGACAATGATTAATTTTGTGGTTTGTTTTTGTGGGGGTGTGGTTGGGGCAAGAAACTTGTGTTGCAATTGAGCAGAGTTCTTCATTGCAATTCCCCTACATGTTACTTTGTTTTGAATTCTGCTTGTGTTGTTTTTGTTTTGCTAGATTAGCTTGTAGTCTTTTAAGCAACCAAATTTGGAAATTTTGCATACATAACCTTTGTGCATATCTGCCATGTTTCAAAAACTGAAAATTGGAATATTCATAACCAGTAGATGAAGGAGAAAAATAAAATTATTTGTAACCGGCTACTACAATAGATTGAATTTTTTTGGGGATACATATCCTTCCTTGCCCAAAAATAAAATAAAATCTATTATTGGTATACACAGGTTAGGTCTAGATGTTGATAACTGGACAACACTGGTGAGGACCAGTGCCCATTTACACTGAATAGGTAGCAGCCCTAGGGATCTTGGGCCTGTCTAACGTTTAGGGGTTAAAATTGAGGAGTTGGGCTCCAAGGTCCTTCTACATTTTATCTTTCTCCAAGGAGTTCCCAAAAAGAACCCATACTTACTAGCTACATTAGACCTACTTAGCTATGTTAAGACCTATACACCAGGTAGCCAGCACTCGGCTGGTGCTGGTTCCCAGTTTGCCGAAAGGTTCGCCCTACTGGGTCTCTCCTTAAGGAGCACCCGGTGCTGGCTCTCCCATACACAAAGGACTGAACCTGCTGATTCTGCTTGTTTTCAGGCATTGCTATTTTGTCGTAATCAGCCACAGTGGCAGATTCTGCCTTCTCCTACCTACCTGGACTATGTTTTAAGACCTGCCTAGCTACTTTAAGACCTACTAGGGAGCTCATTTAGTGAAGGGTAAAGCCCCAGGGCAAGGGCACTACAGAAATAAGGGCCCCACAGACGGGAGAGGCCTGGTTTCCGTAAATGCCCCAGCCCAAGTTATGGCCAGGGTGAACCAGCACCTGCACTGGTAGTTTTGGTAGTTTCACCTTCTCAAGTGAGGTGAGGCTTCGAAGTGTCTATGTTTAACCTAGGCAAGCCCTCAATTGGATTAGACGACCTTCAATTTCTCTTTGGACAAAATACTTTTAATGTTCAGAATCAATCAAGAAATTTTCTTTAGTAATGTTGGTTGGCTCTAGGTTTGAGATTTTTACCACTGTTGTTGGCCTGTTCCAGGCAATGTTTTGTTTTTAAGAATTTTTGTTTCTGGCCAAAGTGGCTATCATCTCTAGGAAGATTTAGAAATAGTGATGATCATCTATGATAAGATTTAGCTACATATGGCTATAAACCAAATATGAAATTAAAATTCCTCATTTATCTTTCTATATTTTGGCTACACATTAGAAACCAAGTGCAGAAATCTGATGACTTTTATTACTTTTTTTTCTCTCAATTTTGGAGGTTGGCAAACTCCAAAATCACTTGATTTTCAAGTTTGAAATTTTGAAATTTTCTTTTGAGCGAAATGTCACCAATAAATAAAATGGCCGGTTCCAGGTCTCTTGTACCTCAGGATTAAAATTCTGGGGAAAAGAAATATTGAAAACCAGAATTGGCCTTCAAATCTCTATTGTAATGATCCCAGTACTAATCTTGTTTTGTTTTCTAAGCATGCAATGTATTCCTTTTCTGAAAAGATTGCAAGTAAGTACCTATGTGTCTCTTCAAACTTTGGCGGCCAAGTATGAACTGGTTGCACAATGTTAAAGCATCCCCACCGGTGCTGAGTATGCAACCCTGCCAAAATATTTCCCACATCCAAGTTTAATTATTTACTTTTTTTGCAACCCTACCCATAAAATTGAAACTGGGACTGCAAAAATATAGGAACTACTACCTAATAGCAAACCAGCTGGACCAATCATTATGTTTGGCTAATAAAAAACAGAGAGTGGCAGTCGGATCACATTCAGTACACTCTTCTCCAGAAGGTGACCAGCCTCAGCAAACTGAGGAGCGAAACCATTTTCCTGAGTAAACCGACACATTTTGACTTTTCTTCGTCTGGATTTAATGTGCAGCCTCGCATACTGAGCACCGGTGGGAATGCTTTTAGTACTTACAAATCTTGGGCTGTGTATAGGTGAAACTGGATTTGATTTGGATGAAAAGAAATAATTCTGTGAAGAAGCAACGAACTGAAATTTTAAGAGGTAAAGAAATCACGGTCTCAAACTTATCAAAAATTTGATTTAATTAAAAAAATTAATTAACACTGCAACTTGATGTTTATCAAGTCAAAATAATTGGTACAATGAAGATCAAAGGTTTTTTTTGTAAGAGCTAGAACTGGCCAACACTGATTTTTACTATGGCATTAATTAATACTAGTGGGTGCCCGTGACCTTCGGCCACTGTGAAGTCCCCCTCATCCTCCACAACATTTGCCAAAGCATATGGGATAAAAATGAGATGCTTATATGCAGAACATGATGAGGAACGCATTGTGAACTTGGGGAACATATTGGGAACCCATTAGGAACTTAGAGGGAACACCATGAGAACACATTGAGAAACAGGGAAAAATGGAAAAAAAATCCTTCCCGCCCCCCCAAACTTAAAAGGAATAAAAGCAAGGCACCTTGGGCCTTCCCATTGGCTGAAATTTTACTGTCCGTCCAGCTTCGACGAACCTGCAGGGACTCTCCCGTGCCCAGCCCGCCCGTGCTGGCCACCGTCACAGCCAGTCAGCCCCTCTCCCGTGCCCAACACGCACAGGACTTGCAGGGACTCTCCCATGCCCAGCCCGCCCCTGCTGGCCACCGTCACAGCCAGTCAGCCCCTCTCTCGTTTTCGCCAGGCCGGGCCTGGTCGTCCGTCCGTGATGGACCCGAGCTCCGTCGCGGACGTAGTGAATTTATATATAAGATTGGGTGGTTCTCTGGTTTTTCTGAAAATCATCAGATCCAGGTTTTAAATGAGATTTTAGAACAGCCCCAATTTTTATTCTTTTAAAATATATATCATCTTGAAGAGACCTAGGCAATGTTTCAAATTTTATGAAAAAAAATTCACTGATTTTCAAAGTTCTGGTTCTTACACATTTCACACCAGCCAGTTTTCAAGGGTGGTTTTCACGTACTGGTTAACAAAAGTTCAATTATTGTGAACTTCAATTTTTATTTTTTTAAATTACCAAAGTGATTTTTAAAATGAAAAAATAATACTTCTAAAAATTCAACTACTTGGACTTGACTTTTAATTATTTTTAATTACAAAAATGACTTTAAAAGCATCCATATAACAATGAGTGATTTTTTTTCCTTCAACAATTTATATATCAGCAATTTCATCTTGTTCAAATGAGCTTTCAAATTTTTTAACTCTTCTTCTAAATCTAGATCTCTTTCAAATAACTCTAACAAATTGGAAGATGGCTTTTAGCTAACTCTAGAATCATTTGGTCTATTTTTTTTTTTCAATTTTTAAAAAAAAATCTAATTTCTAATTATAAATGACATTTTCTTAAATTTGTGAATACGCTTGCTTCAAAAAATATATATCCTCCATGTGTGACCCTACAATGCCCAAGGTTTGAGAAGCCAAATAACTAATAATAAGATTCATGGTTTCATACTTTCCCCACAATTGATTGCAAAGGACATTTGATTTCTTACAATGTAAAAGGAACAAAATGCTTGTAAAATAAAACTTACACACAACAAACAATGACATGATTAATGTTTATTAAAAAACCACAAACACAAAAAGATAAAGAAAAGAAAGAAAGAAACACAAACAAAAATATGTACAAAAATAAAAGAACAAAAATAAATGTAAAAGAAAATAATATAATAATACAAAAAATAAAAATAAATTGTAAAGGAAAAAAATCAAAACCAAAACCAAAAAATGAAAAAATAGCAATGCTAAAAAAAAATTAAAATTAAAGAAAAAAATGATGAAAGGAAAACAATACAAACAAATAAAACAAAGATAAATAAAATAGGACCTATTTATTGAACATGGCTAGAGAAGTCCATTGTAATGGAAAATACTCTTCCCAAATTTGCATAGAGCAAAATTAGGGGGAAGATGCTCATCTGAAAATGTGAACATCACAATAATAAAATAACATGCAATGACCAATTATAAAAAAAATGTAAAATGATAGTTTATATAAATAAGTGTGTTGTGAAAAGGAAGTTTGTATTTCCACAATGGTTTGAAGGAATTAATGGGACTACATTGTAATTAAATAAGAAATTTAATCTCTATTTTTTGACCCACACCATCAAGTAGCATGCCTACAATCCTTGATTCCAACATGATTAAGTGCCAACTATAATACATCAATGTTTCATCCAAAACCCACCTACACAATAGCTTGGTAACACAATCGAATTTAGACATGAATGTAAATTGTCAATGTAGCTAAAGTACATAATACATAGTCTAAAATGCCCTTAATCTATGACTCTACTTTAATGTCTTCTACTCCTCTTCAAATTGCTTCATCCATAAGAATTGATTCCTTTGTTAATAATTCATTAACCAATGCAAGATTAAGGCTTTGGGGTTTGTGTGGCATTGTCAAGAAGTTGTTTAGCCTTGGTGCATCATCAATTGTGCGAAATTGCCATATCATTGATATGGTCTTTGTAACGACCCCATGTGCAACTATTTTACAACTATAACAAAACTAAATTACAATTAAACTAATTTTTTTTGTGATTGAGTTCATATTTTTCAATTTAATTTCATAAAATATATAAGTTGAACATCATCCTAAGGATTCATCTATTTCTATTTGCTCTAAAACCTTTTGTAACATTGAGAATGTCAATATAATTACAAGTGGATGAATCCTAACATGCAATGGAGTTTGAAATTTGTACCATTACAAGTTTATAAGCTTTCAAAAAAAGCTTACATGAAAAAAACTTCCACAATAACCTTTTATGATAAGCTTCGATGTTAGTAGTTTCCATATATTGCATCAAAAAAAATTTGAAGTTCTTTTTCTTCTTTCCAATGAAGTAGATGTTGAAATTGTAATGGAAAAACACATTTATCTACTATGATTCTTCAAATCTTAGTTTTGTGTTGCCTCTTAATTTGCTTTTATGTTTCTTTCTGAAAAACATTTATCAACCTCCAAAACATTAGAGTTTTAGATGAAAGGGAATGTTGTTGCCATTTTTAGAAATACAATATATGTGGTGTCCATTGTTGACAAACAAGTAAAAGCCTAAAGGATGATCAAAATATTTGACATTAACCATAGTTAGTAACAAATTGCTGTGTAGAAATATTATTTATGTAAATATCATTATTTTCTACTTCTTTTCTTAGGTTTTGCTATCATTATTTATTTTTCTTGCTATTGTTATATGTGGGATGCTTGGTAAACTAGTATGTATCCTTCTAAAGGTTGGTTTTTATTATAATGGAATTCATTAAGAAATGACTAAAAATTAACTTAATGTTGAATTTGTGTGGATGTAGGAAAAGTAATGGTCACCTAATTGGTAGACATGGCCCTTAACGAGTTGTTCAACTTGAGTGTGGTAAGTAATCTCATTACTTGTCATTTATTTTCATTTAGTTTCTACATGCTAAGTTTCATTGTTTTGCACAAAAGGTACGTAAGTTGCACAGTGGGGAAGCTAGTTGATTTGTAGTTGCATATTAATATAAACATTGCAAATTGTGATATGCATAATGTGATGAAAATATAACTATGGCATGTAATTCATGTTGGCACCCATTTGTGATGAGCTAATTAAATATTGCTTACACTAGAATATGTGTGAATTGAGTCCTTATTAATTAATACAAGTGAACTATTCCATGTTTGTGTTAATTTTAATTTAGTCACATTTGTTCATGGCGATGCAATTTTAGAAAATTAATGAACGAATAGGTGGGTGCAAGCTTCATGTGCAATAGGGTGGGGGCAATGGAAACCTAACATGACATGCCATTTTTGGGCACTAAGATGATAGTTTGGTGTACATCATTAGTGGTGAATTATTTATAAGATAGTTAAAATGTAGTTTGTGTTATTTACAACATGGATCATTTGCTTGCAACATAGTTGCAAGCATGTTTTTCAACCATTTTTGTTAATTGCAAGTTAACATTCCATTCTTTAATTGTAAACCAACACCATGTAATGAATTCCAACAATCACAATTGAAAAATGTGTTAAATGAAATCAATCGCACCTTAGTATTAGGCATATCGAATTAACAATTGTAATGTGATGATATTGCTACTCCTTATAGTCACAAAATCAAATGTATATATTCATTTAATAATAAAACCACTACAAAAGAACTCACATTCTTCAAGCTAATGGCATTATTACCAAATTTTGCACAATGATATCTCAGATCCTTTATAATTATACAATAAAAACATGATTGTCATAATGTAGTCCCACATGTGAGGCCTTCCAAGGTCATGAAACAATACTTACACCACTATTAGTAGTTGCATGATAGTATTCAATCAACTGTCATACGATTGTTTTAAACTTAATACCCAAACTTTTAGTTGCAAGACAATATCTAATTATGAAAATGTAGTTATGGAAAAACAAAATACTAGAAAATAAACATGTCAATTATTAATGAATTGCTAATGAATTGCCTTCTAATTGCAAAAATCCCTCCATAAGTTGCAAGGTAGTTCCATTTTAGGTGAATATTTTTCATCCATGTTGGATCAATGAAAATGGGCAAACTTCCTATGTGCCACAATTTTTGTTTTCTTGCTTAACACATGGGAATAAATTGTCCACTATGATGTTCTAGTTGCAAAGTAGTTGCACATATTCTTGTCACCATATATGTTAACCATATATGATGAGTTGCACCATTGCAACTAATGCAACTTGTCCATGCAACTAACATTGTATTTCGATAATGAGTTGCACATAGTCATTGCAACTAGAGAATGCAATTGCACACCCAATTGCAAAACCCCCATTTTTTTCATAATGTCTAAACAAAAGATAAGTACCAAGTTTTATTTGTAATTGTTGATGTTGTTAATACTTGAAGATTTTTATTGTTTTTCATGTTCCTCATGTTGTTGTCACCATTTTTTTTCAACTAATTTGGTAGCTACATGTGATAAATGATGATGATGAGGAGGAGGAGATTGAAGATTCACAAACTTTCCTAAATTCACCATTTCCTACAAAACATGATTTGTAGTAGCATATCCCTCATTTATAACATGTGATCTAGAGGGTGGTGGTGATCCATTGATGCCGAAAAAATCATGGGTATTACTACAATAATGTTGACAAATTGGTGAGGAAAATCACAAACCTTTCAAGCCCCGTGTAATAATAACATTTGGCAATGACCAAAGACAGTAGGACAAACAAGGTGTCAACAAAAACAAAGAAGCCAATGACACCATTGTCCAAATTGGCAACAATACGAGCTTGCAACAACTTGAGATTTGTTCATAATTGTCTTGTTTGAGGAATACGAAGAATGGGTTTTCCATGAGATAATAATTGATGATCATTTAACTTTAAATTTTTGTTTGAGGTAAAAAACGAGAGAGCCAAGATTAGGGTTTATGGCTATTTTGTTATGGTTTTCAAATTAGGGTTTTTTGGCTTTCAAATGAAAAACCGGATTTATTTTTACATTTTAGGGTTGTATATTTCTATAGGTGCATTTGGGTATTTTTATCAAACTTTGTATCAAACTTATAATCTTAGATTATAACCTTTAGTTTAAATTGTGATCCCCACCATAGGCCTTTGGCTAGTTTGCAAGCCCTTCCTTAGTCCTGGCCTAATATGTGACCTTTTGATGATGTAAAATTGTCACCTTTGGTCTATTTTTCATTTTTCCCTTTTGAAGGTGTAGGACCCTGCTTTGGGGGTTTTTTTTTAATGGGGCCTCTCATTCAATGTGACATCTCATGCTCTAGTTAAGGAGCTTTGCTCTTGCAATGTAGTACGCTTAATCAATAAAAACATTACTAAGCATTTCAAGTTATTTCCTTGCTTAGCGAATAACATCCCTTTAACTCTTTTCTAGACTTTTTTTCCTTTGTCTTCAACTAAAGCTTGGGTTTTGGCTTCAAACTCCCTTGGAACTTTCCATTTGGGTTTTCCTCGTCCTTGTTTGTATGCATGCATCTCTTCAGCTTTGAGGTGAGAGGTACATTTATCTTTTTGACTTCCCTTTGATCATTTGGCTCATGACCCATTTAATGTGGCTTCTTGGCATCTACTATTGATATTCCTATAGTGGTGTATTTTCCTCCCCCTTCATGGTGGTGCAATCAATCATAGGGACACTAGGACATGCCTATGATTATATTTAAGGCACAATTGGGAGGAGATTCAAATGGAACATGTTATTTGGGTGCAAGCACTTGCAATGGCTCTTTTTCCCCATTTTGATCCCCCTTGGTAGACACCCTTTGTTTAGGTGCCTTTTTGTTTTTAATCTTGCCCCCATCATGTTGGTTTGGAAGGATCTTTCTTTAAGATGTGTTGGGGAATATGGCTATGTTATTAAGGTTTTCCTGCCCCTTGCTTTAGCCCTAGCCTCTTATTAGTGCTTTGCAAATGTTTCATCTTTTGAATTTGTATTTTCCTTGCTCATACTCCTTGTTAGATTTTTAATTCGATTCAAATTTGGAGTTTTCCTTGGATTCTTTTAAGTTTTCATTCAATCATTGCATCTTTTAGCTAGTGCTTTTTTGGGTATGGTTTTCAAGCATTTTCAAGACCTTTTTACTTCAAGGATCAAGAAGTGGCTTCACACAACTTTTACAAGTCAACTCCCATGTCACAGAAGGTCATATCATAGGGTTTAATGTTTGAGCTTTTGGCGATGCCATGCTTTTGGCTTTGGTTAAACCTTTTGAAGGCATTCAACTAATTACAGTGGGTGAAGTTTTATATTAGTTGATGAATAGACATTTATGTTTGTAATTTCCTGACATGTTTTTGCTCACTTGTCACTTCACTAATTCGATGTGGTAGTTAAAGGTGGGTGAAAGGTTGTGGTTCATGGTGTTCAAGTTGTTTTAAATTCCATCTTGATTGGGTGGTGTTATAGGTGGATGTCACAAATGCCTTCAACATCATCTCTAAACTAACCATCTTCTATGAGGTTTACACAATAAGAAACTAATTGTTTCAACTTTTCCCTTTTATATTGGTCCTTTTATGCCTAGCAAGTCCCCCTCGTGTTTAACCACCATTCTGCTTTGGGAGATTTATCCATCATCCATTGTTTAGAAGGCATGTGCCTAAGCAATATATTCATTAATGCCTTTTTTTTTGTGTTAGCCTACTTTTGTGCACTATGTGTTTTGTGGGGTTTTTTTCCCTCTTGTATTTTCCTTTTCTTGTTGGTGACAATCACATCATTGGTTCGCCTTTTATTTTTCCTCTTATTTCTAACCATTTAATTTCTTAGTTAACTTTGTGGGATTTGTGGTCTAGCCCAAGGGGGACACAATGTAAAATTTAAGATTTACATGCATCAAATGACCATTTTTAAGGGTATTAGATAATTGTCCAACCTATTTTTTTATCACCCTATTATTGTCTAATTTTCTAATATATATGTATTAAAAGCACCTTATAATCCATTATTTTATATAATCACATACCTTATATTATAATTAAATTGATTATTCGAATGAAATGTACCTTATAAATTTATCCAATAAATCAATATATTACACCTTATATTTTTATTCACATATTTTTAAATTTTTTTACAAATGCCCCCCCCCCCCCCCCCCGAGTGGTCTAGCTTCATAAGTGGTCATGCATACTTATAAAAGACTCTTGGGCCTAGGTTGTCAAAAGTTCTATTTTAACAGCTTAGTTATGTCATAGGTAGTTAGGTTAAACTGGGTTAATTAGGTTAGTTAGTTAGTCCTAAACTAGTTTGAACGTGAACATAATTCATAATATTTAGTTTCGGGATATAATCCCATGGAATGTGATTTCAAATCACTTTTGGTGATTTGAGATTCCAAACATAGTTGCTTCATATTTTTGTAGGTTTTGTGTTATGAATAGATTTCATATTTTTGCAAGGTTTTTATGTTTATGGTTTTTCTTTTTTATGTTTGGGCTTGGATTCATGTGTGTTTGCAAGTGAGTTTCATTTTGAATCACCAAAAATGTGATCAAATTTTGGTTAATGCAAGAAAACTAGATTTCATTTGTTTGTTTTAGCATTTGTTGTGTAAGTGGTTTACTTGGTTTTTTGTAGTGCCAGGTGGCATGTGTTAACTTTGAGGGTGTGGTTGTGTTTGCAACTCCTTGGAGGTTTGAATTCCAAAGGGGGCCTAGACCCCAAAATTAGTGTTTTTCATATTTTTCCCACTCCTTTTTCTTCCCCTCTGTTTCTTTTTGGGTTCTATGGCATGTGTGCATAGAAATGTTGCTGTAGTAGCAACACAAATTGGGAGCTACATATTATAAGGTGTTTTATGATGAATGAACTGTTATAACTTGTTGAAGCAGAAGAGGATGAATAAGAAGAAGGAGAAGAAAAAAAGAGGGGTAGGGGTAGCGAGTTGTTATAGCACGTTGTAAATAACATGTAGGCTTGGGCAAGGTGTAGGTCAAATTGAGTTTGACTTGGCAAGTTCATGCAGTTTGAGCAAAGGCCTGGGGGGATAAAAGGGGGTCAATCCAATCTGGACCTACCCTGGGTCAGTTGTGTTAATTTAAAAATAAATAAATTAGTATATATATTTCATCCAAGTGTAAGATTTTTTATCCATAATTTGGATGTAAGATTTTTCATATAATGTTTTCATCCATCCATGATTTTTGGCGAACCATATCTTCCACATATGGCCTTCAATTCAGCAATTTTCACATCATCGGATTCATCTTAGTAAGCTTTATGCAACAATGGGTAGCCACTTTTGGAGATTGTGATTTTGGGAGTCCAAAGACTAATATTCCTATTTTTGGAATTTATTTCACATAAAATCCCCAAAATTGATATCTCCCACATAGGATGCCTTGTTCATCATTACTTTTATGGTGTAGGAAGTTATCATCTTAGGAAGTTTTAGCTAGATTAATAGAAGGTCATTTCTCAGCCTTTTTTTTGGTGGTGTGGTGCGAGGGGTGCAAGGAGGTGTGAGGTGCATAAAAGGGCACGAAACATAGGAGCAACACATGGGTGACTTACATGTAAGTATTCTTAATACTCATAGATCGTGGAGTGTCATGCCATTAAGCCACATCATCAAATTTTGAATTTTTACATATTGATTGTTGTAAGTTTTTGAACGGAGCTTACACGGGTGGAAATGTCACAACCCTACTTTGGCCAACTGTGAGGGTGAAGCCCAACAATTGGAAAAAGTGAGGATTTGGAGTCCTCCGGGACTCTCGAATGTTCAGAGCTATATAGCAAGGGGCAAAACACCTTGCATTGAAGTGTTCTTAGTATCGTTGAAAAGGTCTTGAAACGTAGATGTCGAAAATGCCCTCGCATTTTCGATTTGGACATCTGTAGCCCAAGTTATGGGCAAAAAAGTCCGGGAGTCAAACTGGCAATTTGACTCCCGACCATTAAAAGTCGGGAATCTACCAGCTTTCGATGTCCGACTCAAGAGTGCAATACGTCGTTGAAAAGATCTCGATAAGGGCTACAACTTCAGTTTAGACCTTGTTGCAATCAGAGGTCAGGGAGAGGAACTATGACATCTCAAAGTCTTGAGAGTCCAGAATCGGGACACTTGGGTGGATTTCGAGACTCCAACTTGGGAGTCCCGGGAAAAAGAGCCACTTGGATGTAGGTGCGGCGGAGTGTCGCAGAATATACTATATGGGGGATGGTGGTGGCATCCCCCGAGTCTGGGCCATGGTGAATCTTGTGGTCCGAAGTGCCCTTGGCTTGTCCCAACACCAAAGGGTGTCCCGGAAAGTGAACTAACCACTTGGGTGGTTTGTTTTGATGCAGGTTCAAGTTTGATCAACTAATACCTCTTCCTAGTCTAATCCCTGGGCTCTCAACTCGACCCTCTACCCCTTTCTAGAGTTGGAAGCCGGGAGCGTGCCTCCAAGTCTCAACTTCCGCAACTTGACTTTGTGAAACCCTCAAGTTGGTTTCCCCCCGTGACTTGGGAGCGCGTCAGGAAACGTGTCTATGTTAAAGAGTTCCTCCCCCTTGTGTTGTAGGTTTTTACACTTATTTCTTATGTTTATGTTTGGGATTATCAATTTTTTATTAGGGGGTAGGGAAATCAGTTGGGTTGTGTGCCTTTGGGCTACATCACAAGGTGATCACAAGTTTGTGTGATGATCTTTTGTAGATTTGTGCATATTGTTCAATAAGAAACTATAGAGAAAAGGCTATGAGCCCCCCATGTGTGTTGGTTGTAGCATGTAGTGAGCTTAGAGGTTGTAGTTGGAATGGTTAATGGTCGGGTATGGGACAAGGTTACCACCTAGTTCTGATTACTAAATAGGTCTTGCTTGACCCTTTATATGCACATACATAGATATTAGGGTTTAGTGGTGGGTAGGTTGTACATGGTGCTTATATTTGTTATTGGGTGAAATCTAGTTAATGATCGATAGACCCATTGTGGTAGTGAGATTGGGGTAATGACCAATTGAAATCGCATTTGTTGTTTCTATGGTTGTGAAGGCCTTGAGTGTGTGTTTGGTCTCATAGAACATTTTTGTGGATGAAGGTGCCCCAACCATATAAGTGTAGTAACCCTAGTTACAATTATGGTTAGGGGGATTTTAGGGTTAGGGAAAGTCACAACAAGTCAGCATCCTTGTAGGATTAGTTGAACTAATACATGTGCAACAATCCTAGTCACAATGAAGTTTCAAGGTAATAAAATTTAGGGTTATAGGTTCCAGGGTTACATGTATCGGGTTTTTAGGGAGACCCAAATTGGGGTTAGGGTTTCATCATGGATAGGTGTCGAAGATGGGTTTTTTAAATGATTTACTAGGCGAGGGGTGTGGTTCCAACCACCTACCCCACCTACATTATCACTTAAAGGAGATTCCTTAGATTTTGAAATAGAACTGCCATTGGTAATGTCGTTACCATTTGTGTGGAATGACATGTATGGCGCCTCCAAAGGGCCATGTTGATTTTTTGGCGTGGTCAACATCATCAAATTGGATGATTTCATCCAGGAGTTCGATACCCAATGTGATATGCAATAGTTACAAAATCCGTAACAATTTACACCTTTCCTAACATCCAAGGGTTTATTCTAGCATCTGGAAGGACCACCCATGGATGATTATCACAAATTTTGTGATGCCCATGAGGTTGACATTGAGGAATGGTGCCAGTACTAGTTGCCAAATAAATTTTCCATCACCAATGGTCAATTGGTTGCGTCGACATAAGTCCTTCAAAGACCAAAAGATGGTAATTCAAATTTTTTTTTTGCTTTTAGCTTCCTATAACAATGTATGTTATAAATGTGAATCCTTTTTTATAAATTTCATTATTAATTGGAGTTATGAGACATTGCCATAATAAGAGGTATTGGATTTCTATTTTGTGACATGTAAAAATGGATAATGTAGTTTGCTTTTGCTTGAATATAGTGATTGGAGGTGAATGGGGGAAGGTCAAGAAGAGGAACTTAGACTTGTTGGGTGAATGCAAGTTATAACAGTTCACTTTATGTGTCCCATTGCAATTTTTTGTAGGGTGGAGTGAATTAACATGCCAAAAAATCATTTATATGCATAATTGGGACTTGGTTTAAGATTTTCAATTTCAATAAGAAACTTCTATATAATTTTGCACAATAAATGTGCACCCTTATGTATTAATGGGCTTTTGAACTAAAGACATATGGATTGTCTCAACCATATGCACTTCCCATACACATGAAATATTCAATATCATTTTTTCAAAATATATCTTACATGGACTTACTATTTGATAGATGAAAAAAATACAAACATAGATTCAAAAACTTCATTACAAAAGCTTTAACAAAAATATAGTTATGGACTTTTGAATGAACAAAATTTGAACATTATTTTCAAAAGTTTTTACATGGATCATTTTTGTTGGATTGATGATTCTTTTCCTTGTAAAGTGTATGTAAAAAATATGTATAAGTTTGTATATTTTCATATGAATTCAATTACTTCATTAACAAACCCATAATCCCCCATTTATATTAATTCAACACCAAAAAAATGAACTTTTAAGGACTTTTTATCTACCAAAAATGAGCCAAAAATAAACCTTGTATCTACCCTATTGCTGAAGTAAAGAAATAGGAGTAGAAAAGGGGCATAGTTGGAGAGTGTTGTTGTTGGCCTCAAAGTGAGAAAATGATGGTCTGCCCTCTTGTGAAGGCAAGAAAATCATGAACTAAGGAGCATGCTATCCCACACAAAGACTATGTCAAGGGTTGTTTTGAGTGAGGTAGAAGCTTTGGAGGTGTAAATAATTGTAGATATAAGATGTGTAGCAAAGGAAGACAATACAAAGGCCAATATATGAAATAACTAGAGCAGGAATTGGGAGTACTTGAAACTAAAAAGCAATGCATTATAACCTCTTATTGAAGATTGAAAATTTTTGTGTGTAAAGACTTGTTGGATTTCATGAGTGATGATGGTTGTATGAGTATGCTTACGTTAAAGTTGTAGTTGCTAAAATGAGGGACGAAAGGATTGAGAGAAAGGGGATTGTTGTTTACAATAGACAAGAAAAGGGGATTATAATCAAGAAATCAAAGAAGATATTGGTTAGAAGAAGAAGTAGGGTTGCTGTAGTAGATAGGAGAAGGAAAACATAATCAAGAAACAAGGAAGAAAATTGTTAGAAGAAGAGGGTTCTATTTGTACTTGGCTAATGTTTTAAGAAATGATGTTTTGGATGGGATTTGCTTGGAATTAGCCGGGAACATATTAAGCCAAAAATGAGGGGCAATGGAATAAAAGTTGAGTAATAAGTTGTGACTCTTTTCTTTGATGATCTCCAAGGGAGTAAGGGGGAGTGAGCTAGGTTAAGGTGTTAATGATGCGCTAATTTTGCGCTTAATAGGTTCTTTGGATTGCCCATGTCCTCTTTTATTTTTTTTCCCATTTTATGTTTGGGGGGCGGGGGGGGGGGGTGTGGGGGTGGATCAACATCATTTCCATAGAGCTCATTGCGCCAATGGCTTATTTGGGGAGTTAGTCATTTGTTGCACCTATCATTGTCGTTAGGGTTTTATCAAATCATCATTCGTTTTGATGGGAGGTGATAAATGTTAATAGTTTTGGTCTTAGGGTTTTGGCTAGTCTTTTCCTGGATGATTGCCACTTTGGTTACATCACAAAATTAGAAAAAAAACCCAAAAAAGGACATTATAGAGAAGCTGGCGAGACTGCCTGCCTGGTACCTCTGTGGAAACCAGCATTTAAAAAACATTTGTACCGAATTTTCTTTCCCAAGTAAAATTTCTGTCATGAAATATTCGCGTTAAGAAAAAATCACCGAAAATGCAGAAAATTTCTAAAAATTCTCCACGTTTCTGCACATTGTTCAAGCAAGTAGCCAGGATATAGGAGTTGAACAAATTTTCTACTTTCATAGCTGGTCTAAAGCCAAAAGTGGCTAAATCTCTTGGTGGATGATCGCCAGTGTGGCAACATCACAAAATTGGAAATAAAAAAGTAAAAAAATTGGTATCACTGGAGACATGATCAAATTACAAATGGGCAACTGACCATGTCCATGGAAACATTGATTATGGGGATATAATGACAAGCATTTAATGGAAAAAGCGCATTGTGAACAGGGCTATTCCTTCAGAGAGTGCCACTAGCTACTGCGTAAGTAACGAACAAAGTCAGGGTTATGGATTGCGCTTTTGGCCTGGGGGCCACTGACGCCTCTCCGTCCGCCCGCACGCACGCACGCACGCCCGCACGGCGGGAGGCACATATTAGATTTCGCCGATTTCGAGGACGGTAACAAAGTACCTACGCGCACAACAACAAATCTATGAAATCGGCCGGATGTGAACTTAAGGAACGCCTTCTTACGTCAGAGAGGATGCCTTTACTATTTTTCCCGCCACTGTGAAGTTTCGACGTCTGTGCGTTCGGAGAAAACACTAGTTTCAAAAACTTGTTTAGATTCGGACAACTGTCAGACGCTTTCGACGTCGGAAAACTTCGTATGTCTGTTTTTTAATGTTTCTTTACTGTTGGTGTCCAGTGGTGCAGCTTCTGAGGAATAAAGGTTCAGGGTTTAGGATTTTGCTATGTTTTCCCTTTAGTGGTGTCCACTGTTGCAGCTTCTCGGGATTGAAGATTTAGGTTTCCGGGGTTTGCTCTGTTTATGCATTACTCTTTCGATGGTGTCCAGTGGTTTAGCTTCTGAGGATAGGGATTTTCTGTGGTGCGAAGGAGTTGCTAGGCTGAACATGTGTTTAGGACATACACTGGTCTTGGAAACATCTCAAGCTATACTACTGCTGTTCGAACACCTCGATGCAAAGGAGTTTCAGGTTTTCTATTTAATTTTCACCCAGAAATCTAAACCTGGGCTTCTCAAAAGCAGAAGACAAGTAATTTGGTAGACGTTTTTTTCCCTGTTCTCACTCCACATGCCAGCAGAATGTGATCGTAACTTGGAACTTGACACTAGAGTTTAGAAGAGATGCCTATCACAGAGATCAAAATGGACAGTGAAGTTATGACATTTCACACATCAGAATACAGCTCTTGGAAACAAAAAGAAAACCACTTTCTCTTGAATGAGACTCGAAAGTTGGAGAAGCAGCTTCAAATGTTTGTTCTGTCTTTCCATCTTCCGTTTTGGTATTACTATACTCCAACCAATCAGTCTACTGCCAGCAGTACTCAGAAATGTTCAACTCTATCAGAACACTGTCCTATCCAATAGTGGGAAAAACAACTCATCAAATGCAGAAAGAGAAGAGAGGGCAAGTGGGACCCCTGGAAACCTCACTAGTCTGGGTTGGATTCTGGAGGCATCATGGACTAACCGATTGCAGGTTACTACATTCCCCTAAGATTCCAACTAAAAGACAGACACAGATGCCAGAGTTACATCTATCATGGATTCTCTATTCACTGGCTAAATCATGATGGTGCTCTCTCTCCAG
Source organism: Sphagnum tenellum (assembly GCA_963921925.1). Classification (NCBI taxonomy): domain Eukaryota; kingdom Viridiplantae; phylum Streptophyta; class Sphagnopsida; order Sphagnales; family Sphagnaceae; genus Sphagnum; species Sphagnum tenellum. The sequence continues at coordinate 8,720,185 of OY998142.1, forward strand.
GTCGTTAGTCTGATGTGGGGTGGGCTTCAATGATCACCTTTGCCTACTGACAGGCTGCATTGTTCAGACACCACCACAATAAGCCAACTATCCACACTACTTGCTCTTTCTTCATCATCAAACTAGCTCATCCAAACAGGAAATCATGGAAGAAAGAACTAGCCTTCAAAATGCAAGATCCAAAACTTGATGACAAAGTCCATGAACAAGCTTGGGCTGAGGCAACAGCCGTTTGGATCTCTGTCCTAATGAGGCACTCAGATTGTTGTACTATTAGTTGATGAACCAGGCCTTTGTTCAGTCATTTAGCCTGCTGTGACTACTCCCTCCATCAATGACTTAGTCGAAGATGTCAGTCTCAGAGCATGGAATCAACCATAGAAGTCAATTGAAAAGGAAATGCCATTAACCAGGGCAAAGGATTTTTCCAAGGTACATATTTCACCATCTTTGCAGTCATTGTGGTCAACATTCCATCGTTGTACCTGCATGTATAACAAGGGGCCCTTTTGCCAAATCTGCTACAGGCCACACAGTGCTGATGCCCTACACACCTGGTAGAATCTTTAGGACCTTAGAAATTTCTAACCAAACCAAGTACTGAGTGGATCCAGGAATGCAGATAAACTTGCAACAGAAAGTTACATTCCACTGTGACAACTTCAAGGTGAAGAAATCATTCATAGCATTTCAACTGATGCCATACCCATATAAACAAAGTACTTCTCATCAGCTTGCTTTTAACTATTAGGAGGGGGTTTATCCTCTCTATCCAATCTCACATGATACCTAGTGAAGATAACCCCTCAGAGAAAGTGCATCCTCTATCTTCAAAGTCACAAAGACAACAGTGCACTTGTAGTATGTGCACTTTTACCCAGTCACACATTTAGCATGGGAGTGTCCAAAGCTGCCACGTGGCATATGGATGGAATACCAATTGCATGGGCAGAAACTACATGCTAAGCACCACGCTTGCTGGATCCACCAAAGATCCTTGAGATCACTATAGTGGATGGTAATCCTCACAGAAGACTTGTGGATGCTCCTAGGGAACAGCTCATTCAAAGAACTGATGAATGCAAATTCAAACATGAATGAAGGAGCAAAGTGTTAAGGTTTTCACTTTACAGGAAAAACATTTACTGTGTCTGTGGGAAACTTGTTCTGCCAACTTACAGTACCAGCAGCAATGCGTCTGGGCTGAGAAGTACTGGTCTCAAAATCTTCATTCCAACTGTGTGAGCAAACCGACCCAAAGCATTGGTATTTTGCAAATGCCCCCTGCCACACCTGCCCTATACAGTGAACAAATCAGGAGCATTTTGTAAAATTTTATTCCAGGCATTATCAGTGCAATTAACTAAGCATTGACACACTAGCCACTACCTTGCATCAGGATTTAGGATAGAGCAATATGAAAAAGGCATAGATCTTTATGTATTGAGTGACAAGATCTGCAGGGATGAAGAGAGCAGGTTCCATTCTGAACACTCATCTTACCAAGTAGCTGAGTGTTTTGGGGGAGCACAGGCACCACCAGAAGTGAAGTGTAAGGGAGCAGTGACTAAAATAAAACTGTCCATTGATTTTTGAGCCAGGCTAGCATAGTGACCCATGTGGGAGACAGGTGGGAACCTTGCCCCATGTTGATCTATTTTTGAGCAGAGTGCTACTGAATGCTGGAGAATATTTTCCTGCAAAGATTGTACACTATCTTTGAGACCAACATTTCTATTGCTACAAATATGGCCAAACATTTTGCAGACAACTTACCAGAAAAAGGCCAACTCATATTCTTTTGTGATTGTCCTCTCCCAAGATTTTTTTGTCATGCCCCTCCAGAAGATTTGCAAGGTTTTGACAGAAAAAATAAGATATGCAAATAACCCTGTTCTTGGTTGTAACCCAGCTAATTAACTGATCCTTCAACCAGCAGCATCCAAACATAATTAGGACATTACTTGAGGGGAAGATAGAGAAGATGCTTACTCTTTCCAGTAGCTATGGCATCAAAAGGCCAACCTGCCCTCTTTGCTGGACTTCTCCTCAGCTCCACTCCCTAAAGTCACCAACCAAGACTACATTGACTTTCCCATGCCTGACAGTCATTGATATTGAATGCAATTGCAAATAGGTCTGAAAGAAAATAAATCTCAAAGATGAGTTACTCTGCAAGGCCTACGTTGGCTACAGCTGGAAGTTGCAGTTCCTTTAGGATGTCTAAATCACAATCTCCAAAGCCATCAACACCATTCTTCTGGACATCACCATTTGAAACTTCTTGACCTGTTGGTGTGTCTGGACTAGTTAGTTCCCAAGGCTGGGGTGAAGAGTGAGAGAAATATCCACTCCTTTTAACAGATAAGGTGCTATGGGTAGCAAACATCCTCACTTTAAACCCAGTGGTGACATGGAATGGGCCGTTCAATAGAGAAGGAGAGACAAAAGGTTTCCTCTTCTTCACACCAAGATTTGTACCTGTCTTCATTAGCTCCACACCAGCATAGTAGGACTGCTACTCTTCAGGGTTGTCTCCTGCACAATTTACAGCAGGGGTAACATAAGAAAAACAGAACTCCTTGCTCACTCTTCTAGTTCTACACAACCTGCATATATCTTCTGTTGCACTCATGGTCTTCTGTAGGTTCAGAATCAAGAAGACAAAAGCAACACAGTTTACCCACAATCTTATGTGCCATCAACAACACCGTTTACCCACAATCCTAAAAAGTTTGAAGTCAGAGGAGAGTTCCTGCCCAGCAGGACAAAACCAGTTGATCACAAATACATGAACCGGATTAAACCAGAATGGAAGGATAAGGGCCTAGAAAATCCAAGTCAGTACAAGATCACTTGGAGAGTCAGATGAACAATTTTCTTACCAGCTGAGTCATACTCACTGATGTTGAAATGTAAGAATTGCTCTTTCAAAGGCTTCTTCTTACTGCTGGTGGATTATGGCTCCAGTGAACTTGAAGTGCTTTATAACCTGCAGCACAGAGTCAAGTTTGTCTTTGAGGAGCCAGAACCAGACATAATAAATAGGCATGTAAAGAAGCCAAAAGACTTATTTAGAAAAATTTAGACACATTTAGACTTGTCTATTCTCAATAAGATACCACAACTGGTAATGCTCATAATATGCAGGATATCTCCACAAGAGTGACCATGGAGGCAACTATACCTGTATGGACAGCCACACAGAATGAGATCTGAGTCTTCATTGTTAATAAGATCAAAGTGACCATGGAGAGCAAAAAATGCAATCTGTGTGTAAGCTTTATATGGCACAATACCTTTCAAAGGATGGTTACAGAATCAAGTCATGAGGAGTTCTTGAGGGAAGGGACAGATTAATCAGCAGGACAATGCCCTTTCACATGAGTGATGATTCACTGACCTCCATTTAAAAGCAGATCACCAGTTGGTGACAAATCGGAAACAAACTCAGCTCCTGTCCAGCCATATGCAAGACTGACCACTCTGTCACCTTAATGAGTCTGAGGGCAATTGCAGGGGTGATATCCACACCCTTTCAATAGCACTCATAGGCAGTTGCATGATCACCCAAGTGTTCATGCTCCAAAGCTCATTGCAAGGTCTCCTTCCTTGACTTGTATTCACCACAAAAATAACTTGCAACATGCCACACCACTGTACTGCAATAAAGATGTGCCTCTATCGCATGAAAGATACTAGTGCTGCCTCCAGGAATACTTTGATGGCATCAATACCAGAACATTGTAAGATCATCTTCAAGGAAATTAAAGAGTCTAGCTGTGAGTCAACATCTAATCAAGCAGCTGGAAGCTCATAACAAAATCCTAGCAATAGCATGAACACCTGGCATGCTTTACCTCTTCCTCAGCTTTCATTGGCAGCACATTTGCATCAAATACAAGGAGGACCACAACCCCATGTTCATGTAGCAAGTTGATTCTGTGTAAGCAGTAACCTATGTACCTGAACACATGAGACATAAAAGATTTGTAATGCTGATAAGATTCCACCACCAAGATGTGAGGTTTGGTGCTTTTGTGATCCTCTTCCTGGCCAGTGAAAATACGTCACTAGTGTAGATTGACATGTAGAGTAACAATAGAAGATGCAAAAATATGGCTCTCCTAAGGTCATTCACGGCTAGAATCAGCAGACCAAAATTTCAGGAATAACAGTCTTCAAACAAATCCAGAATGTCACAAGATGATTTCCTGATCGATTTCCACACGATGCCCTAAAAAGTCCAATGTCCTGCTGAAATTCTGAAGTGCCTAGGGTCGGAGAGCTAGCTGCTAGAAGCAGCACAAAACTAGCCGCAGAACCCTCCGTTTCTTCTGGGCTGCAGAGCTGTTCAGAGATGAGAACAGCTCTGCAGCCCAGCGGAGTTAAAAAAAAGACCCTCCATTTTATCTGGAGCTACCATGAGAGGCCTTGCTACTCCTGTAATTGTGCTCCCAGACGTAGTCTTGGAGCACATAGTCTTCAATTTTCAAAAAGCTACATCTATGAAGAATGCGTGGGAAGTTTGTCCACAAACTTCAAGGAAGCAAATTACCTACTGTTTACGTTTGGAAAACAAGGGCTAATCACAATGCTCTTCAAAGTATGAACAAAAACCAATTGAACATCTATTACTTAAACTGGCGGATTCCCCGAAGGAAGGGGTGCTTTTCTTACTGGTTATTACTCAGCACAAGAGTACAACGTTTCATTAGAATTTCGTCCCACTGCTTTCTGTTCTCCTTCTTAAAGAATGCAGGAGTAAAATAGAAACAGCACTGTCAACTTACTTCTCGGTAGGCCACCCCTCACAGCAGGTGTAGGCCGCTTTGTGCAGCAAAGAATAAGTGTCGCTGCCCGTTTCCTGGCGTGGTCACGGATGCGACCAGGCGTCATGATGGACTTGAGAGCTGGCAGGAGACCTTGGATCCCCATTACTGAAGCCATTTATTACACACCACTTGATGAGAAGACAGGATACAGGACTCCCCCATCCTCTACACCAGCTCGAACTTGATCTCCACTACATTGCGGGCACCTCACAAGTGCACAGAACGCAGCGGCAACATTTCTTGCGACTCAACAACAGGAGCTGACGAGCGAAAGAGCAGGAGCGCCAAACCCTAGAAAAAAAGCAAAGGGAAACGAGGGGGTACGTTAGATCGCGAGTTCGAACTCGAGCACCTGCGTCCTTTAAAGAGTGTCAGTGGTGTGGTTATATTTTAACTCGCGGGAAAGACAGGCGGGAAAATTCCAATGCGAGCATCAAACTATTATGTTGATTTAAAAAAAATTGGGTTTGTTTTCATCTAACTAACCTGATTTTCATCCAAATGAATTCTTTCTGTGTCATGCTTTGAAGTTGAACCAGTGTTTCTTTTTTACTGGAAAATTTTAGCCAAATTTCGAGCTGAAAAATTTATGATTTCGACCTATACAAAGGATTTTTGATAGGAAAAATGGCACAGATTTGCCAGATTTGGAATTTCAAAAATTCCAAATCGCCAGAGTCTTATGATAACTTCCAGAAGGTAGCCAAGAACATAAAAGGATTCTATTTTTCTCTTCCTTCATATCTATTACATAGCCAAATTTGGCTAAATTTTTTTCTGGATGATCAGGACTTTGCCAACATCACAAAATCCTGAAAGGAAACCCTGCTTCAAACACATGTGACAAAGGAAAACTTTGGGTTTTACAAGAGGACCCAGCACTGGCTCAGCTCAATACTAAATCTCAAGAAAGCGTGGCTATTGGCTGAAAACTAACTCAAAATTGAGGCCGTTGGTTCAACACTAGAGCATGAGCCCAAAGAGCCCCCAAAACTGAAACCCTTCCAAAACCATGTCCAATATCCAAAATTGAAAGCCATGTCCAATGTCCGATGTCCAAGTCTTGTGAATTATATTAATCAATTTGGAATATTTTAAGACTATTTATCTTACAGTTGAAATATATGATATTTCAAACAAACACCTAATTCATTAGGCAATAGGTATATAACTTCATATAACTAATACCTGTTAGTGCATACGAGCAATGCTTTGCTTGTGGGACATACATAATAATAAACACATGATATAGTTCCCAAGTTCTTATTTATTTACCACTTGAAAATTAAACCCCATTTGCAACAATGCTTTGTACAATTTGGGAAAACAAAAATTTGTTTCCAAGGTTAAGTGGATTAGAAAGTGGGCTTTTGCTGGAGTTCCCGAAATCACACCCACAAAGCCTTAAAAACCTTTGACAAGATTTGTAGTGCTTTTGGAGGAACACTTATCAAGTGTGAGAGCTTGGGGGCATTTCGGACAATACCCTCCACATTTCATCATTCAAAATGAATGTCTCACATTTGTTTTTTTGTTTTTTCCTATGACATTCAACCTTGGAATGATTATTAGGTGTGTTAGTTTAGTTGTTTGATTAGGTCTTAATTAGTTAAAGATAAATTAAATTAAAAATATATAATTGTTTGAGTTTTGTTTCGAATTAGTTCAAGTGTGAATAAAGTTTGAAATATTTCATGGATAGAATATAGTTATAATTTGTGTGATTTCGAATCATTTTTGATGATTTGAAATTTTAGCACACTTTACTATTTGATGCAAATTTTCATGGTTTTGTATGCATGATATTACTTTTTGCATTTTATTGTGTGAAAGTGTTGGACTTGGAATCTTGTGTTGTTGTATGTGGATAATCATTTTCATTTGAACATGATGTATATCATTTAAAATATTTTCATATTATCTTTTGTATGTGTGATGACATAAGAGTACCCTTCACTGCAAACATTACTAAAATTGGGCCGATCTTGGCTTTTTAACATGGGCCCTTATTCTCATAATGCCCAAACCCTTGAGTGTTACCATACATGTAAAAGCCTTGTCATTATTTTTCAAGTGTTGTGGAGGGCCCTTGTAAAGCACAATAGTTCATCAATTATTAAAATTTTCAAATGTTGGCCTTAATTATCAACCGCTTAAATTTTTTTGGGTGTCTTGTTAGGTACTTTCTTAAAGTTTGTCCTAGATTGGATGAGTGGTTTGTTAAGAAATTTTGTGATGCAACCAAAGTGACAATCATTGACAAAATGATGTCACAAAAGGGATGATCACTATTAAGGAAATTTAGGCAAAATATGAAGTACAATTTTTTAATCATCCCTTTATATTTTTGGCTAATTACTGAAAACCAAATTAAAAACATTGTTGATTTTTTTCCCCTTTTTTCACTTCAAAAATAATTCCATTTTCCAATTTTCAATGCAACCTTGTAAAAGAAGGTAGGGTGGAACAACTAATCATCTTTTGGATCCACTTTTGGTTTTGTGAGTTCCACTTGTGATTCTCAATCTACATTATTGTTCGAGTCACACTAAGGTGGTAAAATCAATTAACCTTAATGCTATCCACTTCACACCAAAGGGCCAAAAATTGACTTGGCAAATGACATGGAATTGGGGATAACCAGGGGGGGGGGATAAATATGTTGGGATATTTTAACTCCAGGAATAAATACCTTCAATTTTTTCTTAATTTGGGATCAAGTTAGGGTAGAATAAGGAGGTTAGATTAACCCTTTCATTTCAAAGGGTTAAAATACCCCCATTTACAAAGGAGTTTTTTAATTTTTTCTTCCAAAAACACCATTAAAGCGGACTGTTAATTCTTAATCGACTTATTGTTTTGTAGAGAACCTTTTGAAAAAACATCAATCTGTCTTAATGGGTTGGTTGTTTTCTACATAGGAGTTTAAAAAAAAGAAGAAGCAGTCCATTAAAGTGGATTTTTTAAATATTTGTAATGGACTTGTTTTGTTCAATCGAGCCTTTTGAAAAAAGCTGAGTCTAGTATAGTTGACAGGTTATTTTTATACATTGTCTGCTACAAAGTGTTTTGATAATGGAGCCACCAGTACTTGCCATTGGACTCAACGTTGTATTTTGAAGAGTGTTGTTATAGCCCCGGGGGGTCGGTGGTTTTTAGGGCGACTTTCAATGAGGGTCCAAGGTCCAGGGACCAATGAATTCAAGCAATCTTATGGGTCAAAAGCTTTTAATTGGTCCCCCCAAGGCCTTTAGTCGAGTGTCCAAGACCAAAAAGTGGCAAATTGAGGGCTAAACCAACCTACATGGCACCTGTTTTGGAGGATAAATCAATTGGTTCGGAGCATGTTATTAAAAAAACTAGAACCATGGTTGGAAATTTTCACAATAGAACCTGTCTCTTTCTATTGGCCACCTTGGGTTAAACTTTCTTGTGTGTTCCCTATGTAATATCTGAAATTTCAAGAGGTGACTATTCTTACTAGGTTTAAAGATAGAGAAATTTTAATGTCAAAAGATACATGTGTTTTATTGTGTTATGTTGAAATTTGGGCAATCTAGTTGACATCTTCTTGATGTGAACATATAATAATAATATTACAATCAGTGTGAAATAATAATTCTATTTCTAAACGATAACAACTTGAAAGTACATATCAATTTCGTTTTGTGTAGGATGTTTAATACTTATCATATTTAAAAATTGGAGCAAAATAGGATATGTGATATGTTTCATAGAAATTTGTAAAGTATGATGAATTGCATTTAACCAACATGGTGCCATTGAAAGATGACAAAATTTATCATATAATTCTTTTTTTAAAAAAATGTTTACATATTGCAAGTAATTGTGTTAAATCACCTACCAATAATAATAAAAATACATTTGTAAATGGATTCATAGTATCATGTGTTTGTTTCAATGTTGTTTTATTGCACATAACATATATAATGGAAGTCATTATTGACATTACATCAATACTAATAACATTTTGCATGTTTTAATGTTTGTAATATATTATTGGTTGTGGTAAAGCATAAAGATATCCATGTATAGGAATTCTAAGTTGAGTTTGCATAATACAAGCGTATTTTGACAAATTTGTAAAGCAACAGTTCAAGTTATTATTATTAAAAATATATTATTTCCTTGCATTTGTAAGTAGCATGTCAAATATTTCACAATTTTTTTCCCCACTTCTAGGTCTTCCTTGTAAGACATATAAACATGTTGTTTTTATGATCAAAATATTAAATATTTTAATTGATCATCATTCATTACAAAATTTTGTATTTCATCATTAAAATCATGTTAATTGTATTTTACAACATTTGACAAATTTTCATTTTCATTTCCATTTTTCTTATATGTAAATAGTAGCTGGTCATTATTCATATTTGAATTTAGATATCATGGATATTTTTCTAAAAACATTTGAAGAAGTTGAATTTGTTTTTCATTTCAAACAAATTTCAATTTGCATATTGTATTAAATATGTTCGTAATGATTCAATATTTTATAAAAGCCCTTTTATTTGACATTTGTGTACATAAAAATGTTCATAATTATTTTTCAGAAAAAATCCTTTTCCTTTGGAAAATTAATTGAATGAAACATTATAGAAATAAAATTCACTATTATATATAGGATGAAAATTTGTAAATCTAATTATTTTTTTATTTTGATAAATAATGAAATGAAGATATCTTTGCCAATTTTCTTACAAATGGAATATATTTTATGGTCATGCGTTTATTTTTAAAAATAATGCATAAATGTTAATTCTTCAAACATAATTGGTTTACACATATAAATATCAATTGGATGAAAACTCAATCTTCTTTATTTAGTAATCAATGTTGTATAAAGACACAGTGGTTTTGAATTGATACATTTTACATTTCAATTTTTTCACACAATTGGTATTTGTAAACATACTAATGCTAATTTTGTAGGTGATATAGGTTTAGATATAATTAAATTAGAAATTAATTGTAATTGTACTATGCATATGTATTATGCATTTAAAATACCTAATCACTCTACATTTTTGGTATTTAAATTCAATGTCCCATGTGGTTCACATTTCATACCATATTTTTAAAAGGTAAAATGACCAATAAGAAGTTGTAATAAATAATATGTTCAAATGTGCTCCTCAAAGCAATAACAAGGTCGAATGATATGGTACAATATTTTGATCTTCATAACGTGGTTTATCATATTCCCATTTGTTCATTTTTTGTTAAAAAAAGTACTAGGTTCAATATGTGTGGGATATGGGAACCCAAATTTACAAGTTTTATTTTCCCTCTCCAAATGCAACAATTTCCACATTGATGAACTCCTTTACACAAAACTAATTCAAATAACTTGTTTTGTAAACTATCACTTGTTGGAATGAAGTTTTTAGTTGTTTCATCAAATATAGCTCAAACAACAACTACTATTTCATTTTTTATTTTTTGTAAATCATTTTCATCAACCCATAAAATATCGTGAGCATGAACAGATCCACGATTGTGTCATTCATAACGTATAACATAATCTATTAGTTTACCTAATATACATTGATGCATAAATGTATTAACATAAGAATGAAGAAACATAGTACATTTTATAGGACAATATTTCCATGACATATTATGATATATTTGTTTAACAATGTGTTCCATATCATTAAATTTATTTCATCTATAATCAAAGTTAAGAAAAAATGGGGCATACCCAATTCATTTACCATAATTAATAGATTTTATAATTGTGATCTATGCCATGTTGGAGAAGCCTTGAATTGAATATGAAAGTTTGTATTTTATTATATGTTGAAAAAATTGATTGTCAATCATTTCTTGGTTTTTTTCTTTAAGAGTTTGAATATTTGTTTCTAAACAACTACTAGTAGTATGCTTATTTAGTTGAATGGATTGTCAAAGATCATACATGATTAAAAGATATGGTTTATATAATATAAATGGTGAAAATAATGTATTCATTCAAAATTTTAAATATTCATGTATTGATGTTTTACCATTGTATGCACCATTTCCATGTGCAAACAAAAATGGAAATAAACTGAATTTTGCAATTATATTTTTCACATCATCTTGTAACCCATTTGATCTAATTATAAGTTTTTCATGAGATATTTTATTATCAAATAATCTTTTAGTTACATTTCCCATGAGAAAAATAATAATTTGTGAGATGTTGTGAATTAAAACAAAAATCAAACAAAAGTGATAAATTTTGTATTTCATTACAAACATGCATACTTTCAAATCCATCGTTAGAATTATTCTCATTTTTTATATAATGTTATCAACAACATCTGAAAACAAAACACACATACTATTTATTTCATTTGATTGTTTAAAAAAAATGATATATTGTGCATACCATGGATTAGTTTTTCATATTTTGAGAAAAATGAGAAAAATCATATTTGGTAAAAAAATTCTAGATATTTTTAAAATCTAAAAGATTATCCCAACTTAATAAAAGGCTATTTAATAAGATAAAATCAATGATGTCAACAGTGCTAATACCCAAATTTTGATTTTGTATATGTAGTTCAATGTTTTTAAAAAAGAATTGTACGTAAAGTGGAGGTTTTGATAACAATGTTTTCATATATTGATTTGGTGATTGAAAAACAACATATTTTGCAAAGGTTGACATGTCTCATTCAACATAACATATCAAGCACAAATGCATATCTTTTCCATTTGATGTCATCATATAATTAAATAATAGGCAATTAACAATACCATAAGGTGTACACTGTAACTCACTAGTGTTTAATTTATTGTACATACTATTCAATTTTTTGAAATGTTTATGTTGATGATCAAGTTTTGTTAATCCACATATTGCACAACATTTCATATTTAAAAACACTTTGTGAAATATTCAATCCATTTTTTATGTAATTCATTTTGAGCATTCCAATAATGATCATAAGGTTGATAATGTTTTATACGTTGTAATCGAACTCAATCATAAACCTCCTTCTTATATCTCATTTTTCATAAATAATAAAATTGAAATGTATTTTTAAATGTATAATATCCCTACAAAACAATTACCAAAAAACCACATCATTACAATTAAATTCATTAAAAATTGGATCAAACTACAACACAAGACCAAAAATTCAAAAATAACTCAAAATCTTAAATATTCATTTTACTAATTTTCAGCCATTCGTCACCTAATCACTTTGATTATAATATTCTAAAAATAAAATATTCGAATTTATAATTTTGTCATGTGTTCATTATTCATCCATTCAAATAAAAATAATATTTAACTATTGCAAAAGTACCAAACGGCAACCAATATCACCTACATAGCAATATTGATCCCACTAAGAATGAAAAAAAAAAAAAAAAAAAAGGCAATTAAAGAAAAAAGATGGGACTTGTTGTTTATTGTTGTTAGTTCTTAAGAAACGCATGTCCACTTTTACTCGCAACAACTAGTGTGAATCGGTTTCTTTGATGACAGTGTTTAGACTGTTTAGATTGGAACGGATATTTTTGGTGTTCAGAGTGTGAACACAGTAGGTGATGTACAGCATCTTACCTATCGGCAGGGCCAGCGTGTTTGTGATGCCTTGTTTACACTTCGTTTCAACACCTCAATTAAGATCTGAAATAAGAAGTGACATGGCCCCATGTGGAGCCGGCATTGTTGGCCGCCCAGACAGGTTTACAAAAAGAATTATATTCTAACTGCCCGAACTGCCCGAATTTATTCGAGTGTCAGGATTTTTCTAAAACGCCTAGAACATTTGGGCATAAGTGAATTTGTTTTTCAACCATTATAACCTGCCCGAATTTTTCGGGTAGAATAAAATTCCCGAAATGCCCAAACTTTTTCAGCATCAGGATTTTTCCAGAGTCCTCAAAATTTTGTGGGCAGAATCGAAATTTCTTCAACCATTATAATATTATCGGGCATTGTATAAATTCCAAGAACTGCCCGAAAGTGTTAGAACGTTATGGAAAAAAATTCTCACGAATCTTTTTGGAGCATCAAGATTTTTTTTGAGTTCCAAATTTTTTTGAGAAGAAATGAGAATTTTCCAGGCATAAAAATTCCCAAACTGTCGAAAATTTTTCTCAGGAATTCTCCAGGGGTGCCCAAGGTTTTGGGCAACATGGAAATTGTTTTTGTCAAGACTGGTGGTGATCAAGAGCTTTTCCGATCGCAGTTGTGGGCGCTGTGCAGTTCTGGAGTTTGAGAACTTACAGTTGTGAAGGGCAAGCGCGATGACGCTCCACGGCACATGCCCCCATCGACGCAAACTCGCGCATTCCATGCACATGCACTCCTGCCTGAAGCGTCTACAGCTAAGTCGTGCGGCACGCGCATGAACTATCTCACTGGGCCATTTGGAAAGCATCCCAAATTCACTTGTAGCAGTCGATTCTAGCAGCGTTGGTATTTTATTTTGTTTTCTTTTAGGAATTTTTGTTTGTAGCAAAAGCTGGCAATCATCCATATGTATGTTCGGAGTTCCCTAAAGCAGTCGCTAATTGCTTGTGCATTATTGTAGAGTGCTGTCCGGAGCTATTCTGGCAGACCCTTCTTCGACGTCAGTGGAGTCTACATTGTAAGCCCGTGTAAGGTTCTCTCCTTGAAGGATCACTGTTCTAGCTTGACGTCGACGTTGTTCCTGATCATGTGTTGTTGTACTTTTCATTTTTATTCCAACTTCGTGGGGAGCTTCATACGGTATATTGTTTGCTGCATGCTAATTTGTACTTTCGATATGTACAGGAGAATATAAGGGAGAGAGCAGCGACGTCTTGCAGCATGTCTAGCCACGTAACAACAACCCACCACGTCCCCGGCGATCTCATGGATGAGATCAAACACGACCACAGAGAATTCGAGGAATTCTACACAAACTACAAGAGAGCATATGCAGCTGGAGATGAGAAGGAAGCCGAGAAATGGTTCAATCAGTTGGTGTGGGAGCTTTCTCGACACATGGTGGGCGAGGAGCTCGTCGTATACCCGTTGCTGGATGCAACGGGTCCCAAAGGCAAGGAGATGGCAGACAAGGATCGCGCCGATCACCAAAAGGTGAAGAAGGAATTGGAAGAGATTCACCGGTTGAGCGATCCCGATCTTTTTGAGGCCACGCTTGATCGCATGATGCAGGATTTGAGACAACACACAAATAAGGAAGAGACCCAAGATCTGGAGTACTTGAAACAGCATGCTGATAAGAAAAGTTTGGAGAATGCAGCCAAGGCTTTCATGTATGGGAAAAAAATGGCACCCACTCGACCACACCCAGGTATACCCAATAGGTCAGCTGCACTGGAGGCGGCTTTAGCCTTTTTTGTGACTCCGTTGGACAAGCTTCGTGATATGTTCACTCCATTCCCAAAGGAAGAGCATGTTCCATACCAACCAAAGCAAGAAGAACACGCAAAAAAGTGATGAACAGAGCTTGCAATTCGGATCTCGGATTCTCCAGGCCCCGGGGAGCTTTCTATTGTGCTGTAGAGTTGAAGAATTCTAGATTATCCGTGTACAGAAAACTAGACTATCATCAGAATAGTTTTTTGTTCCCATTTCCATATATCCATGTCTAGGACTCGTGTGACATTGCATGTCTATCTGTTTTCAAGAGCTGTGCAAAACCCTATCATCCATGCAGCTATAAGCAGTTTGCCCTTTTTGCTTCTTGTCCATCTCTGGAATTGCATGTCAAGGTCTGAGATTCTGGAGTGAAGTTTTCCAATGAAAATGCGAGTTATGCACAGCAAACTCTTGTGTATACAGCCGATCAGAATTTTACAACGAGAATTCTGTTTCCAGCCTCTTAAGCTATATATAGCCAAAAAGCAAAAATTAAAGGTGCTAAAATCTAATGCTGTTCGAGATTTTCAGTAGCAAGAATGTGAGTGAAATTTAAGAAATTCACCTCTTTGGCTACATCACAAAATTGACAAGGAAAAAAAAAAACACATTTGTATGTACAAAACTCTTTGAATGACGTACTTCCTAATGGGGATCAAGAAAACCAACACAAGGACGAGAGGCGGACACCTTATGCTTGACTCATGGAAATCATTCGGCTTCAAACCCTAAACCATAAATCTTGCTCCACCAATTTAGTATTACAAAATGGAAGAAACCACAATTATTTTATGGAAAAAGTTCAAGCCTTTGGGACAATTAGAAGTTGTCCCTTTAAACCTTTGAGATTGCCAAAAAAGATGATTGGTCTTGGAACAAGATGATTTGTTCGGGTTGAAGTCCTCATAGGGCCAATTCTGGGAGTTGGTTCCATGAGACCCCAAGCCAACATGGGGTTGGTTTGGCTTCAAAGCCAACGGGGCTGGCTCTCCAAGTCGAGCTCATGGCTTACTTTGGTTAGACTAGGACTTAGTCTTGATAGCAAAGTATAAGGAGTTTAAGTACTTAGTCTTGATAGCAAAGTATAAAGAGTTTAAGTAATTTGTCCTGAGTGGTTAAGACTTTAAGATAACCAAATGTGCTGTTGGGTGTGCAAGTAGCTAGGAGCTAAGAGGGTCAACATGAGAGAAGCTTGACAAAACATGTGAAACACAAAGCAACAAGTGAAAAAAGATGTGTCAAGTACTCTACACTTGGACAAAGGCTCTTGGCTATGGCTAATTGGCTTTGGTCTCATACAAGATGTGTGATACCATATGATTTTATAGACCATGGCCTGAGAAGTTCAGGTCCATTGATGGAACAACATCTCACATTTCTGGGCTCAACATGTTTCCAAATGCAACAGGCCCTATTGGGTGAATAAGCAGATCACAGCCAATTTTCTGGGTGTACTGTTATGCAACTCCAAAGACTAAAAACTTTATCCCCATCACTTTGCCCTCGCGTATCATGTACTTGTGAAACTCCTAGACTAAGAATGGGGAGATGCTTGGTCAAATGAGCATGGCATCATTTTCCTAGTTCTGAACACTTCTAAAATCCATTGAACATTTTTGAAGTTGCACTCTAATATCAACCTAGAACTTAAAACACTGCTTCCCATCTCAATTCTGAAATTTCACCAATTGGTGTATATGATAATCAATGATTAAGCACCAACAAAAGTATTGAGCGGGATCCTCTCCAATTCATTGTGGTCCCCCAAAATTTTACCCCTACCATTATCCGAGATGGAAAATGGTGATGAAGAGTTTTGGAAAGAGAAATTTAATGCAACAATGGAAAGCCTCAACATGCACTCATGAACTGTCCAGTTTTTTTTTTCTTTTTGAAGGGGTGGGGGGAGAGGGATTTAAAATTTTCCCCCCTTGTTCCCAATGTGTTCCCAATAGCACCTGGGTTTTATCCCATATGGTTTGGCCAAAGTTCAACTCTATGTATATAAACTGAAGAGGTTAGATAAAGAATGTAAAAAGAGGTGCTTCTATAAGGGGTATGTCCAATGTCCCAAAAACACTTATTGATGGGCCAATCAAAATTGATCCTTTACAATTAAGAAAAACATTATGAGCGCACCCATGATGTAATTAACTATGTACACTATAAGCAACTTCAAATGGTTTGAAACCATTTTCTTAAAAGAAAGTTTGCTCACCACCCTATCTACCCCTACCACGTCCATTTTCAGTGCACACTTGGGTATGAAAGTTGGAAGTGCATTATACCAAGAGTGAATTCAGATCAGCATAGAATAAAGTGCTTATACATATTGGAGAAGGGCTCCCCATCAGGTCCATAAAGTGCTTATGTATACAAGAAGGGCTCCCATCAGCTAAAATCTAGATCTACATAATCCTTGGAACTTTTTGGGTTTCATAAGGTCATTATATGCAAATGCAGGGGAGACCCACCTAAGAAAAAAAAGCAAACAGATTTGCGGTCATGAACATGATGGCTCTACTCAAGCATATGTTCTATTGTGGATCATGGAAAATGCATTGCTCATTATTCTAGGATATTTTCAATTAGAAATACAGGAAACCCTTTTGATAATCATTTTTTTTAGTGAGACTAATGAATTGTGATTTAAACATGTATAGTCACATTCCATATAAACCCTTAGAAGATTGTGACTGTAAGTGAAAAAAAACTATATATAATAGGCCTTTTATGCTAGAATAAAGGTGTTAATTGTTTAAATTTTTTTCATGGGTTACTCTAAGTTTTACTATGCATGACTAAACTTGAAGAAGGTTGCAATTTCTACATGTTTTAATGTGATGATTTAGATTGAGTTTGAGCTTCTCAATTATTAGCTTGTGTATCTTGTTAATTAAATTTTTTTGTTGTTTTTGGCAAGTTTGCATATCTTTTGCTTGGTTACATTAGAAAAATGTTTTTTCTTTTCTTTTCAACTGGATTCATTGTAGTTAGTTTGGACAATTTGAACACAAAGTAACATTAGTTTGCCAAAAGGAACTACAATTTACAAAACCCTAATATTTGCTTTATTTTTTTCCCATTATAGTCACATTTATAAAAAAAGCTTTACAAATATTTTGTGCTACTAATGAATGTGATAGTGATTATAAAGAATTGTGTTTCTTGTTAAAACAAATGATTACCAAAACATGTGTGAATGTGAATGGGTGTGATTATAAATGGGGTTTACTATAGATCCAACTATTGATTGAATTATGTTTTGAGGTGCCAATTGGGAAGGAAAAGACATTTTGCTCAAGCACCATAAAGAACAAGTGTTTTCTTTTTGAAAAATTTTGCCAAATTTGTCTAAATTTTTTGGCAAGCATGATGTAATGTAAGCTTGGATTTGAATGATAAATTTTCGATATTTTGCCTAATATTGACCATGGTGTCCATTGCCATCACCAAAAAAATCATTAAAGGGAAAAAAATGTCGCCTTAATACCAATGGAAGGGCATCAACAATTTCATCAAATTTTGCAATAATGAAAACCTAAGGTTGTTGTTTGTCCATTTACACCATTAGATTTTCATGACGTGATGTTCTTCAATCTAATGTGTTTGTTGGACCACTAGTATCCTCATACAAATTTTTTTATCCCTCAATCTCCAACAAACACTAAATAGGAGCAACAAATTAGATGTAATACCAATCTTGACATAGTTGTAAAATGATGTTTAACAAGAGAAATCTTTTCAAACTTTTTTGAATGTACCCAAACTATTATTAGCATTTTAATCATCCTTCTCACACAATATTTCCAAGGAAAATCAAGTGATCCAATGGTTAAAATCTCCCCCTTCAACCGAAAGGTTAAGGGTTTTATCCTTTTTTCAAAAAAAAAATTCATGAATGAAATGGATGAGCTAAATGTTTCCAAGAGAAAGGGACTTTTTTCAAAGAGGAGATTTTGTTACAAGTTCTCCCCTTGGGAGAAGGGAAAAATATGCCAGATACTAAATTGTTTTCTCCCTTGGGAAGGAGGAGAATTATTTAAATTGCCTCAGGGAGTTAATTAAGTTGCCTTGGGGAGCAAATTCCTAAATGTTTGACTAGAAAAGACATGGAATAAACTTTGTCCAAATAAAACATTCATTATACCATTGGAAAGTTATTGGAACATATTCAAAATGATCTTGCATTCTTGATTTGAGGCTATGAGTTAAATGTAATGGCATGAAAAACAAGTTTGGAGTCAAATTTTCAAGTCCACTTTTCCTCAGGGGAGGAAGGGATTAAGTTGCCTTGGGGAGCAAGTTTTCAAATGTTTGACAAGAAAGAACAAGAATAGTTTTTTTTCAGATCAAACATTTTTTATACCTTTAGAAAACTCTTGAAGCATAGATGTCCAAACTAATGTTGCAATTTTGATTTGAGGCTATGAACTAAAAATTATGGTAAAAAAGAAAGCCAATAGTCAAATTTTTTTCTTATAATTTTTAACTCATAGCCTCAAATTGAAATTCCAAAACCATTTTGGAAAACTATGCTTCAAGAGCTTTCCAATGGTATAAAAAATATTTGATTTGAACAAAATTTACTCCATATATTATCTTGTCAAACATTCAAAAACTTATTTTCCAAGGGAAATTGCCCCTTCCCTTTTTCCCAAGGGAGAAGGGGACTAAATTGCTCGGGAGCAAATTCCCAAATGTTTAATTAAAAAATACATGGGGTAAATTTTGTTCACATCAAATGTTTTTTATACTATTGGAAAGTTCTTGATGCATAAATTCACTCTCAATTTGAGGTCATGAATTAAAAAATTTGGAAGGAGGAGAAGGTAACTCTTTTCTTTCCTCCGAGAAGAAGCAATTTAGTCTCCTTCTCTTCTCCAACTCCCCAAGTAATTAAATCTCCTTTTCTTTGAAGAAAGTTTATTTTTCCTTAGGCATCTAGCTTGAAAAAATCTCTGGATTTTTTTGCTTCATCATTTTCCTTCATGGAAAACAAATTGTTTTTTGAAAAAAGGATTGAACCTTGAACCTTTTGGTTGAAGGGGGTGATTTTGACCACTAGACCACTTATTTTTCCTTAGAAATATTGTGTGAGAAAGTTAATTAAAATGTGAATCATAGCTCAAGTAGAATCAAATAATTTCAAAAATATTTTCTTGTTAGGCATTATTCTGCAACTACATAGAAACTTATGTTTCATCTAATTTGTTGCATGTGTCTAATGTTTGCTAGAAATTGAACGATAAAAGAATGCGTATGGGGGATACTATTGGTCCAATAAACATTGCGCCTTCAATTTTTTGTTTGCCCTTAATTTCCCCTCTGCAAAAGTGCATGTTAAGGGGCCAAATTGTGACCCTTAATCATTATTGTTTTCCAAAAGTTTGATTGAGAGAACAAGGTCAACACCTTATTACACCACAAAAGGGAACTACTTTCACTAGCTTAATTTACTATAATTACTCAAATAGTAAATAAAAAGTCATACAAAATGGAATAAAGGAAATAGGGTCTAATGTCCATTAATAGACCTACCCTCTTTTAAGTGGTCTAATTTAAGGGGTAAGGGGAAGAAAATAAAGAAGTGCAACATGCAAAAATGATCAGAACCCAAAAGTTGTTACTCTCCTTGATTTTATAATACCTTCAACAACCCTAGATGTTGCCTAGTGGTGTCTACAAACCTTCTACCATTATTGTCCCTCCTTTCCCAAGCCTACATATCTTTGGTTGGCTTTGCTTGTCGTTTGTAGCACCTTGGGAGGTCCCCTTTCTACTATCTACTATCTACATCACAAAGTGGGGACCCCTTTGTATTAGTGCTATTTAAGTGCTTTCACAATACTTTTACAAGATGTCCAAGGTTTAGTGCTTTGTTCATGTAAAATAGGCATTGAAACAATTTAGATTGTATTGATTTAATTTTGGTATTGTTTCAATGATAATTGATGTAGCACCATATTTACATTGTATTTATGTTGTTTGCCATGTTGTATTCACATTATGTCCATATTGTAATGATATTGCATTAGTATTATGATTGTATTGGATATGCATTTTTAGTTGTAAATGATACAATTTTGTTACAACATGGTTACAAACTCTATTATTGTATTGATTCTATATTGTATTCATGTTGTCTATATTTTGTATTTATGTTGTACTCATATTTTTTCAACATCGTATTAGCATTGCATGTGCATTGTTGAAAATAGGGGATGCAATGTTGCAACAACATAGCTACAAACTAGATATTCAATATTGACTCACTGTTGTATTCTTGTTGTTTATGTTAATGTATCTATGTTATAATCATACTTTCCCAACATTGTATTCGTATTGTTTGTGTTGTTGAAGGTAGGTGATGTAATGTTGCAACAACATAGTTGCAAATTGGATATTCAATAGTGAATCAATATTGTATGCATGTTTATTATGATGTTGTAAATGTGTTATAGGCACACCACAACAAAAACATTTAGAAATTGCATATGCGCCATTGGTTGCAAGAATAGTGACGACTTCTTAAACTGTCATAGTTTTGGATCACAAGATCGCAAAAAGAAGCAGTTACACAATACAAAGGAGATAATGAAATGTTGACCTTGAGATGATTGAGTAGAGCATCTAAGGCTATTGCTGTTTTTCTTGAAGGAAGATCATAGTATCAGAAGTGGAAGAGAAGGTAGGGAATTCATGCCATGATAAATGACAGGTTCCAGGCCAAGGTCCTTCACAAACACTACAGCGGGTGCTGACTTCACTCCTACTTTGTACACAACAACCCAATCATCACCATATGTTGATTAGTTTCTCTGTGCATACCAAATAAGTGTGTAACTGCACATGTTGAAGGTGATGTAGGACCTTATGAAGAAACAAAAGGAGAAGATTCCTGAGAGTTCTAGAAATCAGCTAAGTTCTGCAGTGTACAATAAAGAAAAGCAAAACAAAATGTGCTAGTGCAGACAAACAACCTGGTCTCCCAAAATGTGTTGCTCTGCTCTTGCCAAAGCACCATAGCAAAGACTGCATAATCCCAGTACTGCTTGGCAGCCTGTCGAATGTATGGTGCTGCCCTTTCACCTGTGTTAGAAAACACTGTCACTTTCACCTGCTCACAAAAGAAATTGTCATTACTGATGTAAGCAAGTTCTAGCTTCTTCTTGCCTTCATTTTCCTTGTTCCTTCAACCCTTGCAACTTTTCATGCATCAGTGGTACTATAAGTTGAGCTCAGTGTGGAAAAGTAGGTAACAGTCCCTAACAAACTCAACAACATAGTAAGCCTTCTGAGATTTGATGGAATGAGAATCAGATGAACTTCACATGTCAGAGTGTACCTAGTGAGACAGCCTAAGTGCCTGCAAGAAGGAGTAACCACAACAATCTCTGGAAGACCTGCACATTGAATGAAGCCTTCCTGATATTGTCTCCATGCCATCAGCAGTTCATAGTACCTTCTCATTTTCTTTCACATTAGGCCCTCAAATCTACATACTTCTCCAGACACAGATGATTATTGCCAACTATTAAAAAAATTGCAATCAGAGTATAGTTCATGTTTTTGAAGCATCCAAACATTACTGACATGGATGAGTAGACAGACAATATGTTTCAAGGATACTAACCATATCGAAAGACTCATTGTGTTGTTGCCTGAGTCCTCAAAATAGATTCTTTTGGGGATCATGAGCTCCCACAAATCTCCTCACAACCCAAAATAGATTCCCTTGGGGATCATCATTAGCCTAGGATCTGTGACACACCCATGAAAAGTCCCTCCTCCTCCAACCCAAACCTGTGTCACCAAAGCCAACTTGGTCATGGTTGTCACTTGTCAAGCTGCTACAGTCCTCAACAAACTCAACAACATAGTTGAATGGGTTGAAATCCCTTGACCAATTGAAAAGCATTTGTCAAAAATTGCAGGGCTCAAAAATAGTCTTCAGACAACACCATCAAATCATATTATTCGAAACAACAAGTTCCAAAATGATCAACTAAGCAATCATTAACACTTTACCTGTGAGAAGAGCAATATAAACAGAAGAGCTGGAATGCCAATATCAAAACATTTCCCAACCTACCATACAAGACCAAAGGCTCAGTCGATATATACATATACACTTCTAAAGCATGTGGTATATAAAACATGAAGAAGTGAAAAGAAAGGTTGTTGTGCAATGTAAGGATGCAAAAAGAAAGATTGTTGTGCAATGTGAGGAAGTGAAAAAATTGCATCACTGTAGTAGACCTGAAGAATGATCAGAAGGACACTCACTATCGGTACAACTTAACATGAAAATTGTGATCATAACAGAATTGAGTCTTGTGGAGGGTGAGACAGAAGATGACATACCCCTGGAAATCCATATTCGAGGAGACCCAAGCCCACTATAGCTGTGACAGGAGCTATAACAATGGGACTTATATACCTACACCCACCAGTTGTGTGGGTTTAGGTAGTGGTTTTGAGATGACTGTGAAACATGATGAGAATGCAACTCAGATCCAACTTTGTGTATTTCTTCAATTGTGTGTTTCAAACGGATTTTAGGCATGAATGATGATGATGACCTCGCCAATGAGCTTGATCAATCCGGTCTAGGGCAACAAATTCAAAATCTTGATGCAAGTAAGCAAGCAACCTGCTTTCATTACCTGGCAACTATGCCCCATAGGCCGCTGAATCCGAGTATGATGTTGAGCACTGAACCTGCGATGAAAGCTCCTTGTGTCGCTCTCATTGCGTGTCAAAATCTCTGGAATGCAAAAGGAGAAAAAAATCCTCGTTTGTTATTAATGTTTCAAAGGCACGGAGACACAGAAAGACAGAGACCACAGAAGTACAAGTTGAATGGAGAATTCCTCAAGTCGAAGGTTCCAGGAGTGTGTGCTACTATAAGAGGTGGATGATCTGTTACCTCATGCGGGTCAGGAATGTCGATGACATGAGGAGCATTGACGATGGAAAGCGTGATCGGCAGAAAATAGAAGGAGTTTCCCATAACTACCGGCAATCTTGAACCCAGTAAGTCTGCAACAAAGTATTGATCCCGGAAACAAAAAGCGCGCTCTGCACAACTCGTGCTAAATCACTCTACAACAAACAAGACAAATAGAGAAAACACAACAACAACAACAAACAATCTTACCACAGTGTCCGCACAAAACAGACCACAATAAAGCAGTAGCAAAAAAGAGCTTCTTGACGCGCATTTCATAGCAAAGAAAGTACAAAAAGAAGATCAAGATCTTTCTAAACCTTTCTTTTCTATGTTTGTTTGTGAGTGTTTCTCCAGAAGAACATACCGAGTGTCCATTAATATTAAGAATGACAAGAGATGGAATCAGCACTGTCGTCCCAAGCATGGTGAAGTAGTGCTGGAAACCTAAGATGATCGCTTCTCCTGCACACAAAAACCGGCAACTTCTTCCAAATCACAACTCGGAAAATACAAACAAACAACAAAGAACCTCATACAACAGCAGCAACAGCTCATCTCTTTACAAAACCAACTCTGTACACAAGAAAAAATTGTGCTTCTTTTCCAAGCTTCCACCACCAAGAGAGCACCATCTTCACAACATAAACAAAGCAAAACCAGACAAGACAACAAAACACAAATCTGCCAAGAACGAATCACGACTTCTTTACCCCATCGAAGATTGTCATTGATACAATAAGTGAGATTAGGAAGTTGCTCCAATGCATGGTGATGCAAATCCTCCGGCTTCACCATCTTCGGAAGAACTAAGATAGGCGGATCCGCCATTACTCCCAACAACAACAATAACACAAAAAACTAACAATAGAATTCTCTCTGTTTCGTCAAAATACAAACCTGCAATAAGCTCTACACTCTCGTCGTTGAGCGCGCAACACAAAATGCAAACTGCGTGAGCTCCAAGAGAAGCAAAGCGAAGAGAAAGGAACGTGTACAAAAAGACGCATAGTGCAGCGCAAATAGGGGAGGAGAGAGAGAAAGGGGAAAAAAAAAAGAATAGGAACGAAAAAATAAAAAAATTGGAAATTGTCTTCCTCACATTAAGTACGCACCAAACACACCCCCCGGCGTATGTTTTAGATAATTTATATGGAACAATATCAATGTAATGTTGTATGATTTGCTATGAACCAATGTTAAAACAATGGTACTAGTTGTTTCAACACTTATCAAATGCAAGATTTGATTTATATTGAATCAATGTTTGTCATTTGCCCATTTGATATTGCAACATTTCATAGGATTGTATTAATGTTGTGACAATGAGTACCATTGTTTTAACATTTTTAATGTGTTGATTTTATGTGATATGCAACAACATTGAAAATTAATTTTTATGAAGGTTGTAACAACGACAATTCAATAGTTAATCAATTTGTGTTGTATCAGCATTAATAAGATCTTATTCATTGAATGCGTGTTGAAAAAATGTAAATTATGTCAAAACAATCCCAATGCTAACTCAATACATATTGTTATGATGTCATCAACATATTGTATCAATTACCATATTACTGTTGAATCTTCAACATATAATCATCAATTTGATGACTTATTAATGTATGTTGTGTTAGTGTTGGTCATATTTTTTTCATTGGACTAATATTGATAAGATGTCAAATATTTTAATATTATATCAATGTCATTTCAAGACATGTTGTTACAATGTCACCTTAACATCATATCAATGATTGTATCAACATTGAACGTTGAACATATTGTTAAGGTGTTGTAAAAGCACTCATACAAAGAGGGGGCAAGTTTGTGATGTATAGCGTATTACCTTTCCTTCATAGCCCATGCCTACCGCCTTCAGCAATACCTTTCAATCTGCAAGTAGCAACTTTGCTGGTTTTTCCTCTTTACTTTAAACCCTCCAAGACTAGTTGCTACCTTCTTATGGCAATAAGTAACTTAGTATTCCAAAGGCTACCAAGGGGTATGCCTTGTTACTCTCTATCCTAAAAACATGCAGAAATATCAATTCAAAGAAACATTCTACTTGTACAATATCAACAATTCTACCTTCTACACTTTTTAATAGACTAGAAATGCAACATAAGTGATTCAAGTCCTTCAACCCTTTTCCATCAAAATCAAACACCAAGTACATACATCTTTCTCCATTCTCCTCTCTCTACCTAAGTCTTGAATGCCATAGAAATCCCCCAACATCTCCTCTAATCCCCCTTCTCCATACACCACATAAGGCCCACATTGACCCCTAGAAAATAAGGCCTTTATCCTAATCCCTTCTTTAAAATCTTTTAGAGGATTAAGTGGATTAGCCCGCAACCATTCATTAACCCAAGCTACTTAATCCCATTAGCTTCACCCCTTGAATAAGGGATGATAAGTTTACCAATAATAATTATTAGTTACTAAGAGGCCTATGGAACTAACTAGCTTAGAGATTTCTACTCATTAATAATGCATCATTAGTTCAAAAATTTGTGGATTCTTGAACAAACAATGCAAAAAAAAAATTTATATGCACTTAATGTGCCTTGTGATGAAAGAACTTAGTTCATTAACTTTGTGACATTGGTGGTTTGTTTAATTTTAAGTTTGGTACATGGATTGTTGAATTTGAATTTGATCATCATCATGAAATGGCTAGAGGAAAGGGCACTAGCAAGCCACAAGATTCAAGAGGTGAATGGTAATATATTGCAATTCATATTAATTAGTTGTAGCAACCATCAAAGTTTAATTTTATTTCTTTTGTGATTGGCAACTCTAATTGGCTCATCACCAAAAACAATAATTGAGCTTTAGACAATCCCAAAATATTGTAATTTCTTCCTTTGGGTTGGTTATATGGGTTAGAAGAGTAAAAATTAAGGCATAGGACATGGGATAAAGGGAGGAACTATTGGGAACATGTTGGGGGGAACACATTGGAAACTTGAGGAGCATGTTGGGTATAAACACAATCAAAGGACCCACCCAAGTGAATGGACATTCCTTAAAACTGCATTTTTGTATGTTTGAAAAATCACAAGTGAAGCATAATAATTTGGATTATCATTATGTTTTAAAGAATATTTTTGAATAATTGCAAAGTTTACATGTTCAAAGTTTGACACAAATCAAAAATATTTTCACATGTTCATAACACTCAAACCTCGAAAGTGTACAATCATTGTTTTTTTTCAAATGTCTTTCTTTTTTACCAAATGTGCACCATTCCTTTTGAAAATTGGAGAGGATTTAAAAGGGCAAAAAGAATGGAATTAATGAATTAATTTTTAAAACCAATTTGAACACATTTAGTTCAAAAGTGTTTATGACCCTAAAAATTATGGATTTTGAAAATGTGTTTTCAATAAAAGTTGTTCATGTTTATGTGATAGAAGGGATGAATGCATAATGTACATGATATAAAATCAGCCTTTAGTCAAATTTTATTTCACTACAAGAAAAACATGTATTTTCGACTAATCTTTGTGACTCAATTTTAGTCGCAAAAAACATTATGCAACTAAAATCCCTTTAGTCACCTAAGGCAAATTGCATATGATAAATTAGTCGCAAATGACAAAAGGTATTGTATGAAAAAAAAAGTCAATAAATACATTTCATCCTTTGACTCCATTGTATAAGTATAATCAATGCAACTAAAATGCAACTATTTTGGTCACAATTGAAAGCAAATTATGTGCTGCCACATGTTTTAATATAGGACATTCAATTTGAATACTTGGATGATTTTATATTATGACACGTGGCCTCATTTGAATATGCCATGTGGCATAAAAACATTACATATAGTAAAGCAAGAGTGGTACCGACAATGGTACCGACAATGAAGCCGCGGACGGACAGGGTCCTCCCCTACTAAATATAGCGAGGGTGTGACTTGAAGCCGCCCCTGAAGCCGCGGATGGACAGTCGCCTTTAGAAAGACAGGATTTATGGGAAAGACGGGGAGGACGTTACAGCTAAGCTAGCTAGCTTGCTACTATGTACCTGTTCATGTAGACGTGTCAGCAGAGACAGTCGACTTTAGAAAGATAGGATTTATGGGAAAGAGGAGGAGGACGTTACAGCTAAACTAGCTAGCTTGCTACTACGTACCTGTTCATGTAGACGTGTCAGCAGAGACATTAGATCTAGGCGGTAAATCCAACGGCGGAGGAGGCCATCGAAATCAGGCCGCTAGGACCCGGGAAATCTCACTTATCTTGGTGTATTCTAATTTTTCCTAAGAGAATTAATCTCCCATGTCAGTGTCATATATCCGACGGTTGTAAAAAGTGGTAGTGGGCATTGGTATATCCTCGCCCTTGAAATATTTACTTGACAAGGTAAAACATTTTAGAAAATCATTTGTGATATTTTTTGTCAAAAAATGGTGCTATTGGGAATTATTTGGGAACATAAGGGAACATAAAACATACCAAGGAAGGTGGAGAGGAAAAACATAAAGGAAGAGGGAAAGGAAGGAAGGTGGGAAAATCAAAAGAAAATTTGCTTCTCCTCCCTGACACACACACACCTGTGCCTTAGGCACGGGGCACACACTAGTATATATTAAGTTGGTAGGTACTTAGGTAGGTACACAAATAGGAGCCTACAAACCTAGGTTACATACCAACCTACCTACTTAGGTAAAAAACATAAGTAGGTATGTTCTACCTTCCTATGTTAAATACTTACTCATACAAGTAGGTACTTAAGTAGGTAGGTACATAGGTCAACCTAGGTGGGTAGGTCAAATTAGGTACCTACCTAGTTAGGTAGATAAGTAAGTTGGGAAGGTAAGTACTTTAGAAATATGCATAATATGTTTTTTTGTTTTGGGTTGAACCTTTTGATTGGTTCATCCCATGTGCACAAATTTCTTAATGTGAAATTGGATGACCACACCCCCTTGTTTATATAGTATTCAAAATATGAATGACGAATAAACAATATGGGATAACTTTTGAAGCCAACTTCCTCACAAACTAAGTTGTAATTCTAAAACTTTTTTCATGCCTTACTTTCTTAATTTTTATATTTCCAAACAATTCAAGTACTAGATAATTAGATACTCATTTAATTAATAATGATTAAATTTACATATATTTAAATTATAAAGTATACACTACAAATATTCACTATTCATTATCAATTACTTAAATAAGCAATAACATCTTAATATTTAACAAACTAGCTATCTAATCACTCACAATTTATTAATACATAACTCATAAATAATTAGATAACTAAAATATAAAACAATAATTTATTATTTTTTAGAATCTAATTGAATTAAATATAATATAATTAATGTAAAAATAATTTAATGACTATAATTTAAAGATTAAAATCTTAAAATATTTATGTTAAAATCTAAAAATAATGAATTAATAATTGTTATTAGACGTTAAATTCTCACCCAAAATTTATTAAAAAAAATATTCGAGTAATTACATTACTTATTGTATAATTACATTTATCACTGTAAAAATATTATAGGTCAAGTAATTCTTTTCTTTTAGTAATTATTAACTACAAATAAAATAATTTGTTAAACATAACATTAATTTTCATAATTACTATAAAATATTTATCATAGATGATGAATCACAAAATTATTATTATTATATAATTTGTGAAAATAGAATCAGTAAAATAATTATTTTAATTACACTATAATGTTTCCAATATTTTAATTCAATTTTGGAGTTATAAATTATAGAGTGTGAATAATTCTGTTCAATTAGAAATAATTATGCACATACTAATTAATACTTATCTGAAGTAATTGTAATGGTTTTTAAAGTAATGTCACATTAATTACATTAATTATTTCTTCTAATATAATAATATAAATTAAATATTATACAAATCTATGTTATAAAAATAATTATTAAATGTAACATAGATTTAATAAATATAATTATTTATAATTGTTTATAAAAATGATTTATTATGGATAACACTAGTAGAAAAAAACCCTTAAAATTCAATCAGTAATTTTTTAAATTAAAATATAATTTATGATTCCAAAATAGTAATTCAAAATTCAAATATCAATTTTCAAATCAAATAAGTTTTTTGAAGTTAAGTAACAAATTTCAGAATTGAAATGTCAACGTTCAGATTCAAATAATAATATTCAAAGTTAAAAAGTTCATTTTAAGACTCAATTAATAATTTTTTGTATATTAATTTTGACAATCCAAAATAATAATTTGGAATTCAAATTTCAACTTTCAAGTCAAATAATTTCTTAAAATTTAAATTTAAAACTTCAGAATTCAAAAATATCTAATTTCAAGTTCAAATAAAAAATATTTTAAATCAAAATGTCATTTTTAGACTCAGTAAAGCTTTTTGAATTGAAATACTAATTTTTAAATTCGAAAATAATAATTTAGAATTCAAATAATTTTTTTTTTAATTTATATAATTTCCAGAATTGAATTGTCAATTTTCATATTCAAATAACAATATTCAAAATTGAAATGTCCATTTTTATATTCAATTAATAATTTCAAACTATAAGCATTAATTTTGAGAATCCAAAATAATAATTTGGAATTGAAATTTCAGGTTCAAATCAAATGCTTATTTAAAATCTAAATGCAAAATTTTCAGAGTTGAAATATAAATTTACATATTCATATAAAAATACTCAAAATTAAAATATTATTTTTTATAATCAATCAATAAGTTTCTGAATTGAAATACTAATTTTTTGGATTCAAAAATATTAATTTAGAATTCAAATATCAATTTTTAAATCAAATAAGCCTTTTTGAATTTAAATTGAAAATATCATATTCAAATCAAAAAATTTGAAATCCAAATAATGTTTAAACAATTGAAATAATAATTTTCAAATTCAAATATCAAGTTTCAAATTGTAATATATATTTGAAAACTAAAATAGTAGTTTTCATAATTGAAAAATATCAATTTTCAAATTTGAATAAAAATTCAAAGCTCAAATATTAATTTTAAAATTCATTATATGAACAATATACATACGTACGCATATCATATATATATAATTTTAGTACATACATTAAAATACACCCCTTTGTTATTGTAAAATACCTTTAGGATGCAACTAATTTGGTGATTATTGCAACTAATGGGACATATCAACCTATTAATGGATGAAAATAGATGTAAAATTGATTCAACTAATATGATGAAATTTCTAATAGTTGCATCATAGCTATGAGAATGACCAAAATAGTTGAAGTTTGGTCTTGTAGTTGCAAATATTCCCGAATTTAATCACAAATGACTACAAGTTGCATGTAGTCATAAATGAAATGGCTCATCTTGGCTTATTTGTACTAGTGTTTACATCTAAAATGTAGTGTTAAAGGGGGTACTTGAAATACAAATTTGAAAGTTATAAACCAACATAAAAATGAGACGTGTCAAGTGTAGTCGTTGAAAAATGACTTTTACCTTGGCACCCCTAGCTCTTTTGACCATGTTTTCACCCTATTGGGAACCCATTGAAAAATAAAATGAGGACTTCACAAGAACACATTGGGAATTAAAAAAACATTCAACACCCCATCTTACCCCAAAAGAAAAAAACTTGGGTGCAAATTGCCTCACTTCATTAACTACAAGAAAGATTTTTTATTACTTGTGTTCTTTGCCATTTTTGGCCTTGGGTAATGGCAAGGACATGAACTATGGGTGTATATTCAAGTTTTGTTTTATAGTTCTTTGTGGTAAATCATAGGCCAAAGCATGAATCTTTTCAGTATTCATTTTCAACAATCTTGAATCTTGTCAAGTTGTCAGTATTAATGGTCATTTGTAAATTTTGTGCTTCTATTGTTTTTATTTATGAGTTGAAAGTTTTATTCAAGTTCATTTTCTTTGTAAATTTTGATCAAATTTGTAACCCAAGATCCAAAACATATATAATTTTTGAACTCAAATGCAACCTATGAATCACAAACATTGAAAGGTTAAACTGTCATTGTAATGTGCTTCACAAGTCTAGCTCTACTCTAGTCCATTGAGTTCTTGTTCTTTTAAATTGCACCCCAAACAAGTTGTCAAAATCAAAAAGATGTCTTATCAAACTTTAACTATAAGTATTTTTACATCTTTCATAACCTTATGACTTTAAAATATAATTATAATAACATATATCACAACAAATGTAAATAACACAACATTTTTCATGTTTTAATGCACTATTACAATAGTGGGGTGCAATTCATTAACCTAAATCACTATGGGACTTTAAAAGTGAAATAAGTTCATTGCATTTTAATGATTTCACCCTAATTAAAGTTATTTCACTATAATATCACTGTAAACATCGTGTTTAAATATTAATTAACATATTCATTATTATGATTTATTATATTAAATAGGTTTATTTTTATATGTTGTTTTAAAAACCCTATATATGCTACTTTACGATATACCTTACATTATTTTAGGCTACTTTAGTTATTCTAAATTATACCTTATGTTATTACAAATTATTATATGTTTTTAAGTTATTTTGAATTAAATTATTCAATTAAGCTTAGGTTATACCTTAAGTTATTTAATTTTAAATTAATATATGTTATTATAAGTTATTTTATCCTAAGTATAATAATTTAAATTAATGTAAAATTTAATGACCCAAATTAAATTAATTTTAAAAATAATCAATAATAACTTATAATACAATAGCCATTACTAACCACCAATATCCACCAATAACCATTAATAAAATAGCCACCAATAGTAATTAATAAAATAACCATTAATAGAATAACCACCAATAACCCCAATAAAAGAACAATTAATAGCCACCAACTGTCATATTTTAAAATTACCTAGTATTGCCAAAAATAATATAGGATGATATAATTTACAATAGAAAAAAATAACTGAAGGTGAAATAGTTTATAATAGTTTAGATGTTAATAATAGCATAATGTGAAATAACTTTCAATCGCTAAAAGTAACCAACAATAACCTCACATCGTCAAAAATAACTTGAGATGAAATAGTTTAGAATATCCAAAAGTAACTTATAACAGCTACAAATAGCCTAAAGTGAAATAATTTATAGTAGCCAAAAATAACTTAAAGCGAAATAGGCTAAAATAATCAAAATAACATTAAATAACCAAAAATAATCTAAGGTGAAATAGTCAAAAATAGCCAAAAATAATTAAAACAACCATAAATAGTCATAAATGATGTAAGGTGAAATAATTTAAATTGATGAAAGGTAGCATTATGATAGCTAAAAGTAACCTAACATAACTAGTATTATTATATTAGCAAAAAAAATCCATTTATAAAACTTTTTTTTTTCACAAAAATTGTCATTGAAATGTTATTGAATAGTGATATTCATATTTTGTTTTGTTAAGATGATTTTACATTTTAAAAAGGAATAAATGTAATTGTACATTATTGAATTTTTTTAAAAAGTAAATTCAAAGCATTTCATTTGAACAAAATTTCAATAATATATGAATTTTCAAGGTTTATATTTTCGTAATGTTTGAAATGAAATATTTGATAAATAAAATGCAATGTAACATATTTTCACAATAAGTGGGGTGGCTCAATGGTAAGGATGTGTATCTCTATTTTAAAAATCAAGGGATCAAAGATCACAAATGGTTAGTGTGTGGTCAACAATGGTAAGTTGATCAAATATTTTCTTATCTAATTCTTTAGAGTAGGTGCCTAGGTTGATTACATGGTCTATGTGCCTAGGTTAAATTTTTAACTTAATGTAGGTAATGACACATGTTAATAATTCATAGGTTGAAAATCATGAAATTATCAATAATATTACATATTAAATAATTTTAATTTAATTGATTTTCACGTTTTTTAGTTAATTAATTAACAAGTGAATGGCTTGGTAAATTTGTATTTCATTTGAGAATAATCTTGTTTCATCATGTACTAATGAACTAATTGACTATCCGTAAGAATTGGTCCCTGTTCACTAGAGGGTCGACCAATTTCACCATGGTAAAAATGTCCAAATTCACTCAAAATGGAGTGCAACCCATAATGAATTAAGAAACATTTTGGTGTCATGATGATTAATGTTGCAAATCTTTAATTTTCTTATATGAAAGTTTTTCAATATATCATCGAAACATTTGAACCAATTTGGAATGAATTTAATGAGTGTAAAATATTCAATTGAACAATTCTAAATATACATACCTGATGTTTTCATTGTTTTTTAAATGATTTGAAATGTTTTTCAATTGAAATAATCATGTATAATAATTACCACACATAGAATATGAATGATAAAATTACCATTAGTTTTTCAATTAATCATGTACAACAAGCCATTACATGCAACAATTAACCAAAAAGTAAATGACATCAATGTTAATGTCATCAACTTTTGGATGAACTTTGCAACCAATGTATATAATCTCATCCATTGACCAAATCATATAAATATGGCTTACATGGCAAGAATTTGCGATTATTTTTGTGACCTCTAATATTTTGCCATGTGGCACAATTATGAATATTTTGAACATGTTTTTTAAATAAGTGGGTCTAGGAAGGTAGGTAGGTAGGTAGGCCTAGTTAAATAAATAGGACTAAGTAGGTAGGTAGATTAAGTAGGTTAATATTCCTATTTTATGTTGGGTTTGGTTTTATGGTCAAATTTTTTTTATTGGTTTATCCCAAATGAATCTTACATCTTAACATTTTTAGTGCACCTCTTTATATAATTTACAAAATTGAAATGGAAAACTGAACAATATATGGGATTTAAACTTTCTAATCACAACATAGTTGAAACCCAATCACAAATACCCCTTGCTATTTACTAATAATTACTTATCCACTTACTTAACATAACTTAATAAGTATTAAGTTGTAATAAGTTAATAACAACATATTAATTACAACTTATCACTTTATTAACTTAACCTATTACCTATTAACCTAGCCTAGAGCCTTAAGCTATTACTTACTTAACATTTAACCCACCTATTTAGGCAAATTCATCCTTGGGTGGTACCACTAGGAACATAACACCTTGATTTTCTTGAACTTTGAAAAATCATAAAAAAACACTTTAAAAAATATTTTCATAATTTTTCTTTCATGAATACATCTATTAAGTTTCATAGATTTTAAATTTTCAATATTATCAAGAATTTTGTGTATTTTGATGTTTTTAATCATTGCATTTAAAAAAGTTTGAGTGGTGTAATGTTGGTTTTTTTCCTTGAATTTTTTGATTAAGAACACAAATTTGAAACATGGGGTCCAAGCATGGTAAATTAAACTGCACATGTTCCTTGTAGCATAAATGAAAGGTAGCTATCAAATATGCTTTGATATATAGAACTTAAAAATATTATTTAATTCAAGGAATAATATGAACATTTTTTTCAACTTTGTTAAAACTTTGAATAAAAATTATATGTTTAAAATAGGTTTAAGTAAATTTGTGAAAATTCACTTACAAAGCTCACAATCTACTTTATATCCTTTAAGTAGATTATAAGCAAATGAAATCTCACAATTTTTTTAAAATGAATTAATGGAGCCCTAAAATGTACTTGTGGATTTTCATCTTTTTCACATTTTAATAAAAATATATCTACTTTATGAGGTAAAAATAGGTTTGAAAAAAACAAATTACCAATCAATTTCAAACCTACTTGTTATTTACTTTTATTATACTAAAGAACTTCAAATTTTATACTCAACTTACCATAAACTTAATATAGGCATAGATGTTTTTGAAATGAAAGATTAAAAAAATTCAATTTACTTTCTTGTGTTTTTGGAAAAAAAAAACTATTATATTTTAAAATGGGATTTTAAGCTAACTTAGTTTTTGGTCTAATTTACCATGCTTGGACCCCATGATTTCAAAATTTTCTTATGAATTTGTTTTCTAAGGTAATTTCCCTACTACAATGTGGGTGTAGTTCATTAGTCCCCATTCACTAGACGAATGAATTCACTCAAAATCCAGTGAAATCGCTTGGTGTACATGGACACCTTTTGTTGTAGTGTTTTGAAGTCATTTTATTTTTAGGTTTTTATTAGGAAATTAATTGAATATTTTAATTTAGTTATTGATTTTCAAAATTAAAGCTATTGACTTTCAAAAGGGCCACTTTAACCAAGAATACAATTTTTTTTTAAATGTCCACTTTTGGTTCTTTAACCATTCCTTGAGCTAGTTCCTAGTGGTACCACCCAAGGATGGGTTCACACATTTAGAATTTACCTTACTTACCTATATTAATAAAGTAGGTAGGTTATGTAAGTAGTTGAATAATCAAGTAGATAGGTAAGTAGGTGAGTATGTAATGTAGATTAATATGTAGGTAAAAAATCCTGATTTAAAAAAAAACCTAATGTACAATTAAATATATACTAGTGGGTACCCGTTAATTGTTTCAACCAATTAATAACTCTGATATTGTATGATGCAGATTAGCCTTTCTAAAGGAGTCCATCTGTAGAAATTTATTTGGCAGAAGCAAGCAGAACTGGACCCAGGTTCCAATTTTTTCTTGTAGAACTGGAAACTGTTTAAATTTTTTAAGAACCAGAACCAGTATCATAAAAGTCAAGAAGCACCCAACACTGGTTTTTTACTCATCACACTTTTAGGGGAGAATGTAGCATTGCAATGTTCACAATCTGATCATAAATCATATGTATGATCTACACAGACAATTTCCTCAATTGTGGAAATTGAGGCCAGGACTTGCAAGATCTTTTAAGCCTAAACTTCTTGCTCATGGCAATGGAGCTTTTCCATCAGCTGCTGCTGCACTTGATGGAAATACTTTGATTGCCTTCTCATATTGTCAAGTCTTCACATTTCTTGCCAGCCTTCTTTTCACACAACCCATCAGCCCTCATATTTCTTTTCTGTGTGAAATGCACAATTGTTTTGTCCCTCATGTTACCATTGGTACCATTTTTGTCATTACTGGCAACGTTGGGAGTATTCTTTGATGCTTCAGCTAGAGTGGGATCCAACCTCTATGTGATGCTTGAATTCAGAATACCTCCAACTGCTTGCAGAATCATAGTGCAACAAATGACAATAGGTAATTGCAATGAAGCATCATTCCCACTGGCATGGCCATGCATGAAGCCTCGCAAAATCTGTGGTATCAGTTGGCATTGCTTGCAAAAAAGGGGCTCCTGGTGTCTCCTCTCAAACCTGACAAAATAGCTGAATTGAGAACTGTAACACTGGAAGAGCAGTTTTTGAGGGAAGGAAATGCCAAGAAAGCAGAGAAGTTATGCAGGAGGGGGAGAGTTGCAGATTGCCAGCATGCTCTGTTTGTGTTTGCAATATGTCTGACCCGCCCAAACACTCAGAATACCATCATCTAGAGAACAGGCAGAAACTATTTAGGATGAACAATCATCACAGAAGTTTCTTGTACCTAAAACCAAAATCAAAGTAGGGTCACTGACATGATGAAACAGCCAGCAAGCATTGTGATATGATTGCAGCCAGCAGCCCTTCTTCATCACCTCTGCAAAATGTCAGACACAACAATATTTTGTTGTAAAATTTTGTTGCCAAGAAAAGAACACAAAAAAACTTTTACTCCAAAATGGGGTAATGGGATAACACTGTTTGGGCTTTGCCATTTCCCCATCTCTCTCCACAAACATGTTTTGAGAGCAAGTTCCACAACAACAACACCCATTGCATTCATTCTCAGAAATGCACATCCAGACACACTTGATGATCGTTTTTTCTTCAACTTCCTTGTGAAATGGATCTAACAACACATCCCAGAAACAAAACAGAGGGATTCAAAAGAGAATGTGACAGAGTGCAGAGAAAATCACAATTGGGAATAATGCAGGTTAAAAGTAGATGGCAGGGAAGTTTCTCTAGAAATCTAATTTCCAAGAAAGATATTTTTCCTCCTTGAAAAATGCAAAGGCCAAAGAGTGTGGAGAAAACCACAATTGGGAATAATGCAGGTCACATGTAGATGGCAGGGAACTTTGTCCAGAACCCTAATTTCTGAGAAAGACATTTTTTGTCCGTGACAAAATGCAAAAGCCAAAGAGTGTGGAGAAAACCACAATTGGGAATAATGCAGGTCAGGAATACATGGCAGGGAAGCACAAAAAAGGCAAAGCCTTGACTTACATAGTTTGAGCATGCAAGTTCAACAATAACACCCCTTGCATTCACATATGTGCAAGCCCATTGATGCTCCTTCCTCTTTCAAAGTCCTCCTTCTAAGATCTACTGTTGTAAACCCCAGAAACGAAAGATTAGAAACACAAAACACAAAGGGATTCAAGAAGGTCTACAGCAATCCGAGCATCATCATCATCAACAACAAAAACAACACAGGAATCTCCAAAACCCTAATTTCAAAGAAGACACTTTTCATCAACAAATTGCAAAGCCCAAAGAGAATCGAGAAAACATTAGAGTTTGGGTGGGGGGGAAAAATGGGCAGGGAAGAAGAAGATGCAAGGAAGAACTGCAAAAGACGAAGAAGCCTCGAACTCACACACCTATATGTTTGGAGAGCAAGTTCCACAACAACAACACCCATTGCATTCATTCTCAGAAATGCACATCCAGACACACTTGATGATCGTTTTTTCTTCAACTTCCTTGTGAAATGGATCTAACAGCACATCCCAGAAACAAAACAGAGGGATTCAAAAGAGACAATGTGACACCAATGTGAGTGAGCATCATCATCCACAACACAAGATTCTCCAGAACCCTAATTTCCGAGAAGACATTATTCCTGGACAAAATGCAAATCCAAAGAGAGTTAAGAAAATCACAATTTGGGTGGGGGAAAAAAAGGGCAGGGAAGAAGAAGAAGAGGAAGATGATGATGATGATGATGCAAGGATGCTGTACCTCCTCCAGGAACTCTTGCGCATTATGATCCCCACTACCACCACCACCACCACGAACTCTTTTACTGCAAAAAGAGCTTTGAAATTCTGAGAGAGAAATGTGCTGGTCAAAGAAACAAAAATCTGACACCCAAATTGAGAGAAAAATGCGACGCAAATGTTTTTAGAACTGCACAACGGACTCCAAACACGTTGCTACAGCTCTCTCTCTCTCTCTCTGTGTCTGCGTCTCCCTCTGTCTTCTTGTCTCTGTTCTTGCTATTGATCGATCTACGACCACAGCGCATTGAATCGCACTCTCTTAAGACGCCATAGTCGTGCGCAACAGACTCCAAATCGCACCGCGAAAACACTTTGGAGGATCATCTCACAAGTAAATTGCAGAAGAAAGCTGCAGAGGTATGTTACAAAACCGTCGCGTGCATCGTATCACGAAAACCACATCCTGTCACAGACTGACACAGGTCGCCACGGGTCGCCCGCTGTTTCACCGGCGTCTCCCTTCCCCCACCCTTCAAAACCTCCGTCACAGGCGCAGGGACTTAGTGAATTAATATATAAGATACTTATAATAAACCCTATTATACTTTTAGGGGCTTTAAATCCACATCATAATTGTTAACAAAATTTGGTTTCAACTATAATTAAAATGTGACTAATGTAATGAAAAGTGTTGTTGGTCGACAAAAATAATAATAAAATTTATCATATTGAAAGGTTACAAAAATATCTAGTTGAAATTTAATCACCACCTAATTACAAATATGTCAATAATCAAATGTAGCTGCAAAAAAATCATAAATAGCTACATATGATATTTAATGCATGTAATCACAAATGTATTGATTACAAAAAATGAACGAATGCAAGTTATGGTGGCTCATTTTTTATAGATACAACACTCACATAAATCCTTAAAGAAAATTTATATATTATCCGAATGGATATGATTTTAAATTTCAAGATTTCATTAATGTAATCTTTGACTATTAAAATTTAACTCACTTATGAAATCTTTTAAAACTAGGTCAAAACACATATTGAAAAATGTTGTTGTTAGTTGGTATGGTGACATCATTTCGAAAATCCTATAATAAAAACCTATAAAATCCATAAGAATAAAAGCTCATTTAAATATTTCAATTATGCACCCATTGAGCATAATTTTTTTGACAAAAGCCAAAAAAAAAACCATTTCAAAAGGACTTATGAAAACAAGTCCAATTCTAACCTTTCAAAAGTTCATAACTACCATTTGGTTAAGGTTTCACTAAAAAAGATTTCACATTAAACTTTATGATTTCATTCTTCAACCCATTTTAGTCACTATAAACTTTTTGAAGAGGAATTCAATATGAATTTTGAATTTCTTAACAATCTAATCAATTGATAATCCATATTTTTGAACTTCAAAGTCCACTATTAATTATGAATGCATTATTTTCAAAAAAAATTAAGTAAATGTCTTCATAATCAAGTTGTTAATTTAGAATGAATCATTGTTTAATATTTTAATATTAAATTATTCACCATAAGCATTTATACAAAAAACACCCTATAAAAATTAATATCATGATTCCAAAAGTGAACGACCATAGCTTGCATTCCCCTAAACAAAGATTTTTTTTAATGACACTTATACACATTAGTATAATATTTATTTTTGTCATGAGAATTTTTTACCATTGTAAAAATCATGAATTTTTTATCCATCATATTTTGCACCAATCCCACTTTGCCTAACACATGTCATCATGGCAAGCAAACCCATTACTTTGTAAGCAATCACCTAAGTGGGTAGGGTTGGATCATGTTTTCATGTTTGCACTTGACATGGTCACAATATTGTGTTTGTCTAAATTGTCTTAATGATTCTAGGAGTACAACATTAATCCCTTTAGGTTTTATTAAAATCTCTTAGCATTAATTCACCAATTGTGACTCATAGGGATGACAACTTATCACCACCAAAAGCAAAAGACTAATGGTCTTACCATGAGTTAATAGTTGAATTTCATGAGTATCTAAACTACTAAGTGAATTGAATTGTAAATGGGATCTAATAATTGTGTGCACATTGTCAAGTTCAACATCTGTTCTAAGGTTGAAAAAAAAGATTTAATTTGTTGATATCTAAATGGCATTTGTTATACAAAGATGTTGATTTACAATAAATTTAGGGGAAAAAAAACCTTTGAACCTTTTTCAAAAGAGGATCAAAATATGATAAAGTCCATTATAGACAGTTGACAAAAGTGAAGTTCCGTATGTCACCAAGATTACGAAATCATTGTTGCAACTTATTGTTAATGGGTCATAGTGAGGGAGAAACATAGACAATGTATTTAGTTTGCCACTTTGTTCCACACTTTGAAGCACTTTAAATTGGTGCATAGGTATGAACTCACAAGGAGCTATTTGATTTTTTGTAGTTGAACAAACATAATGAGGTGGGTTATGACTTAATAGCAACATAGGTAACATATTATTAAACGCCACCATATCTATTATTGTAATGGCCCAATATATTTCTTTGACTTGTCATGGAATGAGACATACTATTGATAATCAAAGCTAGTAATGTTAATTCATATTTTGACATGTGCAATATTTTGGTTTGGGTATTAATCATTTTTCCTTTCAACATATGCTAGTTGGATTCCAAGTGAAGCTTACAACCTCAATTAAATGCTTATGTAAGCATTGATGGATCAAGGTGGCATATCTAGAAATATAATTTAAAAACTAATGAGATTTGGCATAGACATTGGGGTTTCTATATTTCAAAGTATCACATCAAATATTGATAATTTTTTGATGGGTAGAGTCCACACTCCATGGAAGATTATAGTCCCTTGTATGATTCATAGAACCAATCTTATCAAACTTGTAGATGGTGAGTAGAATGAAGGTCTATTGTCAACATTATGTACAAATTGTTATGAAATATGCTTTGCCTTGTCATTGCAAATGATGTAGTGCTCATCTTCATTAACAATGTCTTGTAATATTTACATTTGTAGCATGCCAAATAATCTTAAGCTTGTTGTGTTTTCACCTTGTTGTGTTACCATATTTTGTTTGTTGCAATCAATCCATCAACCATAATTTGATCAAGTTCAATCAGTTGAAGGATGTGTTTATATATGATTTTGTGGCAATGAATAAAATGTGTATTGGGGAAGATATATGCCTTGTACACAAACATGGACACCAAGTTCAAGGACAATGCCTTTTAACGATACATTGAAATTATATTAAATGGTAAACATGAATGAATTATTATTCATTGGGTTATGAATTTTAACACTAATGTCAAACATCTAATTTTTTATGTGAATTAGTAATGTAATGTATGGGCTACTCATGAATTTGAAAATTTGTATGAAACAACATTTGTGCAAAAAAGAATCATGTGCTATAAGCTACAACCATAGCATTTGTGAAAGCAATTTTTGCAAATATATTTTTCATTATAGCCCCTATGTTACATTTTCTTTCTTTTTATGTGTTTCAAATGTCACATTTGAATTCGTTATGTATACATGAACAATATTGATGTGGGCACTAGTTGTTTATGTTGATCCTACCTTCTTACAAAACTATAAAGAAGATTTCCTACTTATGGAATTTTGAATAGGTGTGTAGTGTAGCACAATATTGGTTACAAGTAGATGTCGAGGAAAATTTTAGTGTGTTTGGATCAATTGGATTGTCACATGGATTAAAACCCAAGACATGTTTTAATCAATTTATAATGCATGTCACAAGGAAAATTAATCTTGATACAATACTATTATAATTGAGTAAGTTATGTTGGAAATTTTATAATATTTTATAGTATATAAAATATCTAAAAAGTAAAGACATGTGGATATGATTTCATTATAATTTTCTTAAGTATAATTTTTAAAAATAAAACTGTGATCGAAATTAAAGAAAATAAAACAATAAAATAAAATAATTGCATTTTAATTTTTCAAAAAAATACTTAAAATTTAATGTACCATTTTGAAATTTTTAAAAAAACTCAGCAATTCAATTTAATTGTTGCATGCAAAACCAAATTGATCCTTCATCATGGCATTGGCAACTTATTGATTGGCATCAAAGAATCAGTTGTATTCCATCCTATCTAAAGACTAAACCAGAGCTAATTGGATTGCCTTTAGCATGCACATGGTACTGAATGCACATTTTGTCATCTTTAACGAAACAATACAATTACCAAGTCACCGATTAACAAGGGTGGGAATGTGAACCCTAACACATTGACCTAAAATTGCCAATGCCCACAAATTTCACATAAGTAGACTTCCCAAAATCAATAAAGGTTATATTCATGCCATGTCACATTTGATAATGGTTAATACCCATCCCCCTTCCTTGCACACGTTGGAATCAAATCACAAGACACCTTCATTTGTGTTGGAGAATAATAGGTCTAAGTATGGCAAACACAAAACAAGTGCAAATTGTTATGTGCAAATTGCAATAAAACCCAAATTGCAAACTTTGAAAAACTTGCCCAAGACCAAACATCCTATTGTATCTTTGATTGCTTTCCGTATACAAATGGCTGCATGGATTTTTTTGG
Organism: Sphagnum tenellum; assembly: GCA_963921925.1. Taxonomy (NCBI): domain Eukaryota; kingdom Viridiplantae; phylum Streptophyta; class Sphagnopsida; order Sphagnales; family Sphagnaceae; genus Sphagnum; species Sphagnum tenellum. The sequence continues at coordinate 8,762,877 of OY998142.1, forward strand.
AGATTTTTTATGCTTCTTATTTGGATGAGCTCCGTGATCAAGTAATTTCAAGTCTCTTAATGACCTTCCGATGATATGGATGAAATTGATCAAACTATGAGATTAAAGCACAAAAACTAATGTTTGAGACGAAAATGTATCATAACAATAGTCACAAAATTGTTCATGTGTTTGTTGCCTACAAACCTATCTCCTTTGCAACCAAGTAGGTTATGTGTGCCTACCTACTTCTGTCCATTTTACAGACCTAATTCCATGCTTGTAAATGGAAACATGTGAAAACTTGACAATCTAAATCTTTCAGAGTTATCCATGAAGCTATAGTTGGAACTTGAGGAAAGATGTTATCCAATGTGCCCAAATCAAATCATGTCTCATATTATTTTGAAATCATCAACCAATCAAATTATAAGGACAGATTTTTCAATTCGTGATGGTGGGAATTTTTCAACCCATCATGATACTTATATGGAATGCTCATTGTTGGAGCTCAATTTTACTCCATGTAGAATGAGAGTTTGAAATCATATGCTTAAATGATTTTACGATAATTTTGGTAAATAATCAACACAATTACCATATGGAAATTTTCTAACCACTAATAATTGCAAAATAATCTGATGGTTATTTTCACGTAAGTGTGCATAATCATGGGTGATGATAACTTTATTGAATGCATATAAACTTCTAATAGATCACTTGGCATTGAAAATAATAAATTTGCATAATTGTATGTACCTATTATTACCGTGGTGTTATATATATGTTGCCAATGCATCATAATGATATGAGATTTGAATGTGTGTTTGGATATCAAGTTTGAGAGAATCATTGGAAGTAAAGTGTAAACACTCTTTGTCAAGAATGGGTGTGTCACACTGGCCTTTGCCATTCACATTAAAAAGTATTTGAAGGCAAAAGAAGAATTATGTAATGTCAAATAATTCACCATGCAAAAACATAATCTTCAAAACATCCTCTAAAAGAAACCAAAATCCTTCAAGATATCACAACTCTATAACTAATCTCGAGTTTCAACACAAGCCAAAATATCATCTTTCAAAAATCCTCATATAAAAGTAGACCTATTACAGAGGGGCCAAAATCCATTAAGCTACTATACTCTATAATGAATCCGAACACAATATCCTTGCTTTGTTGGTAGCCAAGGCCAACAAAATCATGGGGTTTTGTCAAAACAATCCCAGTAATAAATAACTGGAATATTTTTGTGGTTTTGAAAGTTTGGCAATTTTTTAATTTAAAATAGCAGTTGTTTTTTGAATGTACAGTTAAAAGGGAAAAAATTCCCAAAAATATTGTTGCTCAGAAAATTATCCCAAAAAAAAATGCTTGAAATTTAATGAAGTTATGAAAGGTGGTCTATTAAAAGATTTACAACTTTTTTGTGTGTGGAAAATTTGGGCAAGTTTTCCACCAGTTCATATGTTTTAGGGTTGGTACCAAATTATAAATGAAGAACCTAGGAAGTCTATGATGAAAAAACTGTCTAGTAAATATTATTATTATTGGGGAGCATCAAGCCCTAAACTTTAAACCCTAAGTATGGTCAACCCCAAATTTAGTTAAATCTTCTTTGGATGAATTCCATATGGGTACATCACCAAAATAAATTTAAAGAATAAAAAACTGAAATCAACTAATGATAAAAAGATACCATTGAAGCTTAGCAGGTTTGGCACTTTGATGCAAATATTTAATATATTTAAATTTTTTTTTTTTCGTAAGATTCTGGCATAACCATTAAGAAATTATTAAGGTGTACTTAACAATTAAAAAAGTCTATGATGAATGAACTTACTAGTAAGTATGCAAGGTTTATGGCGGGTTTAGGGTCTCGGAAGCAAGAACTTCCGCAATTCAGCGATGGCAGTAAAGGAGGAAATCTGATTGCGCGGAGTTTTTGGAATTCAGGCACGCAGAGTTCCGTAATTTGACGATGGCGGTGAAGAAGAAGATCTGATCTGATGGGGCGGAGTTTTTTTTTGGTTTTGTTTTCTTTTCTTTGGGGGTGTCTGTTCCTTGTATCCGCGGGATCTATGGAGCTCCTGTAGTGTCGATGCAAAACAGGTTCTAGGCGTGGGCGTACAGGGAGCGCTAGCTAATGACGATCATCACCTTCTCATTGCGCCGTCTTCTTTTGTTGTCGTCTTTCTCCTCTCGAAGATTGTCCCATTCCCTGGCTGCTGTTGCTGCAGAAACTTGGCCTTCAGGTTTGTTTTTGTTTTTTGGTTATTTCCTTTCGTCTTGTGAGACTTTCTGAATGTAGATGCCATTTTCGCTCGCACCGTGTAACTTTAGAAAAGTTGTGGAGGAGTAGAGAGTCCTTGTTTTTTTTCCCGTGGAGTTTTTTTAGGGTTTCAGGATGCTGGACAGCTGAAAATCTTCCTTTCAGTACAATTATTGATATGTGAGACGCATCCCAAACATAATCCACTAGTTGCGTTGAAGGATTTCTGCCCCATTCAGTTGTCTAGGTTTTCAAGAAATGTGACTTGCTGCACATTTGAATTCTGCTTTGAATCACAGCAAGAAAATGTCCAGGGATGTCAGGTTCTTTTTGCATAAGCAAAACTTTCTTCAGGAAATGGCAATTCTCAATCTATGTGTCTCTTCAGGTTTAGGGTGTTGGAATACCTTGAACTGTGCATTTGTGGTTTAGGTTTTAGGGTTTTGTGCAAAGTGTTGAGAATTCATTGGAGTGTGCATTGTCCTAGATTTCTAACATCATGTTCCTCGACTGAAAAAACTGTGCAGACTCAGAGAATTGGCTTGATGATGCAACATCAGTTGCAGAATCAGTTGCAGTGCAGGGTGATGCATCTAATGAGAACTCTCATCAAAGAGGTCAGAAGAGTAGAGAAAGTGGACGGCCACAAGACTGTTTGCAGGAGAAGTTCAACTCCAAGTTTGAGGTTGAAACAGTGACTGATGTACCAAAACTGTTCAACCTTCTCAAGAAGAAGAGGTTTAATGAATTACTAGTGGCTCATGATGCTATGGTAGCAGCAAAAAGCTCAGCCTGCAAGGAAATGAACATTGCCACCTACTCACGCTTGATGACTCAGTGTGGTCGGGAGCTAGGGCCTGAAACTGTCCTTCCAATTTTCAAACGCATGCTACAGGCAGGGGTTACCCCTGATGTGGTTTCTTACACAATTGTTATACAAGCTTTTATGGAGATGGAAACAAAGGTTGAAATGACCTCTGCCTGGGATCACATGACTAGGAATGTGAGCTGAAACTATTTCTTAAGTGTCACTTCCTGGATGTCTTTGAAGGGTTTCTGATGATCATCATTTGTTAGTTCCATTGCTGCACTAATTGCAGGATAATCAATTATGTTTTTTGAGGCAGATTCAAGTTGTATTACCAATATTGGAATGAAGTTTCTACTCAGATGTTTATGGTTTGTGATGTGTATAGCAAGGTAAGAGAAGCTCTGAGTCCTCCACTTCTGGTCAGGGAGTATGGGCTACCAGAGCCCTTGAACTATTACGAGAGATGCGGGCAAAAGGATTAGTTCCCAACATGTTGACCTACAAGCCGATAATCGCATGGCTTGCTGCCAAAGGGAATGTTACACTATATCATGAATTCACAAAGTACATGGATGAAGATGGAGTCCCTCAAGATGGAGTATTCAAAAAAAATGAAATTCAATTTGCTCTCAGTGCTGGTGACCTTGAGAGGGCAAAAGGCCTCTACCTTGCAGCCAAGAAAGAAAATGTGCAACTGGTTGCAACACTTGATGGTGAGTTATTTATGTAGAACCCTTGACCTTATTCTCTTGAGACTTCCATGCTGCTAGAGTCATTGGTATCAAAGTCAAAGTGCAGATACATGCAATGGCTTGGCCTGTTTGGTAGGTTGAACTTGCTTCCAGGTAATATAGTTGACAATGTACATCACCTGGTGTCAGTTTTTTTCTCACCCAGCATCTTAGCTTGAATTGATACCTTCTTGAGTAAAAGCTCTCAAAACTCACCACAGACAGCCTCATTATCAAAGGCCAACAAACTCACTTCCAATTTCAATGGACTCTAGGGTGGATGACTGCTTAGAATTTCCTGCTGATGGGGGGCAGGATTGGGGGGACATGGATGAGACAGCCCAGTTCATATTGGAGTTTGCAACATCTGATAAAGTTGCTGTGGTGGTGGATCTACTTCCCAAGGTGTTACCTAATGTAAGATCAATCCGAAGCATCAGTGCTGCCTTCCGTTGTCTTGGCAAGCATGGCCAGCATGAGACTGCTTTACAGTGCTTTGCTATACTGAAAGAAAAGGGTATGCAATCACTTGTTGTGTGTCCTTGTTGTAAACAGATCTAGACAGGCCTCTGTTCTAGCATTGCTTACTAGAAGCCAGAAGGTGATTCTGGCTACTGTTCTGGACTGCAAGCATTTGTTGCTTTATTATGAGTGGCTTCAGATTTGTAAAACTGAGTGTATGAACCTCTAAGGTAAGTGACCAGAGATAAAAGTGCTTTACAAGGGTTGCATTGCTGTGCCTTGGACAAGCTCATGAGATGGTGATTGCATGGATGAAACTGGCCAGGTACCAGTGCAAAGGACAGGAGCTTTGTCTTGACTGCCTACATCCTTGGCTATACTAAAAGAGATAAGGTATTTGGGATTACAAGTTCATATGTAGGCAGGTGCTTTGGCTCAATGATTGGATGGGTCACCAGCCTGTTTAAAGCTTTGCTGCAGATGAAAGGGTGCACAAGGCTAACTCTGGGCTTGGTTTCCAGCTGGATGATGCAGTAAAGGCTTTTCGAGAAGTAGAGGAGAGGTTTCAAGTGAAGGCACTAGCCTCTATGTTTAACATCCTCATTGATTTCTCTTGCAGGCAGGGCGAGGTAGGACACCTTTTTCTTTCTCTGAAACAGAAATGCTAATGATCGGGTCAAGCAAACATTTGATTTATTTATGGCACTGTTTGAAAATCTGCAAGTATTTAGAGCTCACAACTTGCTCCATGCTGACAGATTTCTCGAGGTCTGGATTTTTTGGATGAGATGCAACAAAGAGGACTGGTTTTATCACATTTTTCTTTCAATCCTTTCATTCGTGAGTTTGCTCGGTGGACAATGATTGAAGAGGTATAACTTATGCATGTGCATCTCCACAACAAAAAAGCAAAATATTTTGATAACATTCCTGTAGACCCAAAAGCTTAAGGGACAAAACTAGTTTTGCCAAGGACTGAATAACGACTTCAGAATGCTAAAGGACTTTCACAAAGCTCTTGTGAATCCTGTTAAATCTCCTGGAGGATGCATATGAGTGAGAAAGGGAGAGTGAGTCTTTAGGCATTTCCCAGGAGTCATGTTGTAGCATTAAGCCTATGCCCTGTTTGTACTCAAATCAGGAGAGTTTGATGAAGAAAAATGGTCAGTGGGAGTGCAGTTACACCTTTGCTGCTATACTCTTGTGGGCATAGACCCTGTGCCCAGTTTGGTTGTAGCAAGAAAGAGTGAAGAAGAGCAGGAGGGTCAGGTAGAGGGGAGGGAATGCAATATGGAGTTGGCTATTGCCTTCATGAAGGCATGCCCTCGAAGTGGGACCTTGATACAGATGATTGGTTTGGGTCTTCCAGATTTTCCCCTAGGACCCCTTACACGCATCAATTGGCAGTGGATGGAGAGAAGGAGAGGAAATTGGACATCTATGAAATGAGTGAATTTGGTGGGATACAGGCATTTGAGATGAAGGCAGCCATGCACAGGGTCAGTGTGCAGCCATCTGTGGTGACATACCACTCCCTGATTGGAATTTGTGTAAAGCTTGGGGACGTAAGTAATTTTCATCATCCCAGTGCCTGTTCCTATCAGTGTCTCCTCACTCTGTTGTTCAGTTTAACTAGAGACCTTGTTGCACAAGTTGGCTATTGTACACCAAGTTATACAACACCTCACTGACATGTTTTTAACAATTATTCCTACAGATGGAGAGGGCACATAATCTTTTCCTGGAAATGAAGGAGTGTGGTGTGGCAACAAACACACAGTGCTTCAACCCTCTCATTATAGGATTTGCCACCCAGGTGAATCTCTCTTTTGTCCTTCTGAATCTGCTGAAGCCTTGCACCAAAGTTTAACCATGGTGGGGCTTCAGGATGTATTTCTTTTCATCTACTCCTTAGTAATCTGAGCATGTTTGTATTGTTGTGGTGATTAGGGAAGGTTTGATCGAGCACTGTCTGTCCTGAAAGAGATGGAATCAGCAGGTGTGAAACCTGATGTGACCACCTATCGATTTCTCATTTTTGCATGCTCACGTACAAGAAATCAGGAAAAGGCAGTGCAGGTAAATGACTATTGGTCAATCACAATGCTGGCATAGATTTGATTTCAAAAAAGACTTCAGGACATAGTTGAGAGCTGGGTGTCTTCCTGTTGGAGTATATCATGCCTGGAGAGACATTGTGCATTCACTTCATTGTTTTGGATTGCAGTTATATGATGAGATGCAGGAGCACGGAATAAAGCCAAATCAGTCAATCTTCACAGTGATGGCAACTGTTTTTGCAAAGTGTGGGAACCTTGATCGTGGAATCAAGGTCAAATTTCCAACTTTTCCTTTTTTTGTCATTTATTGCGTAAGTAGGATGATTTTATTTTCTCAAATTCTTTGTCTTGGTGTTGGTTTTGAGGGTTTCCCATCTGATATTATCGCTTCACTTGTTAAACGGCAGATGGTGAGGGCTATAGAGAAGAGTGGAGAGCGAGCAGGAACTGAGACAAAAAGTGCCATTCTGTCAGGCTTGGCTCTGGCTGGGCGCCTTGATGAAGCTTTTGCCTTGTATGATGAAATCAAAAAAGAAAGTGTCCTTCCTCGTGCATATGCTGTTGGCACTCTTGTGGTGGGTACTTTCCTCTGTTCTGATAAATACACTTCCAAACTCTCCCAGGATTCTTTTATGCAACTTTCTCTGTGCAACTTGATTCAACATCAATGAGCACATCTCATTGGTGTGCTCTGTTTGATAAATTTTGAATTTTATTGATTCTTTAGAAAAGCAGTCCACTTTGTATGCATCATCATTGCATTTCACATTGCTTGAGCTTATCTTTCCAGACAGAAATTTTTTAAACAACTTGTGAAGCAAGTTCTATGTGTTTTTCTTCTCCTGTTTAACTTAAGTAATGCTGTCCAGTGCCACAATTACAAAGGGAATCACATGCCTATTCCTGGGTTGGGGATAAGGATTCTCATCAGGATAGGCTTCTGGTGATGAGCAGGCAGCAGTAGGGAAGGCAGGGGATTTGGATCGAATGTTTGAGCTTTTCGAGGAAAGCCGCAGTGACAATCAATGGCCAAATTTGAACCAACGCCAGCGAGCTGAGCACCTTAACATCCGCTGCATCAATGTGGTGCTTGGCTGTATCCGCAATAACCAGCTTGGGTACTGTCCTTCATCTTAAACCTCCTTTCTGGTGTCCTCAGATCATGCAATTGAACAGATTAACACATCCATTCATTTTAGCACATTGCCCAACATGTCTATTGCAAATTATGAACTCCCTGTCTACTTCTGAAGGTTTCTGTTTACTCATGATGAATGCAACATTGTAATTGGAACAGAAGAGCAATAAAATTTCTGAAGCAAGTGAAGGAGGAGGGCATCGCAGATGAGGGTGTTCTCTTTGAAAAGGTCAATCTTCATCCTTTCCTGAGCAGTTTCTTTTGTTAGTTTCCCTAATTTACCCTCAATTGATGCAAGGTATCATGAGATTGACGAGGACCACTTTTCTTTGATCAGATTTTCTTGCACATCTCAAATGGAGGAGAAGACGAGAACGAGATGTGCTGGTTGGATGTGGAGGATGGGTTTACAGTGGTGGCTGCAATGCGTGAGTTGGGTTTGCGTCCTTCACGAATTTCATTGGAAGCTCTTCTTGATGGATGCGCTGCCATGAGTGACCCTGAACAGGCACAAAGAGTGGTCCAGGAAATGGAGCAGGAGGGTCTGTGTTTGAATATCTTCTCCATGATCAGGTATCAACTGATGCCTTCCCCATTAAATTTAACAATTCATTTGTGTGTTTTGTCTCCACACAATTCATGAAGTCAGTAGTGAGTGATGGCAGCTTGTCCTTGACAATATGAATGGAGATGAAATGCTGATGCTTTGTGAGTGATGGTCAAAGGGTTAAGCCATACACTGTCATGTTGTCTGTGATTAATGGTAGGTTATGTGGGTACTGATGCCAGTGCCAATGCTATGCTTTGTTAATTTATGTGTTGCTACAGTTTACATGGCTCCATTCACATGTGTATGGCAATGTCTGTGTAAGGAGCCAGAAGGTGTCTTGTGCAGAGTCAGTAACCTTAGACTCAACTATGTTCGTTAAGGTGTTACCATGCTGAGGATGGTAATTGAGTTAAGTTTTCTTGCTGCAGATTATTTCGTGCTTACATTGCAGGAGAGGATGAAGAGAGAGCACTGAGTCTTTTGAATGAGATGCCAGCATCTGATTTACAAGACCCAGATGTACGTGTCCTCATTCTCCAGACTTTGCAGCCCCATTATGTGGCAGCTGCTGACTCACCAGAAGCTGCAAGGGCACCTGAAACATTGCCACGAGTTCGAGCTCGATTAGATGAACTTTTGGGAACTGATTTGATACCAGGAACACGCATTAGGCTTTAGGGAATTTTACAAAAGATTTGATTCTGCATGAGTTTAGATCAAGGAGCAATCCATGAGGCTGTTGACATTCTTTGCAAAAAACTATGCAAATTTTGGTATTCTGTGTCGTTCAGGTAGGAATCTGTCGGCTCTTTTGTGGGTTTTCAACAGGTTGCAGCTTGTCAAACTGACAAGAAGAATGTGGTGCAGTAGTTCACCAGGCATGGTCAACATAGCAAAGAGAAACTTGTTGCCCAAAGTGCATTGAGACATGGTGCATACCATTTGCTTCAATCGCCAACATAATGATGAGCCACACCACATGTACTTGATGTTCAAAGGTATGTTATAAGTGAATCTGTGGCATTTTAAAACTTGTTAGTATTTTCCTGGTAAGTGTCATTGTAACAGTGCTGAAAAAGGAGACATATATGAGTGCAACTACTATGCTGTGTCATGCATGCAATCAAACAAGACACTTCCAAACTGTTGGTCCAATGTGGGAAAAGATCCTTGAAGTGATGACTGACATCCCCCCCCCACTAAAGCAGGTTCCTAACATGGGAATGGTTTATGGGCAACACCATTCCTATTGTATTTGTATTGGGGGTGGGGGGGATGTGGCATCCGTGTGTTTCATCCTATTGTTGGCACAATTTAGGCTTGTAGATGCATGGTTTGTTTGGGAAGAGCATGGGATCAATGACCAAAAGTTATTGTGATTTGATGAAGGTTGATAATGGATACTGCCTTATGAATGTTATGCCATCTAATGTTGGAATGTTGTGGAAACAAAATTTTCAATCCATTAAATCTCATATTTGCATCCAAGTGTTTGTAAAAGAGTTTGAGTATTAAAATGTAAGCCCATGAGTTAGGTGTGTTAGTTTAGTTATTTAGTTAGGGGTAAATTGGGTTAGCTTAGTTGTTTGGGTTTCTATCTTTAATCAATTCAGGTGTGAATAGCGTCTGAAATATCTATAGATGGGATATAATTCTAGTTTGTGTAATTTGAAATTATTTTTGGTGGTTTGTGATTTTAAATCATTTTAAATCATTTTTTTAATTTTATTATTATTTGAGGTTTTAACGCATTCTACGTAATATGCAAGCTTTTATGTGTTTCATGTATAATATTAATTTTTGCATTTTGTGTGAGGAATTGTTGGGCTAGATTTTTTGTTTCATTGCAAGCAAGTGACTATTTTGAATCATCAAAAGTTTGGTTTAGTTTTGATTTATGTTACAGGTAGACTTGATTTTGTTTTTTGGATTGGGTTTATAGTTTTGTGTTTTGCACACGGATTAGTTTGTTTAGGAACTTTGTTCGATGCCCTATGACATGTTGGTTGTGTTGTTTTATGGAATTGCAGTTGGTAGAAGTAGTAGTTAAGGAGCATTTCTTTAATCTACTTCACTAGATATTTTTGTGGTTTTGGAATGATTTTTTGGTTTAACACTTTGTGAGGAATTTAACCCTAGTTGAGCCTAGGTACCTAGAATGTGAAAAAAATTGTGTAGGAAAAAAGAAAGAAAAAAGAAAATTACAAGACAAGGGCCACTGCCTCTGTCACAAAGAGCTCTTCCCTGCTTCTCTCTTTGCCTCCCTCTTTCTCTTGTCCATTTCTTTTTTTTGCCTTCTCTCGTTGCCAACAACCACAACAATGGCAACAACATAAGCCATCATCACCTTCACCACATCCAAGAATTCCCAGGTTTTTCTTTCATCAACAACAAACCAAGACAAAAGGGAACAGCCATTGTCCCATGGTTTTCATCAATTATAGGTTTTTAAAAAAAACTTAATGGGCTGGAGGGGTGAAAAGGATGTTCATCTTCCCCTTTATGTTTATCATTGTCTTCTTGGTGTTGTGGCACAATGCAACACATCTACAACAAGGGGGGGGAGAGGGGAGAACTAGGGAGGCTTGGGATAAAGCATCAAGGGGGTCCAATTTGAACCTTCCTACTGGACAAGTTCCACACCAACCCAAACTTGCCATGTGTTATTTTTTTATTATCTTTTTCAAGGTTTTTTATATATTTTTAATTTTCATCCATTTAGAAGGGTTTCATCCATAATGTCAATGTAGTTGGGATTTCATCCATGTGGGATTTCCCATTCAATACTTTTTAAATTTTCACCTAGATTAGTCATCAAACATTAAATTAATGATGTTGGGTAAATTAGTAGGTGAACACTCCACTTAAAATCAAACATTGATCATTTAGACCCCATGATTGAACACTTCTCAAACATTTTGGACCCTTGTAATTGAAGAGTAATTTTTCAGCCATAATTTGGATCTGGAAAAATTCATCCATCCACAAATGTTAAAAGTTTTTTTTTTGGGAACAATGTCGAATTGAATGATCTTTGTGCTGTTGGATTTCTCTTGATGAGGGTTACATGCATGCAAGTGTGCAAACACTTTAGAAATAAAAGTTTTTGGCTAATTTTCCAATTTTGAATTAATTTTCTTTTTTTTTTAGAAAATTCATATCTCACCTATATAAATGTGAAATCATAGTTGGTTTATGCTAGTGAGTTCCTAAGGAAGAGGTTTAGTAATGTGGGAAATTTCAAGGCATTTGGAAACAAAACTTTCTAGAGTTTGTTCATGGTGGTGTGCATGGGGGCTATTTTGCCAAGTCTTCCAATACCAACTTTTTATGTTGTAAACACTCATTTCCATCACCTATAGATGATGAAGTGTCAAACCATCAACAAATGGAATTTTTTTTTAAAATTTCAATTGTGATTCTTGGGTGGGGATCACAAAAGTGAAGATTTATGTTGCATGATTTATACCTCCCCACTTATGTTTGTTGGGTTGTTCCTATTGCCTATCAATATGTTGGTCGGGTTATCGTTTGATTTTTAAGGGATAAGGGGGTTGCCAAAATGTTTGCCATTCACCTATGACATGGGGGTGAACACATGTTCTCAAATTGATCTCTTGGTGATTTGTGCTTATTATTTAAGTGAAACTTTAGATAAAATGTCATGTGCTTTCCCACGTGTGCGTTTATCACCACAATGAGTCTAGGGCCATCATTGGTGTGATTAATGGTCAAGCATAAGACAAGGCTACCACCCAATCCTAATCATTGAATAGGTCTTGTTTGCTTGGACATATTAATTAGGTTTTTGACCAATGTTAAGATGTATTATGATGTGTAATTATAAATATTCTTAGATTCTATTATTATGATGTCCATTATTTGGCATTGTAATGAAAATAAATTGATGACCAATAAACCACTTTTGTTGTGTTCATAGTGTGCCCAATTGTTATCGGTCTTATGAAATGTTTTTATGGGTGTAGGTGCCCTAACCATACAAGTGCAACAACCTTGGGTTTATGTTATGGGAATTATGATTTAAAAGTTAGGTTTAGCCACAACAACACCTAGGTTAACCTACTCAGAGTTGTATAGAGTTGTTGTCATGGTTTCATGAATTCTGTAAATAGCAAGTTCCCCAAGTGTTACCAAGTCTTCTATCGACAAATCGTTGACTAAAATGGTGAAAAAATGTTTTAAAACCGGCTTATTTAAACTTGCATGTTCTCTGAACAAGTCCATTACATATGTAAACATAGCCAAATTGTAATCCTCCATATCCTCCTTGGAAATGTTTATAGTTTGTTTGAGTATGGAAATACTTTCACATGTGTTCACATGTCTACCTTCACATTTACCCATCACCATGTTGCCCATTCATTTGTTTTGTTAATCACCCTTTTCCATTTTGTACCCCATGTTTTGATTTTGAGAAAATGTTGAAAGGGGCCTAGTTTGGTATCATTTCTTGGATATTCCAATGGTTTTTTTGTCATCTCACATATTCTATCTACTATGCTTGATATTAACATGTATTCAATCATAGTTTCCAAGGTGTTTGGTGTGATAGTTGGTGACAATTTCTTTTTGCCATTGTAGTAGAAAGGTTTTACAATTACAAGCAAGCGATTGATAAAAAAAGGCTATAAATAGGAAATATGCGTGCAAAGAATGCATATTGAAGTATTCAACATGCAAATTAGTAATGGAGGGGGACAAAATGCACTTTCGTTGTACAATTAGCCTAGGAGTTGAGAAAGTGAATGAAAATTATAAAAGAGCTTGAAATGGTAATGTGTCATGGGCTACCTCATAGTGTTTCAATTTTGAATGGGCACATACATCTTTGTGGTGAACAAGTAGTGTTTGAATTAGCATATACCTCTTGGTGGGTCAACAAGTTTATGTGTCATTAAATTTGATTTAATTTAAAATTCTATATGGTTTTGATGTTGTAGAGCTAGAATATACTTAGTATTAAGGAGATATGATTTCAACATTTCATGTGACAACTTTTTCTAAACAAACCAAACTCAAATTTTTCCCTCTTATTTTTTTTATTCAATTTTCGTAAAGAAAAACTTGTTGCCAGTGTTCATGAAAAAGTTCATCCATTATAATTTGTTGTCCGCATTTTCATCCATAAATACCATTCATCCATGAACATGTGGAAAAATATTCTTTCACATCACCAAATATTCTATCCTAGGTGTCAAAAATATTCTTGAAATATTTCATTGACGTGGGAAAAATATTCTAAAAAAAATTTGATCATGTTCCCTTGCTCATGCTTGCATGCTCATGAAATAACATCCCAAAGATCTACAAGAATTTTAACATGAAAGTTTATGAGATGCATACACCTAAATGCATAGGTTGATCATGGTGACATAAGGCATGATGAAAATGCAAACAATCCAATTTTGGTATGAAATCTTAAACAAGGAGTTTAGGCATTGAATGTGGGATGCCATGTTACTTCAACCAACATGACCCATTTTAGTAAATGTGTTCTAGTTATCAAAATGCATTGAAATGAACATGGTGGAAAAATGAATGGTTACACTTGAGTTCAACAAGGAAAATCCAAAGAATCCATTCACACCATTGGTTCAACAAACTTGTGGTTAGCCCAATAAAGGTATGCCACAAAAGAACCAAGGCACAAATCAAAACAAGGTGGTTTCACATCATATTTTGTTGACATGGGGGAAAGGATAGGTGTCAAAAATGTGGTGGGACCCATCAAAAGAAAGATGTGAACAATAGAAAATCGTCGTATGTTGGTTAAACACCATGGATGTTAGGAAACAGTAGTATTGTCACTGGATGGGAGTTACCATTTGATGGAAAAATAGTCCTAGGAGAATTTGAAAGTGTTTTCTAACAACAGTTTTGTCAATACAATGAACTACTTTCATGGGACATAATAATCACAAGTTAATTCTATGAATTTTTAAAATAAAAGTAATATTATTTGTTTAAAATAATACCCTATTCTAACTTACTTAGAAGAGGCATCATAATAATTATTTAGTTACTAATGGTAAATATCTTATTTATCATCTTCTATTTACTAAGGGATGAAACCATCCAAGTTAATTAGTCCAAGTGGATAAGGGATGGATGGATGGATTTCCTTTAACTAGGACGTGTGGAAGGGATTAGGATAGGGAGATCTAAAAGGTTAAGAAAATCTAGGAAAATATGGACTCAACCCTTGTGTGGTGAATATTTTTTTGGGTTCCTTGTTTATCCTTTGAAAAGAATGATTATGGATCATTATTTTGTATGATTTTAGATTGGATGTGGCTAGAAGAATTCTCTTTGGGGAAAAGTGTGTATGTGACATTTAATATAGAGGTGGAAAGTGTGGAAGTATTTTGTACTTTGATTCTTGCAATGGAAAATTATTGAAAATATATCATATTGTTTTGTTCTACTTGGAGGATGTCAAATAGTGGGGGAAAATACATCTACATATGAAGATTGCATAATGTTTTGAATGGTAGTTTTTGGTTTCTTCTATAAAAAATAATAGAGTGTTCTCTCTTTATTTTTTGTTTCTAGAATAGAAAATACCTTTTGCTACAAGATGATAATTGCCATTAAAAAGCACCAACAAGAATGTAGAAGTGAGATTTGGGGTTTGCAAGGAAGGTAACATTGTTGTAAACATTAGGTAATAGCCACAAAGGGTCTGTAGGTAGTGTAGACGGTAGGCATCAACTACAAAGGGTCCATAGGTGTTACAAATGGTAAGTAGCAACTATCGAAGGTCTATAGGCAATTAAGGGATTTCTTTCAAGTCTATAAAGGATGATACTTGTTGCAGGATGGTAGATACTCCAGAATGGTAACTATTATAGGACGATAGGCAAACAATAAAAAAAATTACTTTCATGCGTTTTCATCTTTTTTCTTATTCCTTTCTTTGTTTGACAACCTTTTTCCTTGATGGTAACTAGGTTGTCAAATTCCACAATTTAACAAAAGATTGCGCTAATCTTCCTCAAACCACCATTGCCAACCTTAATTTTAAACAACCTTGTTTTCATTACAAGGTTTATGGTCATGATGTGGACCATCACTTCACATTACATCTAGAGTTAAAACAAGGCCAATCACATACATCAAATGTATTCAATAAAGGTTAGGGTTTTGGGAAGGGCCAAAAAAGGAATAATATGATCAACAAATGATCAACCACCAAACCAATTTAGGTCCACCACCTTGGAAGTTAAGTTTGCACAATTGGAAGCCCTAGTTACAACCATGGCCACCCAAGTGAAATCTAATGCATATTGGTCAGGGAAGGTGAAGGATTAGAAAGATGGTTGATCAATGGTTACATTATTGTGTTGCCTACATTATTGTTATGGTAATGCATAATGTAGGAGTTTTTTTGGTTAAGAGGGGTGTCAACATGTCAACACCAACCCCAAAAGGTTTTGTTGGATTGTGGTGTTCAACCATTAATGTTGGGCAAGGCTGTTGTTGAAGTCTTGGATTAACCAATACCAGTTTCAACCCATGTTTAGACCGAATTTTGACATTAATGGGTGATTAAAAAATGGATCAAAGGTTAACCAAACATGAAGTTGTGAATCATCCTACCAAACCCATGAAATACATTACTGTATGAGCCCAAATAGTGGTCACCCATGTTACATCCTATGATCTATTAATTAAAAGAGAAATTTTGTATCTCTTGGGGGTTACCATTGATTTTTTGAAAGAAATTGCATATGATAACCTAGGATGGCAAATAAGAACTAGTTGCAAGCCTTCATTATCGATGAAATTGATTGAGGGGCAAGCTAAAAAATCTAATGATTCACTATGTTGGTTATATTTTCATGCCTTTCACATGAATTTGAAGTATTGGAAGGTGACATCCATGATCAAGATGAACCCCCAAATTCATTTAAGCTTCGACATTGGATCCTAGCCCACCATGGGGCACATTGATTGAGTTACAAGCTTGGCACACTTTGTTGTCACCAAACCCACATAAATTCATGGATGTCGGTAATGGGCCACCAAGATTGAACCCATTAAACATCGAAGTCATTCCACTACAAGGAATCATGTCCATTCCAACCCATGCATTTGCAACTTATGTCAAAATCAATCATTTTTGTGTCTATAGATGCAATTGTCTTATGTGGCACTTGGTAAAAACAACTTGTAATTACATAAACAACTACAAAATGATTTGTAATTGCATATGCAACTTTGACTTGTGCCTAATGTGAATTTGGATGAAAATGAAAATGAATACACTTATGTCATTCATTTTTAATGACATCGCAAAATAAATGAAAATGTAGTTATTTCTGTGGCTTGGAAGGTGGTTTTGAACATCTTGTGATATCTTTTCCACTTGAATTGAAACTGAAAATCCTAGTTGCAAATGCACATGTAATTTTTATTTTTATTTTAAAGTTGACCAATGAAATTGTTGAATTTATTGGTCTAATTGTTTTCCTTCAACTAAAAAAATGAGTGAAGTTCTCCAAGCAAGAGCTGAGGATATGGTTCTCGAGGACTTTATATGGTCCCTCACCCCACCCTACTTTATGTGGTGTCTTTCAGTATGCCGTCAAACACTGCTGCCATTTGGACGGTGTACTGAGAATGAACTTTTCAGATTTAGAATGTTCAGCAGCTGTGCTTCACGCATTGTAAAGTCCTAACCCCTAGGGCTTTACCCCCCACCACCCCCCAAGGTTGTTTCGACTTTCCTTGTGTGCGCTTTGCCCCTTCTTGGCCTTTTGCCGTCTTGTACTGTTCCAAATCATTTAACCCTGGTGGGGTCTTTCGAGTGATATTATCCCTGACCGGGGTTTTTTTCCTCAAATTCCTCGTATAGGTGCACTGGCGAGGATCCCCAGCTTTAATTCGCATTAAATGGCGACTGTCCTAGCCGGACAGTAGAGTTTTTTCTGGATCCTGCCTAAATCTAGGCGAGCTCCACGGACTCACGGTCTAAATCTGGCGAATTCTTTCTTTTTTTTCTAAGAAATATGACGAATTTTTTGAAAAGTTTTTTTTTTAAAATCCTTTTTGGAGATGGCACTGGGATTTTTTTTTTGGTCGCCAGTTGCCGAATTTCGCCAAAAAGAAAACACTGTCCCTGACAGGCTGGCAGATGAGGGTACTTTTCCAAGAACTTCCTTGCCAGGCTGGCATGGACACTTCGCATCATCATCATCCATACAGATTAAAAGTACCTATTATGGTGCTTTACCTTGCACGTAAAGACTTGTGCCCATCTTTCTAGTGTGATTGGGGAGCATCTTTTAGAGCCGGTTCGTTTTTGGAAACGCCCTGCAATTTCTTTTCATTTTCTTCCTGTGATACTTGTTGGATTTGACAAGAAAAACATAAAAGATGAAAAAAAAAAATTGACAGAAGTCTTTACACTCAGTAAAGTCTTTGGCCGCATACTTTATTGGAATTGGGCCTTTGCTTGGCTCCACTTTTTGGGAAGAATGGGTCTAGGGTCTTGCTATTTGCAAAGGATGGATTCTACTTGATAACATGCCCACTATACATTGAAAAAAATCTGGTGGTGCTTTTTACATGTTTTGTGTAGGGAAACAGTGTAGCATTCTTGAAGTAAGCACCCACCCAAGGTGTAGCCAATGGGTGCTTACTTCGGGAACACCCTGCTCCTCAGGCATTACCCAGCATTAAGACTTCCTCATTGGGTATCCTGGGAAAAAAAAGGAAAAAAAAAAGGGTGGGGTTTCGAAAATGAAACAGTTGCCTCTTGCATACAAGATTGCAAGTACACTTAGAAATTTTAGAATAGGACTTTTACATAAAGGCTTAGACATGTTGTCATAAATTAGGGTTTATGCTACTTGACGTATCAGCCCAAGGGACCAGTACCTCAAATCCAATCCTGAAAAGCTCTACAAATAGACCCTTCTCCTATACCATAGATGTTTCATTTTGGAGTTTGCAGAGGATCCAATGTGTGCATCCATTGGTGTAATGGAACATTTTACAAATGCCAACTATTGCACCACCTTTCTTTGTTTTTTAAATCCTTTTATATTTGTGTTTTTTCTTTCCTTTTGGTGTCTTTCTATTTTTCTTGACATTTATTTTTCAACATTGTTGGTATATGGTGTGTAGGATCATTGATTGCTATCAAAACTGATATCATGTACCAGATCAGTCTGGTATCTAATGTTCAAATACCTGGCTTAACAGTAGATACCCCCATATTAGAGTTTTAAAAAAGGGAAACATGAGACTGATATTAGGGTTCTGATATCAGTCTCAATACCAGGAGCTCCTCTTTGCTCCTTGGGCATTATAGGTATTTTTTTGGTTGACCAACAATCCTCTTCAATGTTATGCCATTGCTTACCTTGACTTTCCTCCACCGCCTTTGCTCTTAGGGCTTTGACATGTAATTATGGAAGGAAAGGAACTGATGAAAAACCCCCCCTCCCCCCCCCCTCCCCCCCCCCCCAACCTCATTTTTTCTGTTGCTTCTTTCTTTCCAGAAGAGAAAAACAAATTGTGAAGTGAGTTTTCACCTCTACAATAGAAGAATAGGCTAGGAAGGGGATTTCAGTTTCTTTCCCTTCACTTCTACTTACAAACCCCTGAACAACAAGATAAAGAAACTTGAGGGGGAGAAAAAAAACATACACTAGGAAGCCAAGAATATAGAAGGATTCTGGGTTTTTTTCACTTCATATCTTGGCATACAGTACAACCCAGATAATTTTCTACTTACATATCTGGGATATCAACTATGAAAAATCATCCATCCCAGATAAAAAAATTGTTGTCATTGGCAAGGAGTTCCCATACCCATCCCCATTGACCAGTAAACACAAAGCATAACAATCTATGAAGGCTCCAATTGCAAGGAAATCAACCCTCAATGCAAGCAATGCAATGAGGTGTTCACAGTAGACAACTGCTTTTTTGTCTTGCTACATGAACTGAAGAGCACTGAGAATTCTATCCAGCCACCACTTTAAACAATCATGAGATTTACAGCCTTCTGCCAGACCCTAACATAGATCTATGTATTGGTCCCACATTGTTCTCACCTACCCAGAACCCTAAACCACCAGGATTCTGGCAGCCCAAATGTGGGACAAACACATAGATAATCTAACAAGGGAAACCAACATGTAAGACAGTCCATGAGCACATTCATATCCAAATCCAATAGAGCAATACCACATGCACATTCAGCAAAGAGACACAATCATGTAATCCAGATAGTTTTGAGGTACCTGCTCAATAGCGGCAAGGAACCAAACATTTTCCTCCAAAAAATTGTTCTGGGCATCACGAATTTCTGAGTACAGTACATGCAGATACATAACCTAAATCAGACATAGCCTACAAATTCAGATGAAACAGCCTGTGTAAACCTGTAAGCTGCAATTATTGAATGTTGGTGGCTCAAAACATTCAACACGTACAATCCACTGAAGTTCAACAGTAGCAAAACTTGAATCTAGTGAACCAAATTCCTCATAACATTGAAGAGTTGGTTAGCTTGTAAAGTTTTTGAATAGAACTTGGTACAATTTTGGTGGGTGCTACCAGCTCTCGAAACCCTTCAGTCTTTCTGACTTGGCTCCAGAAAACTTGAGGTTCCATCTTGACACAAAATAGTCAATGTATACCTTCTTGTTCCCTATATTCCACCACTGGAGCTGGAAGGCACTCAGATGGCAAGCTTCTAGATCACAGGCAGTTTATCAAATGAAAGCCTTGACAAGCCACTACCTTCCCTGCATGGAATATGTACTCCCCAAGGCAGGACCTTCACCTGCAGTCTCCAAAAGACATCTGCATTCCCCCATTTTTCCTAGTTAGAATGTTAAATCTATGAGGCATGCAAACAGAACTGATGGCGAAGTGAGGAAACTTATCTTGGGAAAAAGACATCTAGACAAAAAGAGAGGACCTTGGGGAATAAAAGGAGCGCAAGGGGCAGCAAAGAAAGAGCCACAAATGAAGCAATTAGGTTACCTCCAGGCTTCGAGAACGATGGAGAGAGATTAAACACAGCATGTCAAGCTCTTTGTAAATATTTCAAGTTGGCTTGCACAACATCAAAAGCATCTTCCATATCACCAATAAAGTTCAGATTCTTCCGAGTTGCATCATGGTCATTCTCCACTGTGACCAGGGCTTCCGATAGCATATCCTCAGCCTGCCAGTGAAGACTTTCCAGAGCTTCAAAGAGAGAACTGTGCGTATGAGAGCCAGGATTGCTTTGCATACTCAGGCAGGAGTTTGGCATACACAGGATAAGTAGTGTGTTCGTATGAGCACTTAAGGCTCGCAAAAGAAAAAATACTTCACTGTACAGATACTCCCGAGCCATGATGTCTGGCAGACTTCTGTTGTCAAGAAGGAAGTTTAGGACTTCACGAAGAGGTTTGAATCCAGAGAGGAAGAATGTGGCAAGGGTAGGTAGACTGATGCCAAGAGCAGCATTGACCTCCAAAATGTCAGTCAAAGCCCAAAGTGCATTTGCCAATCTCTCATCAGCCAACTTATCTGTAGAGACAGTGTTTGGAACATTGATGGACCCTGCATCCAATGGGGAGTCTGTACTGGAGGGAGAGGAGCCCCGAGTGTTAGAGCATGAGCCCAATGAGGCTGATGGTACTGAAGCAGTAGATGCTGCTGACCATAACTCCACCTCACCACCTCCTGGTGAAATCCATTCAGTCTCTGCACCTATTGAATCAGGATACTCATCAACATCACTCTTGGTTCTCAAATTAAGCACCTGGACTGACTGCTGATTAACAGGAAATGATCTTGTAAGTGGGCAAGGGGGCCCACCTATACCAGATCTGGCCAGGTTAGCCTGCCACAGAGACATGTCCTGGAGATTGAAAGCCCAAAGCTCATTCAAAACCATGGCCTGCTCAGCTGATCGAGCCCAGTGTGCTTCTAAATGTGCCCACTTTGATGCAGTCTGTGCCATCACCTCTGATGTCATATACCACTTCCTGCACTCCATATCCCACCAAGCAGCTGAAGCAGCACACCTCTCTGCTTCAGATCTCCAGTATTGGCTTGCTCTTTTCCAGGTATCTGCTTTGTATGCCCAATAGTCTCTAGGATTTATTGCTCCAGGCCCCTGGTTCATGAAATAAAGAGACTGTTCATCTGGATGAACCAGCAATTGAGATAATGAAGGGAAAGAGATGGGAATGTCCATGACAGTGTCTGGGATAAGAGCACAGCTAGAGCTCAATGTCTCTATTGTTGATGCAGTTGAAACTTGCCCATGTGTCCCAGAGAAAAGTTCCACAGGAGATGGTTCCAAGAACACAGACTCATTCTCTGTTGGCATGGGATGCTGTGCGGTCTGCGGAGACGCGGATTCCTCTACAGCAGGGAGTAGCATCCTCAGCATAGCCTCTACGTCCCTGATAGGTTCCCTTGGTTGTCTGCTGCAGATCTCTGTATGTTCCAGAGGAAGTATTTGTGCCTTACAATGTGGTGCTGATTGAGACAATGGATGATTGGTAGTTCCAAGCTCCTGCTTTACATCCACCTTGACAGCATCATCAGGCCAAATGGCTGCTTGCTTTGTGCGAACCTTGCTACCACTAGGATGCAAGGACTCTTTTGTGGTTAGACATTGCTTCAGCCCTTCATGTGCAGAGTTGATGTCCATCACAGCACAGAATAGAGAAAATAATTGCCTTCTCCTTGGTTCACATACTTCATGTATGCCATCAGGTGGAGTGTTGCATGCTGGAGCCATATTTTCTTCAGAGACTAGAGCTGAGACTTCCCTCCCTTGCAAAATGATACCAAAGTCATCAAGAGCAAGAGGTTGATGCAGAAACCTTGCAGATGAAGAACTAATTGGTCCTTTCATTTGAAGTCCACAGGCATTGCACTGGACCAGATCACATGTCAAGCACATCAACCGCCAAGGTGATGCAACAAGAGAACCAGTAACAACCTCCAGATCCTGCAGTCCCTGCTCCTTGGATCGTCCACTCACTCGCAGGCCCCGAGCTTCCATGGCCCTATAAACTGGAAGTTTAACCCCAAAAAGTTTGATACATTAGCTATCATATCCAAGGCTACAAGAACGCCAGGGGGGTGAATGCATTTGTCTGCATTCCATGATTCATATACAACAAAGTTCCAGTAGCAATAGCATAGAGAAGCTTGTCAGACTTGCAAACAAAGAATGGACAAGAAAGGCCTCTTTCCAGCATCATGATAAAGAAATCAGTACCAGGCACCGACCAGCATACCTTCTCCTAGGCCAAGACATTCCAACTCTGTTATTGGCACTAAGGAGGCTGAAACCTCTTGATTGCTACATTCAGGACAGGTTCTCTTCCAGGCAGCTCCAAATTCACGGGAGAACAAAGCTATTAATGTGATTTGAAACTGGAGGAAGGCAGAGTTGCCCACTGCTTGTTCAATATCCAACTGAGTAAAGTTCTCACCACAACTGCACACAAAAGTAGCTGCATGTCAGCACTCTCATTGAACTTCATTGCACCTTCTGTCTAGAAAGAAAGTCTACAATTGCAGTGGGCTGCTATTTAGGCTAGTAATGAAAGCTGTCAATGCTGAACAGTACAGGACTTACTGCAAACTGTTTTATAACCTTTATGTACTACATGAAAAGTTATGAGAACTTACGTGTCAACTGGGCATACCAAGGAAGAAATGATGCTGTCCAATGAGGCTGTGTCAGATGCAACATTTTGCAAACTTTGCTTCACAAGGTTCATATGGCAATCTTTGCAAAAACAGTGCCCACAAGTCTCTGCTTTGTAAGTGCCACCAAGCTCAGACACCTCTGATGAGAAGCATTTTGAGCAGAGCGGACAGCTCAATAATCTACTTGATGAAAGCTCTTCTGCACAAACAACAAGAGACCGATTAGGACCACTAGGATCCATTACTGCACAACTACTAGGTGAAAATTTGCAACATGAAGCCATGGCTTCAGCTTGAATAAGATAGCACCTCTAATGGAGAATACTTGTAAATGGGTTAAGTGGCAGGCAGTTCAGAAGAGTTTCCCCATGCAGCTTTGCCAATGAAAGCAGCCATTTTGCAGAAGCATACTACACCCATCGCAAAGGAAGAAATTACTGCATTTGCAGCATTTTGACATCAAACTCACAAACCCTAATAACAACAATTAGGTTGTGTTCACTAACGTTTTCAGATTTACAGTCTGAAAGGTAAAATACCAAGTCATAGCTACTAGAGCAAGGTCAAGGCTATTCTGTGAGGCATTGGACCACAAGATACAATACATTTATAGAAGAAAGAGGGCACAAAAGCAGGCCTTGTAAGATGCAGATGCTGTAAACCAATGCCATTGATCTGATACATAATTTAATACCAGCTTTTCCACAGCACTCTTGTCTAAACCTACCAGGTAGTGATTGCCACAGGAAATATTCAACTTTTGCCCCTACAGATCCATGAAATCAACAACTTAGTTTTTAGAAAAAACTTGCCAGTGTCTAACCCTAATCCTTCATGTGGAGATAGGAAAGGATTGTCAAGCATAGCTTTGTTGAATAGATGTGATCACTTCAAACCAGGTGCTCATACAGAGGGTGGCATTCAGGAGATGCTTGAAGAGAGCCTTAGAACAACCACTGCCTCTTGCAAATGCATCAGGGCAAGCAACTATTGTTTGATGCACAAATAAAGTGCAAAAGTGAAAACATCAGAGCACATCTAGTGGATATTCCAAAGCCAGAAACTCACCTACATCCTGATCCTGCACCTTTTCTGGTACAGACAGAACTGCCCGACTTGCGTCTGCCCCTTGTTTGGCCAGTGGATTTCCATCATCTTCGTAAAGAGCTTGGGGGCCAGGAATTGCAGACCCACCACTAATTGGGTGGTTGGACAGATGAGATCCTGCAAGCGAAGAAGGAGCATCGAGGCTTATAGTCATGTCCCCAATCATCAATTCCAGCTTACAAGAAGCATTGCTTGGTGAAGATGATGCAAATGTTGCACAACCTCCACCTCCATCTTTGAAGAGAGCAGCATCATTCCCTTGTGAAATCACCGCATGACGTCCTATGAGTATTCCCTTTCGTTCTGATTTGCCAAAAGCCATAGTTGAACCCTTCTCCGGCTCTCTCCACCTCTGTTTCTTCTTCTCACATAAAAACTAACACAGAGTAGCACGATCCAAGCTTTGTCTCTGAAGGACTCGGATAGGCCAGCACAGGGAAAAGCATGTGCATCGCTCTGTCATATACACACCAAGAAGGGGAAAGCCAAGAAGGGGGAATCGCTAGTCTTCTAGGGATTCCTTGCACGTTGTACAGCTCGAGAGGCTCACAAGCTGCTACGCCCTCCTCAGGTCTGTACGCTCCCGTGCTTCATGACTCTCTCCCTGCCACAAGGTTTAGGGCCTAAACCTCCCTCAATAGGTATATCCCGCCATGACGATCTTACGCTTGGAAACGCGCGATCTCTTCTCCCGGAGCCTTTTCTCCGCAGAAGCCTAACACAGAGTAATTTCTCAAGGCAGCTGAAACTCTTGTGACCTTACCTTCGCAACGAAGACCTAGATCTAACATTACACCCCATCCCCCTGCCCCCAATACGAGAAATAGGGGAAGTACAAACTTCAGAGGAATACAGCACGCCTCATTCTCCGCCTCCAAATCAGCTTTCGTCACACCAACGATTCGCGCTGCTACGACTCCGTAAACAAGTATGAATACAAAAGTCTAACCTAAACAGCAACAGAAATCCTACATCCATATACAGATCTTCTAGCAGAGACTTCTATATACACAACACCGAAGATTCAAGGTATGATTTCCGCGGACTCGAACTGTACAGACTCCACCGTCAACAAAACAGTCTTCCAGAGGCAAACACACAATCAGAGTGCCTCTTCAGAGATGAACCAAAAATCGAGAGTAAAGAAGCAACCTCGAAAACACAAACAAGCATAGCAACAACAAGGAATGCACTTGTCGTCTTCTTACCTTCTTCACCAGATAAAACCGCAGTATACACTCTACAGAAAACTGTTGTTCACAAGAAAACATTCTCCGGAAAACTACGATTCGTCTCTCCACCACTGACAGCAATACAACAGATACTCAAGAACCGAATCCCGTGGATGGAGGAAGGAGGAGGAGGAGGTGTTAGCAGCTGCAGACGAGAGCGCGGGCGGCCGGAGCCTCGCACAGAAGACACGAACACTCTCGCCCGGCGCCTCCGTTTTTCGTAGTCTTTCTGCCTTCCCTTGTCTTTTACTCATTTCCCTGCCTCTTTACCTCCGCTACTTGTCTTTCTCCCTTTCCCCTCGTCTCTCCTCTCCTTTTCTTTTCCCTCGTCTACCGTGTCCTTTTTTCCCTTCCCTCGTCTTTTACCCATTTCCCACTTCTTTACCTTCGCCACTCGTCTTTCTCACATTTCCTTCTCTTTCCTCCTCTTTCCCTCTCTTTTCTTCTCTCTGTCCTTTCACGGGTCTTCTTTCCAGATTCTTGTTTCTTTTGCTCTGCTGTGAAACATCTTTCCGTTCAATATCACACACCTCCATCTTTCAATCTCGACCCTTCATTTCCTGCCATCTATTTCCCCCCCCCCCCCCCACCCTCCTCAATCTACTACCGACATAGTCCAATCCAGACCGTAAGATCCTTGTTTTGTATCTCTACCGTTGGATCTGAACAGAATTCCAACGCTTTAGATGTGACCGCATCCGTGTGAAGATAAATGGGTGGGCCGACTTCATGAGTGCAAATTTTTGGATGCCACTGGATAATAATATAAAATGGGCCTCTGGATTGGGCCTCTGGAAATGGCCTCTGGAAACATTATTGTGTGGAGAAGGCCACCCTAGTCCAACTGAAAATTTTACATCAAAATTAAAATTAATTAATCTAATTACCTTCTCCTTTTTTTATTCCCCCAAGCTAATGGGCGTGCATGTGTAGATTTTGGGTGCACCCATCCAATTGATGGGTTATTTTGAAGTCTACCCATCTACTTGACTGGGTTTCTTCTCGAAATATGAATGTTGGGTGACTGATTTAATCGTGCTTCTATATCATTACTTTTTTGGGTTGTCACTTGCCTTTCATATCATGAGGTTTCATATGACTATGATTTTTTTTTAATTTTATTAAAATTTGATTTAAAAAAATTTAATTTAAAAGATTATGCAAGAATTGATTAAAATATAACATGTTAAATTTTAAATAAATTAAGTTTTTAATGTATATATTTTTTGAGATATAGTTTTTTAAAATGAATTTGATGTTATTTTTAAAACTTCAATAAGGCTTTGATGAAGATTTAATAACAAAATCATAACGAAATTCATTTTTAATTGAGTAATTGATTTGTATTGTTGTTGCCTTTTATGTTATGAATTTGTATTATTGCCATAAGATAGTAGACATGCATGTATGATTTTATGTTTTATTAAGCATGTATGGGGCAAACACAATATTTGTTTTTTGGGTACTGGACAAAGGATGGTTGGAATTGGAATTTGATTACATTTTTTTTCTTTTTTTAAATTGATTAAAAAACTAATTTACTTACCATTTATGAAAGGTGTGTCAATGTCAAAATAAATTGATTAGGCAATTTGGGGGTGGGTGGAAGGGATATTCAAACATAGACATCAGCCTTCCTAAAGTCATGAGACCAAATTCCATATAGCTATTGGGATATTTTGAATATTTAAGAATACCATGGTGGTAACAATAATGCATTATTTGTTGTGATGTTATATTGGTTAATATCAATAGCAAGATTTATTTTAAATCGATTCCATTAATATAGGTGAAGGCACCTTTATTTGATCAAATATAAAAGTGAGGATTTCAAAAAGTGAAATACCACATTAGTTTTTATATTTAAAATAGTGTGATACCTAGTGACTATCAAACTAGCACCCATCAAGTATCACGGCAAAAACAAATTAAGTAAAATTGTCAGTTTTTTTTTTGTTGGGCAATGCCCGAGGGTTTGGGTGTTCTCAAAATAACAAGCCTTCAAGCTTGAAGGGCGGTTATTTTGAGAACTTCCCAACCTTAAGGCATTACCCTACATATAATTTCAAAT
The DNA here is from genome assembly GCA_963921925.1 of Sphagnum tenellum. Taxonomy (NCBI): domain Eukaryota; kingdom Viridiplantae; phylum Streptophyta; class Sphagnopsida; order Sphagnales; family Sphagnaceae; genus Sphagnum; species Sphagnum tenellum. The sequence continues at coordinate 8,789,996 of OY998142.1, forward strand.
TACAAAGTGAATTCAATTTTTGACATTCCATTATTAAATCACATCCTATATTTTAGTGATGATTTCACTCTTTTTTTCATTCTTGACATTGCATCTCCTTCACCTCTTAATCACTAGTGCAGTATGGCATTATAGTTTGCTTACTTATAACATGCATGTTTGTTTCAAATTCTTGTTGTTTGCTACTCAATTTAAGAATTTTTATAAAAAAAAATTTGATCCTTACATGTTGATGACATGTTACATTTGACTTAAAATGGATTGAAATAATGATTTAACCCTTGCATAAGAAAATCCAAATAAGAATTCAAAATGCATTTCAAACATTTCAATTATTTTTAACATTTTCAATTTGAACATTAATGTGTGTAAATCAAATTCTTCACTGTTCATGCACCTACTCAATGAAAGAGAGGTTACAATGCATAGAAAAAAGGATTTCAAAATGTGAAAAAAAAGAATAAAAAAACTAGTTAAATCATGATTTCCTTACATTTTAATTGATCCATATGTGAAATGTTAAATTTAACTAAAATGTGTCAACCTAATTGGGAATATGCAAATGTTATTGTTCTTATACAAATGAACAAGTATGAATGTCTCATCATTGAACATGGTTGATTCAAGAGATCAATGCAAGATACCATCAAAATAAATGCAATCAATGTTTTAAAACATTCATCCTTTCAATGGAATTGTGTGTAAGCACACATGGGGTGTCATACATGGTGACCTCAGAGGAGTTTTTGATTCCATGATGGATAACAACAATTTCACACATTGAGAGAAAACTATTTTTAATTTTTCTTCCCATTACAATAGGAACATGTATGACACCTCGATTAATTGTTTTCTTGGTAGTCGACCTACGTTGGATCCGGCATATCTTTCGGACACCATGGTTAGTAATGACTTTGTTTATACATCACAAGAATTCAAGCATATAGATTAGACAAACGTGTTGAAAACAATAACATGGTTACTAAAGAATTATAATTAAAGAGGTTTTGTGACCTTAAAATTATGTAGTTGGTCCATCACTTTCATCCCATTATGGAAATTTTATCCATCTTAAGTAAAACAATTTGAATTATCCACCGTGGCACCAAATCCATCTTCCACTACATAAGCAATGATTGGTACACTGCCAATATTGGTACAAAGGAATAGCCTATTCACTTGGAAATGTTCACTTAGGCACTTTTTGATTGAAATTTTAAGAAAATATGCAACTGATTTAATTCCAAAAAGTAATGTTCATTATCCGTGTTCCAAATGCTTAAAGCTTATTGTTGTTCTAATTATTCTCAAAATTACAACAGTGAAACATAAGTTTTTTATTATGAAAACTAGAATGATAGAAGTTATGGAACATGGATCAATGTCAAAATTGCAACTACCCTTCATTTTGTTTTTAAAAAATAAATTACATTTCCAAATTAGTCCTTTTTTTAAAGTTAAAAACAAGATAATGCACTTCCTACATTTTCTTTACCTCCTTAAATTTCAATCTTGTATAATTATGTGATGAAACTTGCATTGTTTTGTTTCATCATTGTCATTAGTGGTTTGTTCAACAAATGTATTTAGGCAAGTTTAATTCTTCAACTGGTGACATTTTGTTATTGATATTATTATAGGAGTTGTGGGTGTGGTTTGATGTGCTTTCGTTTTTTTCCATGAACTCTTTTGAAAGCCTTTTTAAATATGGCAAATTGGTCTACTCTTGCACCTCCTTAGGTCTTTTTATGTTTGACACCAACATGTCTTGCTTTTTGTTATAGACTAGGAGGTGTCACAATGTCTTGTATCATTTTCCAAGTCCACATGGTTTTCTAGTCATTTCTTGTGTGTTACATCTTCAAGACCATAGATTAATGTGTTTTCAATCCTTTAGAAAATAATTCAACTACCTTTGGAAACATGTTTTATAATTTTAGTTGGTTAGTTGTGTTGGCCATGGATTATCTCAAAGAGCTTGTCACAAGTTGGTTAAATTTTTTGCAATAAACATATGAGTTATTGTTGCATAAATCTTATAGTCTTGCAACCCGTTGCTTGAAGCCCAATATCCAACTTCTAATTTGTACTTTGCCAATTCAATTTAATATATAGGTGGATACAAGTTGAAGTCTATTGGAGTTTTGCAAAAATGTTGTTCATTCCCTCTAGATATGGTTGGAATGTTTTTGTGATGTTGGCTTTGAAGAACTAAGATTGTAAAGTATATAGGTTGCACATTGTTGATGCAAAATTTGTTTATACATATAAACCATATTGATTTTATCATTAATGAAATGATGGAGTGCATATGTGGGAATGTGGCAAGAATAAGTAAGATTTCCTTTTGACATTTTATAAAGAAACAAAAAGCTCAAATATGGAAAACTTTGATTCCTTGCTCTAAACCTCACAATTGTAAAACTCAAATTGATGCACATGTCCAACCATGTTTGCAAAATGTACAAGTTTTTTTTTTAATTTGTTGGTGCCAAATTTGCCTAATGAAATTAATCACATTTTTGCCCTGAGGGATTTGTAACAAACCATTTGTACTTGTTTTCGATAATTTAAGGGCATTGAAAAAAATAATTTAAATTGTGGGCATACTAGACACAACATCCTTTTGATACTTGGATCGGTACAAAAGGTATTTCAATCATGGGAAGAATAGTTGCAAAGGTTAAAATAACCACAAATCCTTTTTCAAATCTAAAAACCTACAAAATCTTGTTGGAAATTTTAACAATATTCAAATAATCAAATATAATATAATATAACCTAATTTTCTCCATGTCAAGTAGTTACTCTATTTGTCATTGATGGCCTATTGTGTGGTTTGGGCATTAATTGTTGAACCCCATTTGGTCTAGTTTTTTGGGGGTTAGTTTAATGTATGCATGTGGCTAAGGTGACCACGGGGCAAAGGGACGATGTGATAAAATATTCATATATGTCAAAAAAACTCCTCCACATTACAAATTTTTATTAGAGAATATGTTGTCTAACATGGATTGAATATATTTGGAATATATATATTTGCTCATGTTCATGCTCACATGTTCGAGAAATAGCATCCCCCTTCTACTTGGAACTCTACATTTACCCTTTTCAACTTTTTATTTTTCACAAGTGGGTTCAAGTTCAAGTATGAAGGAGTTTAACAAAAATGTCATAGAATTTTTTTATACACCTTTACAAATGTTTAATGAGAAAAAAAACTCAAAATTGGATAATTTGATAACTCTTGTGAAAGCTCATAAAAACAAACCAAATGGTTTGCAATTATTGATCCATGTTTGCCAATTGCAACATTTTATTATATAATTGCACCTTTTTTTGGGTCACATCAATTTCTTACATTTATTCACACTTCAAAACTTGATGGATTTGTTCAAGTATAATGATGTTGGGACCAACATTTCGTGGATGTTCATAGAAGTCATTCAATATGTAGTCAAAATAATTACAAAATCCCACCATTAATCTAATGTATGTAAGACAATTGTTTGTTAAAGGAGGTTGTGAAAAAAATTATCAAATTTTAGGTCACATCCCATTAAGTTTTCTAGACTCATGCCTTAAATTCTTATCTTATGTTGTGCCCTATTTATGATGGCATGTGTCATTAGTCACTTTTAAAAAGTTATTTAACTTTCATTAATAATTAATTTAGTAATTGGTAGCAACCATTGGAGCCAATTTAGTTGTTCCAATTTGGAATCCACAACTACCACATTGACATAATCATGTGGAAAGGTCAGTGACTTGGGCAAAATATTTAGATACGTCAAAAAATATTTAACCCTATTAATAAAATTCATCAAAGAATATACTTTTAAATACGGATGATATATATTAACAATATGTTTTCTTACCCACACTCATTTCCTCATGCTCACGAAATAACAATCTTCATTTAAGTGGTACCACTAAAGACCACCTTACCAAAATCATTTAAAAAACTTTGACCTTATTTAATTTCATGTAAAAGACATTTTTTTTGAAAATTATTTTTTAACTACACCATGTGGGCTATCTTCCCCACCTATGCACACATGTATGAAAAATCATTAACATTTAATTAAACACTTGTACTATGTATTGAAAAATTAAAATTATTGATTTTTAACCCCATTTTTAACCCTTTAACTTCAAGTGTCCTTGCATGAATGCATTAACATGAACCACCTTAGGTGTAACCAATCTTTTTTTGACATGTTTACAACCCTCATAAATTAAAAAATAATGTGTTGTATTTGTAAAACACACATTTTAAAATATTAATTTAACATTTGGATTAGTTTGAAAGTAGTCCAATGAATATAAAATACCCCTTTGAAAGGTATTCCTATTCATATTAATTGGACCTACCATTCATAAAGGCGCACTTGAAATGATTTCAAAAATTAAAAGTTCAAGAACTTTTTTGGAAAAACACATTCCTTTTATGTTCTTGATTAAAGGAACTATGTTAAATTCTTGAAACTCTCTCATTATGCATTCATTTTTCACATCAAAATTTCAATGTTTGCTAATCTTGAAAGACTTGGGGATTGTATTCATAAAAAAATTCAAATGAAAAAGCTTTCCTCAGTGTCCTTTAATGTTTTGAAATTGATGAGTCTAACAATATGAAGGTGTGATGTTCCCTAGTACCACCCAATCATACTTGCCCCATATAGTTTGCAACTTTGTGTTATATCAATGTTAAAAACATTTAGCACACACAAACATCAACCATGCTCATTGATTAGCATACAAAAGTACATGCATGAAAATAAAAATACTTTCACATCTACAAAGCATTCAAACAATTACAAACACAATAAACAAATCAAACAAAAACACACAAACATATGGGAACAAACAAAACACAATATTACAAGGACACACACACAAACAAAACAAAACAAGAACCTTACCTAATAGTGTTAAACAAAAACTTGAACCCTTAAAATTTTGATGCATTCCCGAATTTGCACATAGTAGAGGAAGGAGGAAGTACTAGTCTAAAGGGGAAATATCTTTTTAAGCAAAAATGAAGCTAAGCAAGATACAAGTTAAGTAAGAGTAAGTTAGAAAGTACTTGAACATAGTTATGGCAAGGCAACAAACATGTAAGAACAAAGTTGGAACAAACACAAGAGTGAAGTTGAAACATGCAAAGGTCTGAAGTTGGAGAAGTGATGTAAGAACAAATGCAAGAGCAAAGCTGAAAGATTGATGTAGGAATGAAACCAAAGAAGAGAAATAAAAGCAAATTAAGTTGGAATAGATGTAAGAGTGAAGTTGAAGGAGTGACACAAAAGTGAACATGGGGTAGAAATGCATGAATGAAATCAAAATAGACACGTAGGCAAAGTTGGAGTAAACACATGAGCAAAATTGGAGCAAACACATGAGCAAAGTCAGGACAAATGTAAAAGCAAAACAAGAGTAGAACCATAGCATACACATGAATAAAGCTGAAGTAGTTGTAGGAATGAAGCAAGAGTTTAATTAAAGAGAAAGAAAGGTGCAAAGTAGGATTGAAAAAAAAAATGTGAAACACATTGCACAAACCTACAAGCAAAGGGAAAATAAAGGAAAACAAACAAAGCAAAACAAAGAGGAACTTCACAAAACAAAGAAAACCTTCACCAAACAAGAGCTTCAAACCACAAATTGAGGAGAAATTTTCAAGCAAGATAGCAAAGTGGGGCATAACTCTCACTTGGGCCTTTTTATCTTCATGGAGATGAATGCTCCATGCAACAGATCTATTGCACAACATTGCCTTGAGCCCTAAGTTTTCTTTGGAAACATTACCCTAAAATCCTAGAAGCCCTAGTCTAAAACCTAAAAACCTAGCCTAAGGACTTAGACCTACCACCCTAGACCCTACTAGTAACTAACATAGGCCCATAGACTTGAGAACCAACTTGGGTATCCTCCATTATCCTATCCAGGAATCAAAAGTTCAAGGGTACCAATTTTCAATGTTCTCAAGGTGTGGATTCTCACTCTGATGAGAACCAGTGAGACAGATCTGAACCCAGGTATCACTAATGATGATACATGGCAGTTTTGGTGATGAGAACCAGCCTGGCTGGTTCTCACCCCACTAGTGATACCCATGCAGCACTGATGAGGACAGTCACTCCTAATATTTCAAAATGATGTTGAAATTGTTGGCATATTCCTTTGATGTTCTTTAAAGCTCTGCGTAGTAACAGGCTTGCACCGGTGGAAAAGTAGTGATACAGGGAGAATTTGCAGAAGACAGCTTCATTTTATATATTTTATGGTTGAAAACATTGATGGCATTTGCTTTCTCTCTTACTGCTCAGAATTTTTCTTGGGGGGGAAATGGGGAAGAAGTCTGCAAAACTTCATTATCCAAGAACTTGTGAAGAAGAGAAACCTCTAACAAAAATACAGAGCTGAACAGCCAACCATCCTGGCTGCTTTGCAAAAATCTGGAAACCTAAAAGATGAGCTCAGAGACATCATGGAAAAGCAGCCTGGAGAACCAAAAGACATATTAGTGTCTCTAAGTGTGATGAGAGAAAGCCAATATATGTCCTTCAGGGCATGATAAGGATCAAGAAAATTGTAGAGAATGAGTCCTGATCCTAGAGACAGCCTAGAAGGTCTACAGATTACTCCATTGCTAACTTCACAATAATAATCATCAACAAACTTCCTATCCCAACTCATTTCATGTGAATCCATCTATCACCACATGGCAATTGCAGCTGTGTTAGTGGATGCATTATAGTGGAACTTTCTGGAAAGCCACCATGGGACATTTAGACATTGCAATCCTAGGGAATAAACCTATATTTACTGAGAATCAAGGCTCCAATGGAACCTCTGTGACATCCATCTGTCGAGCTGCACTGTTGAATACCACAAAACTGAGAGACAAGGAATTTTCCAAGAGAAGCCCATCCTCATCCTTGAAGAGGTCAAATTACTTCACTCCTGTTCATCCCCTTAGCAGCAATAAATTTCTGCCCTGCCACAGAAATCACTTTTTTGTTAGTTTGCAAAACACACACAAACCACTACAGGAACAAAACAACAAAATTCATATAACTCATGTTATACTATTGCACAGTGAAGAAATTCCAACAAAAAGAAATTTCTTGCTCTAGCTGGAAAAAGAGATCCACAGAAGAGAGACATGCACAGAGACATACCATTCTAGAACTACAACCAAGCCATTGCTGCTGCAGCCTGTTATAAGTTGACAATATCTGGATGGCACGTGGCACTGTTGCAAAATCTGCTTGGGCTTCAAAGGCTGCTTAAACATGCTTAAACAACAGATGAAATAATCTCAAGCATTAGTTCTAAGAGCAGGTGCTACTTCCCAAACTCCATGGTATTTGCAGCTGCTGGCTAGCAAGAAGCCAAAGATTTGCCCAACGAAGGAATTGATAATGCTTTGTTGCACCATCCATCCCACAACCCTGAATACACAGCCAGTTTGGACAGATTCCTCTAGCAATGTGTGCGCTAGTTTTCAGAATGTCACACATCTGTGACCAACACTGTAGATGACTTCCTAAGCACTCCAAACCTTAGAACAAACCAGATAATTGATAAAAACCTAAACTGCGAAGTGTGAATCCATGCAGTGGAGCATAGACTGATCCTTGTAATTCCACCACAAAAACCATCCCAAAAATCTCTATACATGCTGCATCTGACCTGCATCTCAAAATCTTCAACTATAAATCTCCTAAATCATATATTTCTTGGCTTCTTGAGCATGAGACTTTGGTCACAAAGGTGCTGTCAGCAGATACTGTCTACAGGGTGCCCTCAGATGCAACACTTTGATTCCTGTCATTAGTCCAGGTCTGTTATCACTTTGAGTAATTGGGTGGGTTGATAGATCCATCTCGAAACAATTTCATGCTTAGACTATTGAATCGATCCCTAGAGTATTGTCTAGAAGCTTTCCTCCAATCTGTACCTCTTCGCATCATAGCAGCAAACTCATCAAAGCTTATGCAACCATCCCTGTCAGTGTCCACTTCCTCTAAAATGGCATTGATCACACTCATCCCATCAGACACCAAATGGTCACCTATAGCTGTCCTTAGCTCCTCCATCTCAATGTATCCACTACCATTTGCATCAAATTGGGCAAAAGCTTTATGCAAGAGGTCATCATTGTCTAGCCGTTGAAGGTGAATCGTTGCTGCAACAAACTCTCCATAGTCCAAAGTCCCATTTCCATCAACATCTGCGGCATCCATTAGCATTTGCACATCTGCCTCCGTCAGATGAGAACCAATCTGAATCAAGCCAACTTTCAACTTTTCAAAAGTGATGGCACCACTGTTGTCTGTGTCCATCATCTGAAACATTTCCCTCAAACCCTCTACTTCATCACCCTCCAGGTGTTCTGCAATTATCTGCAAGGCCTTCTTCTTCAGCTTGTTCATTGCTGCAAATTGCTTCAACTTTGACCTCACTGCATCAAGTGGAACATTGGAATTCCTTTTTGCATGCTGAAGCCAGGGATGGTCCAGAACCTGCTGTGCGTTATATCGAGCTTTAGGATCTGGTTCCAGCATGTGTCTTACTAAAGCTTTTGCTATGTCAGAAACCTTGGGCCAAGGTTCCCTCTTAAAATCTAGAATTCCTCTAAGAATAGCTTGTGCAACTCCTTGCTCTGTTTCAGCCCAGAATGGGGGAACGCCACAAAGCAAAATGTAAAGAATGACGCCAGCACTCCACACATCTACCTCAGGTCCATAGTTCCGCTTCAAGACCTCCGGTGCCATGTAGTAGGGGCTCCCAACAATCTCAGAAAACCGCTCTCCGGGCTTGAAAAAAATAGAAAGTCCGAAGTCAATGGCCTTTAGAGGAGAATTTTCACTCTTGTTTGCGAACAGAAAGTTCTCCGGCTTCAGGTCGCGGTGCATCACTCCTTTAATGTGACAAAGTTGTACGACCTCCATAATTGTGCGTGTCACTACAGCTGCAGCTCGCTCAGTGTAATGACCTCTTGCGATGATTCGGTCAAAAAGCTCACCACCTTCACAAAGCTCCATCACCAGATGGACAGCTTGATCATCTTCGTACGCACCTTTTAAAGTGACAATGTTACCATGATGTGGCAGGTGCCCCATGATGGCGACCTCACGTCGGACATCTTCAACATCTATAGCAGTCCTGAGCTTGCGTTTGGAGATAGACTTGCAAGCGTAAACCTCCTGAGTGTCCTTATCTACACACAAATAGGTGATGCCAAACTCTCCTCGGCCGAGCTCACTTCCCAAAGTAAACTTGTCTGCGATACCCACTTTCGGCTGGGTTTTCAGTATCTGGTTCCCAGACACCTGATATCCATGTTCCGAAAAAGGATTGGTTTTTCGCTCCTCCCTGGACTTCCTTCTGCTGGCTGCTGAAGATCCTACACAACAATTTCCCATCGGTTCTCGCTTCGTATCTAAAGAGGGGCCTATACTGTCATCCGTGGTACCATGTCCAGCAAAACGGTCAAATCTGCCCTAATAGCCTGATCTCCAGAATGAAATTTCAGATCACAACAGAGCTCGCACGGCACAATCTGTCGAACGTTATACGAAACTCTCTTTAAAAAAGATTTCACCCGGGACTCATATCTCATTTGCGCCTGCAAAATATTTTATGAAACCCCAAAACCAAAAGCTCAAGGAAAACAACATTCTAGCAAACCAGGAAAGGACGAACTCCACACGCGATTAAAACCCCATCAAAATGAGCTAATTTCCAGACTCGCTCGGGAAAACGTGCACAAATTCTCTGCGGATCGAACGCAAACCGCTCCACCGTAGCGACCAGTGCAGTCACCGTCAACAAAAGCTCCCAGAGATCGAGATTTCGACCACGCTCAAGGATCCCTGCCGCTGTTCCCCGCGATGATTCGCGGAGAATGTATTACGGATGCGAATCAGAAAGCGAAACGAAAAGCAACCAGCCGTGGCCGTGTTTCCCTGATGATATTTTGTATGTGCGCGTTACAGGGGAGCGTGATGCGAAAGACAACCACGCATGAGGCGTGTACGGCCTCATCAGTATCCAGCTCTGAAACCAGCATCCAGCGTTCTTCCGTGCGCTTCTTCCGCCAACACCACAAGCAACGCCAGGAGTCCGTAATTTGACCTTGCGTTCCCACAACCAGAAAAAGTAGAGCACAAGACAAGTAGGAAGTAGTTGCGGGTTCAAATCACCACCACGTCATGCTTTCATCTCCCTGATGGCCACCCTAACCGAAAAACCGGGTAAATAATCGGCCGTCCCAGTGAACCAGCACCCACGAACCACCATGGATGGATGGTGCGGTGACAGGATACTTTTTTCCAATGGGTTCTTATCCCCAGCTAACCTCCCCATAGCCCCCAAGGTTCTAAAATTAGTGTGCCAGGGGTCCTACAAATTAGGGTTTATCCAACTGAATGGCCTCAAAACGGGAAAATGGGAGTAGTGCATTTGTGAGAGTGCTAGGTCACACCAGCGATAATGTCAGAATTCATGACCGCACTGTGTCATATTCTTTCTTTTTATGTTACTAGTGTGTGCCCTGTGCGCATAATGCCCAGGTGTGTTATTTCAACAATGTTTGGTTCATGTTTTTGGTTTTTTAAAAAACTTTTATTTTTTCAAACAACCGTTGGTCCCACCCCCACCTCGGTCCTTCGCATTTCTCACTCCGAATTTTTACCCCGTCGACCCCCCCCTCAGCCCTTCGCATTTCCCACTCCGATTTTTTAAACCGTCAAGGCCCTCGCCCAGTCTTTTTGATCCTTCACATTTCCCACTCCGGTTCTTTACCCCGTCGACCCCCCCAACCCCATTCTTCGCATTTCCCACTCCGGTTCAACACACTAACAGGCAACCCTTATTTATTTATGCGCTTTTTGAACACTATTTTATTTTTTGCACTTGCCTGGCATGGAGTAGGAGTTCATGTAACCCCATATATAGGCACTCTGGGTGGGTAACCCTAGGGCGGTTGAGAGCAGTGCTATATTAACTATTGTTCGTAGCCACTGTCCGTCCAGAGAGTCAGGGGAAGGAACTTTGTTCCTTTACTATATGTAATATTGGGGGGTACTAAATTTATATGTAAAGTCACCTACTTAGGTATCAGATCAGAGATTTGCAGGATTTCAGTTGGACAAGGCTTGATTTAATGAAGGATATGAGCACCAGTGAACGTTCAGGCAAAGCAAATAAAAAACTGAAGATGAAATACCTTTGAGGACCTATTTAGGGGAGAATATATTAGTTTGGTTCCTATTTTGTCCCAGTTATACTGTTTTCATCCAACTTCTTATGTTTGTAATTTTGAGGAAACTGCTGCCCAGGAGCCCCAGTTTGGGGTACTTTGGGGTAATATTCTATTATGTACTAGAGAGCGGGCAGCCTATTGCCTATTCTAGGCCAGAGTGAACAAGCCCCCACCAGTGCACCGTGCAGGATGAATGATATGTGGACAGGAAATGCTTTTATCATCAGATCTCTCATAGGTAGTCAGGGTGACTAGCTATGTACTAACTATTAATCATCCAAATGTATCCCAATACCTAAATGCCACTAAGTGCATTACCTACTTACTGACCTCTAAATAACAAAAAAGCCATCCCAATGGCATAATTCAACAGGCTGAATTGGCCATTACAGAAATTTCATTATTCAAATCCTTCTAACAGTAACACCCAAGAATTGGTTACTCCTACCATCTATCTATGAAGCAAGGTAATTTGTTTGTTTTGTTTTGTACCAATGAGATCCAGTGAACTGGGATGCTTCCTATTGTGTTTTTGGTCTCTTTGGAAAGCTCTCAAGGAGGAGGGGTGCACCCGCTTGGTTTCATGACGTTTGGACTTGTGGGGTAGAAGTTCTAGAATATTGAACGATTTTCTTCGCTGAAAATTAATCTAAATTGTAGCTGAAATTTTGGAAGGAATTGGGTTACGTTCAATTACTTACTTACCTATGATACTTACCCACTTTGATAATGCTAGTTACCTAGTGTAGGGTAACATCTGAGGCTGGGGCATTCTCTAGATAACAGGCCCTTGAGGCTGAAGGCGTAGGACCTGTTAGTTCAAGAACGCCTCAGACTGAGGGCATTGCATGGTGTAAAAATTGATACAAAGGGAGGGAGGCACAACCCATGGTCAAAATGCGGGAAAGACCTTTTGATTTCTTTTCTTCAAATGAGAAAGGGCTATTTACTCCAATTCAATAATAATAACATTGTGCACCGGGAGTCGTTTAAGTTAGTGTAGAATTTGTTGTAGCTTTGAAGATAAACGTTTTGAAGTTGATACTAGGCTTTCTTATACATATGTGGATAGCACATGATATTTGTCACTCTTATCAGTGCCTATCCAAGTGATAATATTTGGATTTTGTTAATCCCTATTACTTGGCATTTACAATAATGGGTGTTCAAATCTTCATCATCAATAAATTAATATTCCCAAGAGTAATAAAATTTAATAATATTTTTTCATGAAATTGATGCTTGTTGGTTCCATAATAAAAGCAAGATTCGTAATGAAACATCGATAAAATTGTGCCATCTCATTAAAAATTTGAATATGTGTATACTAGGATTCATGGCTTGAGTTCCTACTACAAACACATTGGGTACTATTGTTGTAATGTTTGGAAAAATATGTTGAACGTTCATCATCCCTTCCTTCAATAGTGCCTTAGTCTATCATCAACAAATGGGCAACGATTGAACACATTTTACTTATTGATAGTATGAATAGGTTACAGTTCCAACACCTTAGTTTCCTCCTAAAATTGATCTATGGTGTGATACTTGTGATCTTTCACCTTGACCATGTGTTCATCTCACTAGCCAAGTGCCTTGTTGGTATGTAGTTTCTTGCCAAACAATTGTTGGTCTTGTTCAAGGTTCAACATGTTTTAGATTTGGTATGGAAACTGATTGAATTGAAATTCTTCAGTCAATGTGACAAAGTTGCTCCAACTTGTTGAGTAGTTGAAGTTGTTTGACATTTGAATTAATGGGTACCAAATTGATGTTGGTAATTAATGGTTGGTTTTGAAAATTAACAAATGTTGCAATTGGTGTAGGTGCACAAGTTCTAAGTAAATAATAACATGGGGTTGCAAATTGCCATGGTTTTTTTGTGAAGACAACTTCATCAAACAACCAAATAGGTTCATGATTGTCATCATGATGAACACGTCTCATTGCCCATGGTTGGGTTGATGTATGTGATGTTACTTGATGAGTGGTTGAAAAGGTGGTTGGATTTTTCTACACAACCGATTTGGCTGGATTTTGATGTTGCTCATCGGTTTCCCCCTTTGTGTTGCATTTGTGTTTGGTGCATTCACATTTTTGTTTCCCATAGGTTGCACTTGTTATTCATCTTGCTCTTGTGTAGGTTTTGGAACAAGCTAATGTGTAACATGTTTTGGTTGTTTATTAAGACTTGTAGTAAATATTATTGACATTTTTTTAAGTCAACAAGTTTCAGGAAAACCTTTACGTTATTTTTTAACATAAAACGAAATCAACCCTTCCCAACAATGAAAATTTTGTAAAAAATTTCTTTTACAATTTAGGGATTAATCTCCATCAAAAACTTTACACTAACCTCACCCTATCTCTTAATGATATCAAACTAAATCAAATAAATAGAAATTCGAATCTTAAAATTGACACAGAACAAATAAACTTAATACAAACCAAAATTTCAAATAAAATTTTTATTCAAATTTACTCTACTAAAATAAAAAATTCTACCCAAAAATTCTAAGCATGATGTCTTTTAAATTCTAATCCGTTGCGTGGTGACCAAATGTTAATTGATTTTTTTATTCCTAGTAAGTTTTTAACTTTTGAGTCTTTTTGACAATAGGTTCATTAAACAACAATATGTACATTAATACTAAAATTTTAAATTTATCTACAACTCCTATACTTAACATGTAGTCAAATTGCACAAAGCTTCAAGAAAATCTTGCCAAAACAAAATACGTTTTCATGTTTCCAAATGAAGAAAAAACACAAAATAAAAAGTTCATCAAAAAGTCTCCTTGAACATGTTTTTCTTCTTAGTCGTTATACTAACTAATTCAAAATTCAAACAGTCATATCACACCATTTAAACATTCATAAATCAATACTAAACTAACAATCCTAAATTTTAAAAAGTTACACCCCATCTCCACCTATTTCACTACCTATTCTACCAACTACATGTTGAATACCAACATGTCACGTTTTTACTCACCCAATGTAGTATTCCCTATCTCTTTTTGTAACCAATCAACTCAATGTCACAATTTGATTAATCATTGAGATTATTTATTAGAAGAAAACTGTGTATTTTTTACTAATGTTTGTAACTAAATTTTAGTCGCAAGAAAAATTTTGCAACAAAAATCCCTGTAGTCACCTAAAACAAGTCGCATGTGATAAATTAGTCACAAATGACAAAAGGTATTGTATGAAAAAAAAGTCAACAAATACATTTCATCTTTTGACTACATTGTATACGTATTGTCACATGCGACTAAGATGCAACTATTTTGGTAACAATTAAAGGCAAATGATGTGTTGCCACGTGTTTTAATATTTGATTATTTAAAATATTATTAATATTATTTTGAAATAATCTAAGACGTTCAATTGTAATACGTGAATGATCTTATATTATGACATGTGGCCCAATGTAAGTATGCCATGTGGCATTAAAAATAATATATTTATATATTAATATTAAGTTGGTAGGTACCTAGGTAGGTACACAAATATGTGACTACAAACCTATGTTACATACCAACCTACTTATATAGGTTAAAAAAATAAACAGGTAGGTTCTACTTTTCTAGGTTAAATACCTATTCATATAGGTAGGTACTTACGTAAGTAGGTACATAGGTCAACCTAGGTGGTAGGTCAAACTAAGTACTTACCTAGCTAGGTAAATAAATAGGTTGGGAAGGTATGCACTTTAAAAATGTGCATAATTTGTTTTTTTTTTTTTGGGTTGGCCTTTTTTATTAGTTCATCCCATGTGCACAAATTTCTTAATATGAAATTGGATGACCACACCCCCCTTGTTTATATAGTGTTCAAAATAGGAATGAAAAATAAACAATATGGGATAAGTTTTGAAGTTCCAACTTCTTCACAAACTAAGTTGTAATTCCAAAATTTCCTTCATGCCTTACTTTCTTAGTTTTTAGATTTCTAAACAATTCAAATGCTAGATAATTAGATAATCATTTAATTAATAATGATTAAATTTACATGAATTTAAATTATAAATTACACACTACAAATATTCAGTATTCAGTATCAATTACTTAAATAAACAATAAATTCTTAATATTTAACAAACTAACTATCTAGTAACTCACAAATTATTAATACATAACTAACAAATAATTAATTTTTTCAAATATTTACAAATATTTTATTACTTTTTAGAATTTCTTCGAATTATATATAATACAATTAATGTAAAGTTAATTTAATAATTATAATCTAAAAAATAACTATTTTAAATATTTTTGTTAAAATTATAAATAATGGATTAATAATTATTATTAGAAAGTAAAATTCTTACACGAATTTTTTTAAAAGTTTATTCAATTAATTACATTATTTATTGTATAATTACATTTAGTTTGTAAAAAAAATATAGGTCAAGTTTTTTTTTCTTTTGCTAATTATTAATTATGAATAAAATAATTTGCTAAACATAATGTTAATTTTCATAATTACTTTAAAATTGTTGTAAAATAGTTATCATAAAATATTAGTCACAGAATTTTAAAATTATATATATATTTCGTGAAGTTAAAATCAGTAAAATAATTATTTTAACTACACTATAGGTTCTCCAAATTTTTAATTCAGGTTTGAAGTTATAAATTATAGAATGTGAATAATTATGTTCAATTAAAAAATAATTATGCACATATTAATTAATTCTTATATGAAGTAATTGCAATGATTTAATAGTAATGTCACATAATTACATTAATTAATTTCTTCTAATATAAAAATTTAAATTTAAAAAATATACAAATATATGATACAACAATTATTATTATGTGTAACTAATGTTTAATAAAAATAATCATTTATAATTATTTATAAAAGTGATATACTATGGATAACACCACTAGAAAAAATCCTTAAAGCTCAATCAATAATTTTTTGAATTAAAATATAAATTTAAGATTCCAAAATAGTAATTCAGAATTCAAATATCAAATTTTAGATCAAATAATTTTTTTGAATTTAAATAATAAATTTCAGATTGAAACATCAGTTTTCAAATTAAAATAATAATATTCAAATTTAAAATGTCCATTTTAAGACTCAATTAATAATTTTGTGAATTGAAATATTAATTTCAATAATCCAAAATAATAATTTGGAATTCAATTTTCAATTTTCAAGTCAAATAATTTCTTAAAATTTAAATTTAGAACTTCAAAATTCAAATATCAAATTTCAAGTTCAAATAAAATTATTCAAAATCAAAATGTCAATTTTTAGACTCAATATTGTTTTTTGAATTGAAATATTGATTATTAGATTTGAGTATAATAATGTAAAAATCAAATATTAATTTTTAGATTGAATAAGTTTTTGAATTTAAATATAAATTTCCAGAATTGAACTATCAATTTTCAAAGTCAAATAAAAATATTCAAAATTGAAATGTCCATTTTTAGATTCAATTGATAATTTTCAGACTGGAAGTATTAATTCTGAGAATCCAAAATAATAATTTGGAGTTAAAATTTCAGGTTCAAATCAAATGATTATTTTAAAATTTCAGAGTTGAAATATACATTTTAATATTTATATTAAAATATTCAAAATTAAAATGTCCATTTTTACAAACAATTATAATTTTCTGAATTGAAATACTAGTTTTTGGATTCGAAAGTATTAGTGTAAAATTCGAATATCAAATTTTAGATCAAATAAGCCTTTTAAAATTTAAATTGAAAATATCATGTTCAAATCCAAAATCTGGTGACTAATGCGACTAATGGGACATATCAACCTATTAATGGATGAAAATCAATGTAAAATCAATCCAACCAATAGGATGAATTTTTTAATAGTTGTATCATAGTTATGAGAATGACCAAAATAGTTGAAATTTGATCTTGTAGTTGCAATATTCCCAAATTTAGTCGCAAATGACTACAAGTCACATGTAGTCGCAAATGGATTGGTTACATTTTGGCTGATTTCTACTAGTGATTGTTGGATGTCCACATGGCAGATTATCTTATTATTTCAAGAATAGGCTTCATGAAATTCTTTATTATCAAATAATATTTTGCCACGTAGGATTGTGTTAAATAATATGTTATCATGTATGATTTGGTCAAAGAATATTCTACCACAATATGGATGGATACGTTAGAAAATATTCTGATGACGTGTGAAAAATATGTTTTAAAATATTATTTTTACTCATGCTCACGAAATAACATCCTTGGCTATAGTCCATGGAGATTATTAAGGCATAGAGAGATTTGTTTGAGTAGATTTAGGAGGAGGAATAAAAGTACTTGGCCTTAAAGAAGCAAGCAAATGAATTTGAAGCAAAATCTACAACATTACAATGAGATAATCAATAGTTTTGAACATATTGTCAAGGAATAAGATGCAAAGATCTTAAAACTCAAATCGGAAATTTAGATTACTATGCAACTAAAATATGAAATAGTTTTGGTGAAGGAGTTGACTCAAGTTACATGCAATAAATGAATACAAACTTTGCAGCATGATGTCATACATGTACCAACAGTTATGAACACATTGACAACCATGGATCCTTAGCTTTCTAAACACAAACTACATGAATATGATAGTCTTCTCATGCAAAATAATATCTTGAGAACCAAATAGAAGTCCATGAAGTTAAAAACATTTGAAATTGATGACTGGTGGAATTTGGTATATGATATTTTGTAAAAAGATGTACATGGATGTTTGATGAACATTTAAAGCAAATGAAGCAAGTTATAGAAGGAAGCTAAATGCACATAAGGAAGCCTACCCATAATTTGTACATGTATCACCTTTTGTAAGTCTAGAAGACAATTTTGCATCATCAAATATAGACCAATTTGAGGCAAGTATAACTGGAAAAACACATGAGGTGTAGTCAATAATACTTGAAAAAATGAAAGGAGGAGTTGCCATGGAGGAAATTATTGTCAAACATGAAGATGTTCATGGGGTGGTAGTTACAGAAATAATAGGAGTAATTACAATAACAACTACCTCGTACATAATTGTGCATGAATATTTTGGTTTACAAGCATAAACACTAAAAAATGCAAAAATGGGATTTTAAAATTAACTAAACATGATTTTTCATATTATTATTTTTTGCACATGTGACGTGCATCTAAAACTAGAAAAATTGAACCTAATGGATATAAAAAAGTAGCCAAATTATTCAATGAAGGAATCATTTCCCTTTCAACCCTTTGCTTCAAAATTTTAAGACTTTGAAATTTTCATATGATTTTCTTTTTCATCAAATTGACATAACGAACATTTAGTTGCATAAAAGGAAACATGTTTTTCTTATATAAAAAGTTTGAAAGCAATTGCATCATAATGTGCATTCCTTAACATTCCTTTAACAAAAAACTGTAATATGGACACTTAATCCTTTTTGAGTCCTTTGATTCAAAAGGAATTCTATACAACATCCAATAATTGCTGGATTTTTTTAAAAGCTTGTTTTTCCAATAATGTGTAGGAACACAAAAATACACAATAGTTGTAATATACTAAACATTATAAAAATCTAAAATTGTTTATTTAAATCATTTTTAAAATTAGACACTTCTTTTTGGTACCCCAATCATGAATGGACCCCTTAGATAAAATCGACAAGAACACATGAAAATACCTATCTATCCTTTCAAAAAAATTGACAATTCTAAAGGGAAGAAGGTTCCAACATCAAATAGAACTCATAACAAAAACACAAGTTCAATCCAAAATACAGAAACTCAATTGTGCCTTTCACCATGTATACTTTATCATGGAAGAAAACAACTTTAGATTGACCAATTTGCGCATAATTGACCCTTTGTGCACAAAAACCCTGCAACTCGTGACCAATTTTGAATTTTATGGGTCAAAATTGGATTCTTTGACTTAACTATTAACATGTCGGCACATGGCTCTTGTCATAGGAAATTTTCCTCCTAAAGATAGTGCAAAGGATAGGGTGGTTTGCTTTAATGGCTCTTCTTTAAAAAATTGCACCCTTATTTTATGCCATATTTCATAGTATTTGAATCCATGTTTGATTCAATGGCTATATCCTATAACATGCCAAATAAATTTTTTGTAGCAAATGAAATGGTGCCACATGGCATTTCCAAATGTGGCCAACTTTTTAGGGTTTAGGATGAATGAATTTTTTGAATGAATTTTGTTGTGACACGTGTTAGCTAAAAAATTAGCCCAAATTTCTAGGGTTTTCAAAGGTGTCAATATATCTTAGTGAGTTATATGGTGACACATGACACCTTTGGGCTTGACATTATTTTAAGGTCTTGGGGTAGCAATTGTTTCAACAATTCACGCTTTAAGTTAACATGTCAAAATGGATTCTACCAAATTTTTAAGATTTTTGGTGGCTTTTAAAAAAAACAAATGATGTGTTTGAAACCTAACCCAAAATTACAAGAAAGCAAACACAACCTACATCACATTTGAACTAGGTTTCAAGCATAAGGTTTGTAGATGGTTTGCCCTAGGTTTAGGTTCCTTCCAAACTACCTATCAAAATGGTAAACCATCATAATCCAATCATAAAATTAAATTTAAAAGATTGATTACTAACATGATTTGAACATAACAGTTGATAAACAAATTGTAAAAATAAAATAAGCATTATGTTCATGTTTTTTTATTAGTTACGTGCTCCTACAAACATTTGGAATCCATGGGAATAACATCTTGAAAATGGCATTATTTATTAACACAATTAGGCGCATTTTATAATTAGTGTCCCATCAATCCACATAATTGTTGCTTATAGTGACAAACCTAATTTTAAGAAATGTGTCTATGAGAACATGAGGAACTTCCTTGACCAAATGCAAACACAACCTTATAAATCCCATAATTTTCAAATTGTTAGATCTTTTGTTATCTCAACAAATGGTACTATTACAAATGCTATGAAAACATCAATTACTTCCACATCCACATAACCATCAGGTATGGCCTTTTCCCCAATTTGTGATCCTTGTAACCCACATACCATAATAGTGGCAGCTTTCATGTTGGTAATTACATGCGAAAGGAAGACTTTTGTGTCAATTTGTACTTGCATGTGTAACAACCACATAAAAAATTTAGAGCTACATCAAAACACCATATTTATTCAACAAATATAGCCACCATCCACCAAAATTAGGTATATTTTAGCCATAAGATTTCAAAATCAACCTTTTGTAAAATGCCAAGTTGTTTTTAACTTATATCCCAAATCTTTCCATGTGTTTGGCAAGATCACATGTGCCTATGTTGGAATTTAAGCTTTGTTGTTGCACTTTGTATTTTGTTTGTTTTTAGCAAATTGGCCTTTGGGTCCTACACACATACGATATATACACCAATTTGGAACTATTAAATTATTACACATTTCAAAAAAATTGCAATTATTGGCCAAGTAATCCGAATTTTGTTTTGCTGACAAGTTACCCCATGATCTGCCTATGAATCCATATCCCTAAGTAATATAGATTATATGCTTTCAACATTGCCCCATGGGTTTTGTTCCATAACTTCCAATGCAAGACTAAACTAGCAATTGACTTCTATCAATTTACTTATGTGTTCCAACTATTAAAACAACCACAAGCATCATGAATACATGCATCTTTGACCATACAACATGGTGTGCAACTTGCACACCAACCCAACAAAGAGTAAACATTTGCCAAACTACACAGTATTAGAGATTTTTCAACACATGCACTTAAAGTATGGAGTGCATCCTTTCTTACCTACATGGGTGTTTCATTATATGGTAACTTTGATTTAAAGTGACCCATATTCCCTTCCTATAACAACTTGGAGGATATTAGGCCCATTGACCAAATATAACACAATGACATACCCTATTAATTACTTATGTTATCACAACTTATAATAGATGCAATTGCAACAAGCCAAAACATGTTGAAAAAGAAATACTTCTTGTTCGGGAGGCATTTCACATCGAACCTATGATGGCATTGTTCATGTGGCAATAATTTTAAAATCTCCTTGAACATTAACATTACCTTCATTTGGCTTTTTGGTAGCCATGACAATAACACCACCATTTTCAAGTCCAATAGACACAACACCTATCCTCTCTTGTGTTTTTGTGATATCTTGTCTATCATGGTTGTGGTTTTCGATAATAGGCATTAATTCAATTGGGAGGCCACCCCCTTATGTTGACCCTTGAACACTAAGCCTTTCAACAAAAGCCTTTTGCTTGACAATGGTGTCATTCAAAGATGACCATAATTGATTCATTGATGTTATGGACTCATACTTCCATGCATCCATGTTAATTCCCCTAGTCATTAGACCATCCACCTTACCTACAAGATTTGCCAATAGTCCTTTACTAGCATCCTAATTCACTAATGCACCTTGTTAGCCAATTTCAACAATAAATATGTGACAACCTCCATTGTTATATCATGCCTATTTCACAATTTTCATGTACATGGTGGCTATTCTTTGAATTTATGTTCTTTTTGGCTTGAGCAATATTTAGCTTTAGTGGTTGTGATTGTTTCTTTGTAATATTTGCAAAATATAATTGTCTTTATAGCCTTAGCCGCATTATTGGCCTTTATCTTTCAAATCATCGGTAATGTTATGTCCACTATTAAGAATAGAATTGCACCTATTCTCATGGATATTAAGTTAAAAACTTCAAGCAAATGTACCATAGTCGCATTGCTCTTTGGTGAAAGTCTTGTGTTTCCACTGCCTATTTTTTCAAGGGTTGGTTATTGTCTATGCATTTGCATTTGGAAGCAACAAGGGGGGTAGGTTAGTGAGGCATATGGTTATTACTATTGTTGCATGCATAAACAAAAAATTATAAAGCAATGTCTGTGAATTTAATACAACCCAAAATCCATACATAAAACCTTATAACATTCAACTACCATACAATATGTTTTCCAAAATTTTATACCATCTTCATCTATAAACATCCAAAGCTCAGGGTTGCAATAAAACATGACTTCCTTCTATAAATAGTTTGAAACACAATGGTAATTTTTGGAAACCACAATGTTAACATTCAATGCGAATGCATTGTAGTTTTTAAAATGCTTCATTTTCTTGTTGTGGACATAATTCTTCTCCCATAGCTCTGAGCTTGCTTTGAAGGTGTGTTGACTAGTTTGAAAGTTGATATTATCTCCATTCACAAGTGCAGTGCCCAAAGGATTGCCATAAACAATTTCACCACCACAACAACACCTAGAATCATCACCATTGTGCACAACCAATGCATGCATATTACAAAATCCAACTTTAATTTTAATCTTTGATTGGTGATACTTATAACAATAGGTGTTGAAGTCATGCTTCCACTACTACATATTGTGCCCTTTTGCGAAGGGCCAAACAAAAAATCTAAAGGTTTTGCGAAAGAAAAACAAAAAACCTGAAAGGTTTGCGAAGGAAAAAAAAATCTGCCAAATTTGCGATCGCATCGCAACTTGTGGCGCACCACTCATCACAAATTTAGAATGAACCTTTAATCATCGCAGAACTTTTGCGAGATACACAACAAACAAAACTTTGCGATTCGTTCAGTCTTTGTCCACCGTAGCAATATTCCACCCTTCGCAACGTTTAATCATACTCAAAACATTGCAACCTTTACAATACACAGAGTATCGCTACAGACTTTGAGACCCACAACACATCGCAACGTGCGGTATGTGGCGTCTCGCAGTTTGCATTTCAATATGTATCGCAAACCTCATCACAAATTTTTACAAAACTTTCCGGTGGTGGACGTATCGCAAGGTGCGATGTGAGTTAGCTTGCAAAGTAGTGAAAAGGTTACTGGAGAAGGAAGTTTCGCAAAAGGGTTTCGCAATGTCATCTGATTCTCAAAATGCCATAAAAAAATAAAAAATCTTTTAGACCAAATGGAAGCTATAAATCCACTTAACCATTATTATAATCTATATTACCTTGGTAGACTGAGTGAAAATATCAATAAAGTACGCATAGCAGTGCTCCTATTCTTGAAAATAAAATTACACAATGGAGCAGAATAGGCAGAAAATGACACAATGAACATTGTGCAGTAATATAAAATCACAAGCCTCAATGGCAATCTGCATAAAATTGATGAGTAGTACATTATACATGGTCATCATCCACCTTAGAGGTTGTAAACACAACCTTTGGTTTCTCACCTAGAATAGAACGGGACCGTGGCACATATGTGACAACAAGTGACCACTCCTCTGGGTTTGGGGGATAAGGAAGATAAAAGCATTGTTCTACATGACTGGGAAAAGTAAATGGCTCTAAAGTTTGCCAATGAGATGGCTGATAACTTATGGCAGATGTCTTTAACCGTGTTGTCCGCACTCATCCTGAACTACAGTGCAATTTGCACCAGCAAGGTACACTTTAAACCACTTGCACTTAAACACATACTCTTCAAACCTTGAATGTGCATCATAAGATACCACCAAGATTTCTTCCAGCTTTCCATAATGTGGCACAATATCTCGAACAATATTCCTGTCATGCCGACTGCTTCTAAAGTCCTAAATGAATTGCCCTTGAACTCCACAGTCAAAGGTGCGGCCCTTTTTTTCATCCAAACTGGAAATCTTGAAATTAATATTGTGTTAGGCATTGTGAGTCCTAAACTTATATGATGATAGAAACTTCATGCCCATAAAAATCATCCGAGAACATTCTAAAAAACTTGTCTGGAATATGAAAATGAGTTAATATGCCTAATGAAATAGAAAAAATGAATATTTGAAATGTCTTCCTTGTGTCCACATTGCTAAACGTGTTGTCACAACTCTCAGTGGTCCATGAACCATGGTGCGAACATCATATGTGATCTCTGGAAAACATGCTATACTTTCTCCTTGTGCCAACAATTGATCCACTTCAACCAACTTCTCTTTCATGTACTTATGAAACATAGGAAAGTCCTTGATCTCCCACTCATACTTTTGGCATTCTCATAGAAGAACCTCCACTCTTCCATGACATTGCTATTATTCAACATGAATGTGGTCAGCTAAATTAACTCTATAGGTAATAACATACGTGTTTTGATGGCACCAGTCAAACGGTCTTCCTCCTCTTCTCTTTCTTCCATCCAGACATGAGGACATGATGGATCTATAGTGGCCAAGATGTTGGTGCAATAAAACATGCTCTCTGCTGCCAAGTGTCCTGCTACCATGCTTCCTTCCACTCGTGCATGGTTACGGACATAACCTTTTAATACTGCCATATATCTTTCAAGCCAATACATCCACCGACAATGCACAGGACCAGCAATGGCTATCTCATCCACAAGGTGAACTAGTAAATGCACTTGATAATCAAATAATGGAGGGAAGGTCTTTTCCAACTTGCATACCACCTCTGCTGCTATTACCCTCATTCTTGGAATCTCCTCTACAAATAACTCCTTTGAGCATACCCAACTCAATAGATTTCCCAATGACCAAAGAGCATCTTGTACTTCTGCACTAGCTAAGCCTATTATTGCCACAGGCAATATGTGTTGCAGTAAACGATGATAGTCATGTGTTTTGAGATACCTTGGCCACTTGTGGTCATCATCCCTACCAAAAGCTTTTTGAAGACTAGCTCCATAACCTGCAACAAGGTACCATAAAATTATACAAAAATATTCTAGACATCCAACAGATAACATTCTGTACTTCAAACTCTTTTTCCAGTATAAGGCATACAAATTTAAATATAAATAAAAGCAATAAAGTACTTCTAAATTCAACCCTTGCCATCAAAGTTCAAACCTGTAGGGAATCGCATCTCTCTTATGCGATTTCGAAAGTCTTTTCTTTCTTGTGTAGTAAGTGTCCATGGAGCTGATGGTCGCTGTTCAATACCTGTGTTAGGATCAACAATAATCCACACATCGGGATGCCTCTCAAAATCCTCACATGCCTCCCTAAAGTTACTATCCTTCTCTCCATAGAGTTGTTTTATGATAGCCTTTCCCACATTTCCCTCAATGTGCATGGGGTCCAAGAGATGACGTATTTTCAGCTCACCCCAGTAAGGCAAGCTGTTGAGTATACCCCACCTTGTCAATCCACTACCCTCAAACACCATAGAATCATTTAGGTCAATAACTCTATTGGCCACATCCCTCCAATATGCAAAAGTGGTAGCTTCTGGAATATCATGCTCATCACCATAAGGCATGTCAAAAGATGAAAATAAAAGTGGATCTGATCTCATATCATGTCCCAATGGAAGAAACTTTGTATGGCCAAGGTAAACAATTTTGCGAAGATGGCTTGAGTATTTAGCCATGTCCTCGAAACTTGGGCCACATGTAAAGCATGCCTTGTAGCCTTGAGTTTGCAGCCCACTTACAAAACCAAACCCTGATTGTAGAAGAACGGAATATTAGAACAACAAATAATCACAAAACAGAATAATAAAGAAATATATAGAGGCATAAGCATGATTTCTTACCAGGATAATCATGCATTGTCCACATGTAGATTGCCCTCAACTTGAATACACGTGGTATTCCTCTAGTGGTCTTCCTCCCATCATATGCCCATACTCCATCCCACAATGTTTTGAGCTCATCGACCACTAGTGCTAAGTAGGTGTCTAGGTTTTTCACCTTACTTGGCCCTAGGATAATAAGAGAAAGCAGCAAAAATCCTTTTTTCATAGACAACCACGGAGGAAGGTTGTAATTCATGACAACAAAACAGAGGTAGGTCGTCCTTTTCCTCCAAGTGAATGTGGACTAACACCATCTGATGTTAACCCCAACCTCACATGCCTAGGGTCACGCTCAAACTCTGGCCATGTTGACTCCACATGCTTGTGAGCAGGAGAGTCAACCGGTAACCTCATAACACCAGGCTCTTATCGATGTTCCTTATGCCAAACCATTAATTCGGCCAAGTCTGTACATCGATACATGTGCAGCAAGCGAGGAATAATGGGAAACCACCTTACTGATTTCCTGGGCACCTTCTCTGTAAGCATCTGAGGATCATATTGAGCCTCTTCACATGTATTGCATTCCGTTAAATGGGCATTGTTCCCATGAAATAACATGCAGTCATTAACACATGCATGGACAATTTGATACTCCATGCCTATGGAGGATAAGATCTTTTTAGCCTCCTTCCAAGATCCTGGCAAAACATTTTCTTCAGGTAGCAAGAGGCTATGACAAAACTGGAAAATGTCTGACAACATAGTATTGCTTGCCTTGTGTTTTGCTTGGATGTTTAACAACCCCAGTATGGCTGCTAAACGGCGTAACCTTGCACCTTGAAAAATAGGTGTTTGAGCATGTGCCTTCGCCTCTTGCCACTGCCGTTGTGCCTGGGCAATATGTTGATGACGTGGATCATCTGCATTGGCTCCTTCATCATGTGGGTTGCCAGACATATCATCAACTATGTCAAGTCCAAACCAGTCAACCATGAAGTCATCCATTGCTTGTTCTTGGTTTGCAAGCAGTGGTGCTTCCTAAATTGGTTGAGAGACACCTTCATCATGAGCAGACAAGTCATTTGATGAAGAATGAGTTGATGAAGAGTCTGATTTGTCTGCATGCCCATTTCCCGATATGTTGCTCTCAACCTTCGTGGCAACATGTCTTCAGAAGGCCGAATATTCTATGCAATACCAAATCCAAAAGATCTTAACTATATACCAAGCATAGTTGCATATTACATTATAAATAAAAAATGCCAAAATGCATGTATATAGATATCGTATGTTATGTTTTAAACAAAGTACATAGTTCAGAAATGGTGGAATCCTAATTCCACTCATAGTGTGTAAACAACTCATCTCCTGATCTGATCATCCTAGTAGCTAACACTAGGCAATGGTCTTCATGATAAGTCTCGCCATATGGTGCTGGAGGAGGTCCCTCAACAAAAACCCACTCACAATTAGCCCTACGCTTAGGCCGAGTCCCCACCGTACTGTTGATGAAACCAGCAATGTTTCCAGAACGTATGGGGTTTCCATCTATCACCCTCACATCACTATGCCTCCTAGTGCTACCAGCAAAGGTGTCCATCTCAAGAACAAAGGTCTTCCACTCAGGATGTTGTCTGAGGATCATGTTCCAATGTTTTTTCTTATAAATAGGCCCACCATAAGGGAACAAAGTAGGACCCTCTCTACGACAACTAGTTGAATCCTCTACAATGATGTCCTCACAAGCATATATTCCATAGCCATGCCTCTCTCCAAATGTAGAGGTCTTAACAATCCATCGTCTACCCCAAACCACAACCTCCTCATCATAGGGCAAACTATCAAGCAACCCAAGAACTGCAGGGTTCCATGACTGGACAATATTGGCACATTTGCCAGTGAACTCACACAAACCCCATCTGCCCTCAACAATAGTCCTAGCATGACCCTCACTTGGACGTTGTGCTTTGGATCGCTGTCTAACGGAGGGCAGACATGGCCTTGCCTCATGATGTGGATTACTAGCCTCATGAGAGGCACCAATCCCTATAGCAAATGCATGCGAAAGTGCATTTCCTATGGCAGCTAAAACCACTTGTGATAGAACATAGGGTGGTGGTGTCATACGGGAACCCTATTACATTCAAAAAACCACAACAAACCATGGAAGTGAAAATAGTTTCAAAGAGGATTTCATGAAAAATAACATGTATCAAAGAGGAAAAATGACAATGGTAAAATGACACTTACCACATGAGATGAAGAAGCTCCTGGGGTAAGACCACGATGACGCCCAAATCGCTGAATGTGTTGAGCACAAACATATGACTTTTGTGAAATCTGATCAACACACTTGGTGCATTGGTAAAGCTGCCGAGGTGGACCATGAGGAGAATGCGACACCTCTGCTTGCGTATGAGCTAATGTGCCTTCATTTGAGGAGGATGAGTCACTAGTGGAAACAACGGAGGAGGAAGACATATCATCTGTCACATTCATAAGGCACAAATGTAAGGCAAAGACCAGATAAGACTTTCAAAAATCATGTGATACAACAATATAAACCATTGACAACTCATAAATTGAGACTACCTAAACTAAAAAGAAATGCATACCTGCATCCAATGTGGGCTCAACAATGCATATAGGACTGGTTGCCCGAAACACTTTGGCATATGCACAACAGGAGCTCTCTGACCTACAACTCTTGAGAAGAAACCCCAAACCCTAAAACTTTGCGAGCCCCTTGCAAACCCCCTACCATCGCATCCCTTTTCGCATCTGCATACGTTACTTAAACCAAAGCCCTAAAACCTTTAACTTCCTCCTACGTTAACGAAGCCCCTGACTTCGCAACCCTCATCCATTGCGATACGAACAGCATTGCACGGCCGTTGCGAGAAATACCGTATCGCAGGTTGTGATGCGGGTTACATCGCAAGCCTTGAATTTCCGAAAGTCTTTAAGCTAGAATGGAATAAGGTGTCTGCCCAACATTTCTGGGGGTCTAGACTAGAGAACCACGATGAGTGAATTTGAACTCATTCCCGGCATTGCTTGAGAATTGTAGAAGGAAAGCTTGGGCAGACAGGAGGGGCCGGATTGCAATGGCTGGGACTGGTGGAGGGGGAGGGGGTTATGGGTCTAGAGGAGGTGACAACAATGAGGAAAGGTTGAGGAAGATGGTTGCTGATCACTTGAGAGCTTCAGAGCTGCTTGTA
Organism: Sphagnum tenellum; assembly: GCA_963921925.1. Classification (NCBI taxonomy): domain Eukaryota; kingdom Viridiplantae; phylum Streptophyta; class Sphagnopsida; order Sphagnales; family Sphagnaceae; genus Sphagnum; species Sphagnum tenellum. The sequence continues at coordinate 8,818,994 of OY998142.1, forward strand.
ATCGATACTAGGACACCTGAAGGGCTGGCATCCTTGATAGCCATCTTAGGTCAAGCATTGCAAGCAGGGCTGGCTGCTGGGGAAGCACAAAGAGAGGAGGAGGCAAGGAAGGCTGCAGAAGCCAAGGCAGCAAAGAAGAAGAGAAAAAGAGATGAGAGAGCAACAACAGGAGCTCTCTCACCTAGAATGCTCGAGAAGAAAAGGAGGAAGGATGAGAGGTATGCCATCAGAAAGGAGAAGCTCGATCTAAAGAAGAAAGAGGAGGAGAGGAAGAAGCTCCCTCTGATAACATTGGCAGAGGAGGGAATTCCAACCGAGTTGGCATACACTAGGGCCAAGAGCACCATTAGGCACATTGTCTCCACCAACTTTGCACGAGGAGTTGAGTGGGGCACTCTCTCAAAGGCAGATCAGAGGAGAGTGATAAATCAGGTCAAGGGAGCATTTCGAAATGGAGGAGAGCTTGATTCACAGTGGATTGCAGACAAGATCTCCAATTCAATGTCTCAAGCAAGATACCATGACAGGATGAAGATTCGTGCTCACCTGAGAGACCTGAATGTGTACAGGAACTTGGAGAGGCCGCTTCAGTTTTCAGAAGACATCTGGAATGCCTTCTACCAGTTTGAGGTGCAGCTGAAAGCAGCAAGGCAGCTGAAGGAGATCACAGAGCAGCTAGCCAAGGCCAAGAAGGCACGAGAGTCTGGGAGGTCAGACCGTGACCTGAAGGCACTGGAGCTGAAGCTTGCTGAATGCCAATCAGTGGTGGACGAGGTCGGTGATCCACCATTGAAGTTCCTCAAGGCAACAGAGCGAGTGAAACTGGTTCCACCCACCACCCACAGGCTAGGGCAAGGTGGCATTCCTGGCCTCAAAGCAGCATTTGTAAGTACACTTCGTACCCTCCATTTTTTTTCTGCAAAGATTCGTTTCTGTCGAGTCACATAGGACTGTTTGGGATACCTTTTGCGATGCGAATTACATCGCAAAGATGTTTCAAATGGCGTTTAGTTTGCAAAGGTACGATGCTATTTGTTTTGCAAACTGCTTCGCAAGATACAGTATGCGAAAGTTTTCACTTTGCAAAAGAGTTCGTAGACTTGAACAAATCGCAAACTATTTCGCAAGTTAAAATATGCGAAGTTCTACGCTTCGCAAATATGCGTTTTTTTTGACCTGTTGTTTTATGGGGACAGTACAAGAGGTACAAGAGGAAGATCACAGCTGCAGAAATGACAATGGGCCATGAGCATGGCAAGGAGCATCTTTTTGAACATGTTGATGCACTATTGGTGAGTGGGTTTGGTTGGGATTGAGTTTTTGTTTGTGTTGAAATTATTTTCATTTGAATCAAGATTTCATTGTTGACTAAGCTTGCATGTTGAAATGCAAGCATCTGAGGGTGAGAGTGAGAGCTCTCAGGGCAGCAGTGATGAGGAGGAGAGAGGCGCTAGCACTGCTCCCCCCAGTGTAGTTACCACTAGCAGTGGACCCAGTTCATTTGCTAGTCGAAATGCAGGTTCTGCAGGGGGCGTGGGTAGGGAGGAGGACGAGGACGAGGAGGAGGGGCAGGGGGACGATGAAGAGAGGGAGGAGGATGAGCAGCCTCCCCCTCCACCAGAGAACACTAGGAAGAAAGATTCAAGGAAGAAATCCAAGAGGGGAAGGAGGTCTAGATAGACAGCTAGTGTGTTAGATACCCGAGACTTGCAAACCCTTTTACATTGTAACTTTTGAAATTTTGATATAGATTTTTTTTTTCCGGCCCAAAGTGACTCCAAATGAATATAAACCCTGGGTACAAAATAAGAATACAGTGCCATGCTCTTGCGATACACAGTCAATCTCAAAACTATTTGCGAGTCATATTTCTTCGCAACACTGCAAAAGTCAAAAGACCAAATATACCATCTCACAAACATCGCTAAACTCTGACAGTTAAAATCATTCCAAAACAGGTTTACGAAATCCTACATTTTGCAAATCGCGAACTCTTTGTGTTAGATATTATATCAGAAATCGATAGAGTTTTGAGTCAATTCGCTAAATTATAACGTCGATGAGTTTGTTTCAAAAAGTTTCCGATGTTAAGTTTATCACAAATTCATAGCGGCATCCTAAACATTGCAAAACGTTTACGTTAGACGTTATATCAAAAACCGATAAATTTTTGAGTCAATTCATTGAGTCGTTGCGATGTTGGGTTTGTTACAAATAATTTTTGATGTATTGTGAATCACAAATCATGTATAGAAGACATTATAATCGGAAATGTTTTGCGATTATTTCAGTTTCAGGAGTTGCAAAGAGCTTGCGATTGTACGGGTGCGAAGTTGAGGGTTTCGCAAAGGCTTAAGAGTTTATGAGGAATTGTTGTTCGGAATTGCGGGTTTTCGGAAACTGTTTTCTTTGTTGTTTGCGATGATATTTGGATCGCAATATGCCCTTACAAAGCGCGATCATCACTGATCGAGCGGTCTGTAATGCCATACAGTCGGTCAGGAGGTGTGCATCCGCGACAACCAAAAAACATGCCACCCTAAACCCAAAAAAGGACACACTAAAAAGGGGAGAGTTGGATGATCAAGCACACCCGATCAAGTAAATTCTTTAACTTGCAATCACAGGAGGCCTTCGATTTCTTTTCGTCATCATGAACATTCTGTGAACCCCGACTCTTGTGTGAACTTCACCTGTGCTGTCTATTTGTACCTTCGATGGTGGCACACTATTTTTTTTGTTAAACGTTCTTCATGCGTGGAATCAAAACCATCATTCTGCTTTTTATCAGGCCGGTTTAAAATTTCCCTTCATCATCAGTGTTTCCAATCAGATATTTGTTTTTTTTAAACCTTCTTTATGTGTTTGTTACAATTGCCTCTGGCTACACCACCTCCTGTACTGTCTTAAGATACTGTCACACCAATCCTTGTGATGCAAATTATGAAATTCATGCATTCCTTTCAATCATCTCCCTCTAAAGAAAACCATTTTACCCGAGTAAATTATTTCTAGCGATGCATAATCTACATAGAAGAGACTTGATGTCAAGTTTCATTCATTTTTCCCTTCCCCTTTCTATCCCCCTTGGAGCAAGCACACTTCATACAACCACAATTCAAATGCACGAGAGCCAAAGTTCGATCATTTGACAGAGATCAAGGTTTAATTTTAATCGGTGATGTGTTTTTCTTACTTTTGTGAGGGACACGTCGAGAATGCAAACTAGCTCGGACACAGAAAGACTGGGATCGATCAATTGCTGTAGAACATTTTACAATTCGTAATGAGGAATCCGCCGAGGCCCAAAACAAAACAACGCAAGAACATTACGGACGAAAGATGACGATCGTTTTAGTGCAAACCACAAAATTGTCCGACCCCAAACACCCCATGTATGAACAGCTTACAAGAACATGAAGGAATCAACATCTGCTTCTCACACGGAACCAATTGGTGCTCTCAACAATGGCACCAGGGGATCATGCACAATCAGCAGATTGGGGTGGACGCCTCGAGAATGCTAATCCGGCTCGTACAGACCGATCGATCGGGCTGTAGTGCCATAAAGCTCAGCTCATTTCGAGGCATCCACCAATGTTCAAAACAAGGCATTGGTGCTCTCAACAATGAAACAAAGGGATCTCGCACAATGAGCAGATTGGGGGTGGACGCCTCGAGAATGCTAATCCGGCTCGTACAGACTAATCGATCAGGATCGATCGATCGGTCTCCAGTGCCATAAAGCTCAGCTCATCCCGAGGCATCCACCAATGCTCCAAACAAGGCGTTGGTGCTCTCAACATTGACACGAGGGGATCTTGCACAATCATCAGATTGGGGGTGGACGCCTCAAGAATGCTAATCCGGCTCGTACAGACCAATCGATCGGGATTGATCGATCGGTATGTAGTGCCATAAAGCTCAGCTCATCCCGAGGCATCCACCAATGCTTCAAACAAGGCATTGGTGTTCTCAACAATGACACGAAGGGATCTCGCATAATGAGCAGATTGGGGGTGGATGCCTCGAGAATGCTAATCCGACTCGTACAGACCAATCGATCGGGATTGATCGATCGGTCTGTAGTGCCATAAAGCTCAGCTCGTCCCGAGGCATCCACCAATGCTCCAAACAAGGCATTGGTGCTCTCAACAATGACACGAGGGGATCTTGCACGATCAGCAGATTGGGGGTGGACGCCTTGAGAGTGCTAATCTGGCTCGTACAGACTAATCGATCGAGATCGATCGATTGGTTTATAGTGCCATAAAGCTCAGCTCGTCCCGAGGCATCCACCAATGCTCCAAACAAGGCATTGGTGCTCTCAACAATGACACGAGGGGATCTTGCGCAATCAGAAGATTGGGGGTGGACGCCTTCGGGAATGCTAATCCGGCTCGTACAGACTAATCGATCGGTCTGTAATGCCATAAAGCTCAGCTCGTCCCGAGGCATCCACCAATGCTCCAAACACATAATTCATTGATATAAGTGTCAACTGAGAGCGCATGACATTCCAAAATGACTAATTTGCAGAGAGAAAAAAACCCGTTGTTTTCTTTGCTTTTGTTGTGAAGCATAAAGAGGGTAGGGTGATGTCAAGCTGCAGATAGATACCACATACCTACAGTCTAATTGTACTGAGCTTAGAATTCCATTGGATGTGTTAACAGAGACGACAAAGGAATGCTGGCCATCAAGCAGGCTCACAAAAAAATCCTCTCGGCCGACACAATCCTCAAAATTTCTCTGATCCAACTGCAGTGTTTTGCCCCCACCTAGCTAGTGAAAGTTGTCATGAGTGAACTGTAATAACAGTCTAGAACTTGACAACAAGCTTCACCAGCCTTGCAGAAGATAATTGTCATCTGCCGTAAATTAGGTTTGTTATGTGCAGGTTGGGGACATGAACAATCCAAAGGTTTCTGTTCAGTGATGATATTATGGTCAAATTTTCTCAACAATAGATTGCCAGACTCTCAAGAATTACTTACCTGTTGCAACTCAAATACCAAAGAAATGTATGGGAAAAATCTGCAAGATCTACAAGCTGCTTTCATAAAGCCAGTGTTCTCTGGTCTCCGAAAGAAATGCTGCTAGGTACTAGGGAGATTGCGATATAAAAACAAGTGACCAAAAAAGGTATTATTCTCTCTATCTTCCCCTCCCTCGGATACCACATCCGTAACATCGAAAGCAAGAGGAGGCACGGGGAGGAGTTGGAAGGCAAAACATGTACAGGGAATCGAGGCGAGGCTCCGAACGACTCATCGACATTCTTCTTAAGCGATCAGGTAGAGGGGAGAGAGACGAATCTCTCATGGCCAACAAGCTGAGAGCATTGGTCTGCCCTCGAGGTGTTCAACGTACCTCTGGACAAAGATTGAAACGCAAAACCTCACGCAACAATCGGCATCGCTGTGAGCACAGTCCGTCGTCGACGTGTGTACACTACTGCAACGTCGTTGTCATCACTCTTTAGCACGTCGAAAACTCGAAACGAAAACCCTCGTTTGCATAATGCTTCCAGCTATTCATGATCAATCCTCTATCCTTACTCACCGCCCAATGCGACAGCCGATGGAATTGCAAGCCATGAAATCTAGTTCTAAGAGCTGAATTTCGATCATGTATGCTGCTGGTACTGCCCTAGAAGAAGCCGGAGGTCCAATATTGATGAATGGTACTAGACATCATGAGTTCTTCTTCTGACAATGTCTTCTACACAAAAAACCCTAACCAGCTCCCAAGTTTCTCCATTAAGCTCTAGTCTAGTACGATCAGGTTGTACATTTAAAACTCCCTAAGCATCTACAACTAAGTACAACATAATACTCCCGGAGATGAGAAGGCAAACCTTGAGGAAGCCCCGCAGCAGCACACGCCATGATCACAAATCGTCCGCACCCACCGATGCGATCCAAAAACCTAAAAAAACACTCATTCTTGCCGATGCTCTTCTCTCTCTCTCTCTCTCTCTCTCGATGATACTTACTACACGGCTTCAAAAGGGGGCTCTCGAAGGCGGCACCACGGGAACCAAAACGACCGTCGCCAATCCAGTGCCATGAAGAGAGAGAGAGAGAGGGCGAGCGACCGAGCATCCGAGGCAAAAGAAGAAGAGGAAGCGCACTTTGTAATCGCGCAACTCCTCAGCCACGACCATCATACCCTAAACCCTTACAACAAGGAGCTCACATTATGATCCCTCTTGTGCGCCTTTGTGGATGTATCATTCACTGGATGAATATTCTATTCCTCATCCATTGACAAATTGTGTTGTCGAAGCGAAGCCTGATCACACTATGATCCCTCTTGTGTGCCTCCATGGATTTCTCATTCACTAGATGAAGAGCTTGTTCCTCACCTACTGACAATCCGTGTTGTCCAAGCGAAGCCTATTTTCATCTTATGTGTTTTTCTTTTTTTCTGTTTTTCAGTTCGTAAATTTGTCATATTGTTAATGCTTAATGGGGTTTTTTTCCCCCCCCCAATTTTGTGCTTTCAAAAGTTTGGCGATTTCTTTTCTTAATAGCAATTTTATTTTTAATTTTTAATTTTTTTGAATTATACTTTTGAAGTTCTGATTTATGATCCCTATTATGTTGACTTCAAAATGTAATTTAGTACTATGCATTACTGCAATGTACCAAGCTTATGTGGCAATTCACATCCATTGACCCGAACATAAATCATAAAACAATATTCATAGAAACCTGTGAATGTAGTGGAAATGGTGAATAGAGAAATCATAAAGGATTTTGAATGATAAAAAGTAACATTTAGTGGAATAATATCAAATATTGACGAATTCATATCTCTAATTAGGGGTTTTATTATTGACCAATGCATATTCTTAATTAAGGTTTCTACTTTTGGCAATTTGTAGCCAAATTTTCCCATTGGCCAAGGGTAGCCATGTCAACAAAAGGAACTTAAAGGTAAAAAATTGACATCATTTTGCCAAATTTAGAAAATGAAATGGCATCGGTAGCCAACTAGCACTATGAACAATGTACAATCATGGATATTTAAGCTTGTTGTTTGAAGATTCAAGTGGATTGTGTTGTCATTGTAATGGACATACGCTTGTTGATGAGTTGATTTTGAAGATGGAGGTGTAGCTTAATTTGATGCATTTGATTTTGAAAGCGCAATAGTTCATCGCTAAACTCAACAAAGCCCCTAATGTTCGGGAAACATGGTAAGAGTTTTGATTTCATGTTGATTCTTGATTTTTGATTTGTGAATCCCTAACCCTTAAACCTTTTATGAGCTTGAATGTTTGTTTCAAATTACAAGTTCATTTAAAGCTTGTACGTGCGCTGTGATGTTTTGTGCAATCTTTGGTGTTTCTTCATTGTGAGCATTGTGCAAGCCTATTGGTCCCAAGTTGCGAGGTACTCATCCAAAATCTCATGGTTGGGGGAGGGCTAATAAAAGAAGCCATATTTTTATAGGTTTTTTTTTTGGTTTTGGAGCTAATAGAATGACTATTTTCCAAGGTGCCAAAATTGGAAGCACTCAACATATTTCTGATGACTATGTGCTTCACATACAAGGAATTCAATGTATGGTTCACCATACCTATTTAGTAGTGCAAGTTTTGTCCAAGTTGAACATGGTGAACAAGTTGGAAAGCTTGTTCCAAACCTTATATGCTTATTTTTACAAAAGTCCCAAAAGGCATTTGGAACTTGTTAAACTTACTCAAATCATGGAAATTAAAAGAAATAGACCACCAAACAATGGGACCTCTCGCTCAACAGTAAAAAAAAATCAACACCCCCCCCCCCTCCCTAGCCACTCAACAATGAAAAAATAGTTTTAAGAAAAAAAGTAACCCCCTTCCCCTCTTCCTTCCACACGTCAAATGAAAGAGGGGAAAAAAAAAACATTAACTTGTACCCCCCCCCCCCCTCCCTTTCAAGAGGAAAAGAAAATAATTTGGCCCACTTTAGATGAGGGTACCGGGTCCAATTTCCTAAGAACCAATTTGTACTGATTTGAAGCGAATTGAATCCTTGAGTCGAACTGTACCTTGGTCCCTAGCCTGATTTTTGCTTTTCCAAAACAGGAGCTCTCCTTTTAGCAGTTTTTTAAAAAAATCCGTCCAAAACAGGTGCCATGTAGGTTCAGCTTCAGTTTGCCACTTTTTGGTCGTGGACCGTCGTCTAAAGGCCCTGGAACCAATTTGAAGCTTTCGACCAACAAGATTGCTTGAATTCATTGGTCCTCGGACCTTGGACACTCGTCTAAAGTCGCCCTTAGACGAGAAACCAAAATATGATATGAAATTGGGCAACACTATGGGTCCACTATTTGATCTAAAATATGTGGGCACTGGGATTTGCAAGAAAAGGAAAAATTGTTCATGAAAATGCAAATCAGCTCAGTTGCAGTGATTTTTTTTATTGGCAAATTTTCAGCCAAGTTCCGCCTGAAAAGTATGGTTTCTTACCTTACAAATTAGTGGTTTCTTTCATTATTCGGCCATTTTTTATCAAAATATTTAGAAAATTTTGAGAGAATGTGCTTTTCGAGTGTACATTGAACTATTTTACCCATTTTGGGGGAAACGTTTGCTAATTCCTATATGAAACTAGTTGGTCCCTTCTGGGACCTGGAGTGGAGGTAGGCCTATCGCTGTCTTTTATTGACTACGCCCCTCTCTCTCTCTCTCATAGAGTAATACTGCTCCTGCAGCGCTAACCTAAACGTTGTCAGCTTGGGTCGCTAGAGAGAGTCGACACAGACAGAGCGGATGATGATATTACACTCTTCCTCTGCAATATTACCTAGTCATTACCTATTAAGAAGAGGTGAGGACTTCAAAAATTTCACATAGCCTGTTGTTTCCAGCAACTACAAACATAGTGAATGATTGCTAGTCACAGTATGAGACTTGAAAAAAAAGAACAGTACTAATTTGGGACAGTTCGACTATTTACAGGATCTTAACATACTGTTGTTCTCTAACGTTGTAGACCAAGCTGCCCAGAAAACTGAATACTACTCAGCCTACTACATGGGGGGGGGGGGGGGGGGTAAACAAGCCACCAGCAGCAGCAGACATTCACATGGTATTTACATTCACATGACATTCACATGGCAATATTTGTCCGAGGTACATAAGGTTCTTTTTTCTTTACAAATTCCTCAAATAGGTCCAATGGGGGAGGGTCCCCCAGCATTTATTAGCATTATTACTGGCAACTGTCATTTGAGGTGGGCTGTAGCATTTTTACAAAATGGGTGTGCCTAGGTCTAGATATGGGTAATTAATTTATTTTCATTTCAAAAAAGGTCCCAAAAAATGGCCCAAAAATCACCCAAGTCACTCCTGCCCACCAAGGATGTTCATTGCTTGTTTAAACAAGAAACAAAAATTCGTGCCATACAAAATTTCCCCCCTTTTTTTTCATGGGCTTTAATGACCCAACACCCACCGACGCACAAGCCACAAATCTTGTTTTAGGGTTCAAGGTGGACAAACTTTTCTCCTAAGGAAATTAAAGAATAGCTCGGAGAAAATGGATAAAACATACTTATCAAATTGAAAACCTTTACCATGGTACCAATGTCGGTGCTTCTTCATCCAAGGCATGTATTTATAATGTTTAGAAGCAATAATGTTTATAAATGTTTTTACCACAGTACCATTGCAGGTGCTAGTTCATCCAAACCCCTGGTTGAGGCCTCTCAGTGCATATAATTAACCTGCAAAATCTTAAATTTGGACTTGAGACCCCCAGCTCATCAAATTATGCCATGTGGCGCTCTGAAATTTCAAATTGCGTGTTGAGCCTTGAGGCTTACCTCCACTAAAAACTTTCAAGCCAAAATGTGATTCTTCTTGTAAGGATGAAAATTTGCAATTTTTAAAAGTGTGAGCAAATATGTCAAACAATTTGAAAATGTCCAATAACTTCAAAGGGAGGCAAGGCTGATCCCAATGTTCACTCGACTAGGTATTGGGTCATCTCAAAAATTCATTTCAGGAGAAAGAGAGAGAGAGCCTTAACATTACATATGCCCATAGTTGTTAATGCAGTGAGTATATGAATCCTGCTACAATTATGTTTCCCATAGTCTGCCCTTTGCCCCATTTTTTTCACCTCGGCATTTCTAGACATGTTTTGAGTCAATGTCTTACATGTTTGAGCATGTTAAGGATGCTAGGGGGTATGTAACATGCTACAAGACCTTGGGCATATCCTACCTAGCATGTTATATGCCCCTTTGCTCTCATAACATGATAGGTTATGGGTGCAAAACATGACAAGGTGAAATAAAATAGGGCAGAGGGCAGACTAAGGGGCAAACATTTTGGAGCATTACTCTTGTACAGTAGAACCTCCCAAAATTTATACCTCTCAATATTGATAACCTCTCAAAATTTATAAAAAAGTCGCTGGCCCAAGTTGGGCCCACCTAAATTTCTATAAATTTATTTTTTATAAGATCTGGTTGGCCCATACATTTTCAATTTTTATAATGCGATGATATATTAATTAAATTACCTATTTACAAGCTTACCTCTCCTATAATTAATAACCTCCCAAAATTTATAGCTTGAACCCAATCCCAACCTTATAAAATTTGAGAGGTTATATAGTAATGGGCAAACCGTCATTGGTATCAATGATTGAGCCACGTCATTGATGCCTCTCCTATAATTAATAACCTCCCAAAATTTATAGCTTGGACCCGGTCCCAACCTTATAAAATTTGGGAGGTTCTACTGTACTGACTGCATTAACAACTAACTTTGGGCATATGTAATGTTAGGGTAGAGTCACTACTACCCACAAAAATGTAACCACCATGAGTCCTAGATTACCATTATCCAAGGTAATAGTCATCTGAGTGTACTTGGACAAAACCTTTTTGGCCACGGTGTTGACATCTTCTACATGTTTAAAAAACATCACTTTAGAAGTTTGATTTGAGTCTTACATAACATTACCCAGAAAATATGTTGGACCCATATTTATAGAGTGAATATATTTTAATTTGTTGGAGTTTCACACTTGCCTTCATTGCATTTGTAATACATTTTTGTACCTATACAATGTACAACACCTGCATCATTTCATCAAGTGTGTATTTCATCATTCTTGACTGATGATATATATTTCCCAATTAGTTATCACAATGGGTGTCCAGTAAAGTCACTAAGTCATACAAGCCAATCAAGAATCACAATGAGTGTCCATTAAAGATACTAGAGTCAAACTGTCATCTTGAGGCTCATACAACCATATTACCTTGGCAACTTCATCACAATTTATATTATTTTCAGAAATGCTGAAATTTTCACCCAATTAAAAATTCTCCGAGAATTTTTCTTGGTGAAAGAAAATGAATATTTGTTTAATATTAAAAAATATTCCATTTTCAAAATGGAATCCTCAAAATGAATTGATTATTGGACAGAAATGTGTTGAAGCTGCCCCTTGTACTATGGCACTTGCTAGCATGAGAAGGGTGGTTGTATTTTTATTTTATTTCCCCCCCCCCTTCACATAGGGCAAAGCCTTAGCCTAGGGGCATTCCCAAAATAAAGGACCAAGGATGTAGCAATAGCTAGGTCTAGCCCCACATTTTCGGAATGTCATCTATCCGTGGGATTTACCCATTTGTAAAGCATTAATCACATGTTATCATGAGCCTATTTACCCATTGTAAAGCATTAGTCCCACATTATCGTAAGCCTATTTACCCATTGTAAAGCATTAGTCCCATATTATCATGAACCTATTTACCTATTGTAAAGCATTATTCCCGCATAATCATGAAGCTGAACATATGCAGATGGGGGATTCATGCAGTGTAAGAGGAGGAGGAGGATTTTGAAGTATAAGATCTCTCCCACTCTTAAGGATTAGGTGTAAGATTTTAAAGTATATTCATGAATAATATAATAAGGTGCCTTCCACACGCCACAAAGTTATTACATGTACAACATTGTTTCTTGTGCATTGAAGAAGAAAATGATTGGCTTTTTTGGAGTTTACAATTAATGAGAGATTATGGGCGGAGAAACTTTGCAAGAGCTCAAAACAACAAAAACCTGGCTAAAACAGAAAGTTGTTGGCCCAGGGTATGCAAGTTGTGAGCAATGGTTTTTTTTGGGGCAAATTTTCATCACCTAGCAACAAAAAGAATGGAGTGCAACCCACAGAAAGTATTTGTGTGAAAGTATTTTTGTGCCCCCAAAAATGATCCAAAGTTGCCAAAATTTGAGGACTATTTTGGCCCAATGTACTTTGAAGTTAATATACTATATAATGGTTTGTGTCACAATATCCCTGCCTTATTTACATCTTGAGATTAATTATGATTGTTGAGCTAAAAGAGGAGATTTGGAATGCAAAGAGGACATGAGGACATGTCCTCACATCCTAGGCCATCATGTCTAAAAACGTGTCCCCATGTCTTTAAATTTTTATGTTTTACCACATGTTTTCATTTCCCTATGTTCTCACATCCTAGGCCCTTGGAAGAAGGGAAATTTTACAAGGGTTTATATAATTGTCCCTCAATTCATCATGTCCTACCTAATGTCTTTGGGTTGTGGAAGAATCAAATCCTACACCTTGACGTCAAGCCTTGGGGTATTCAAGCTAGTGTCTTCCCAAGCCCAAGTCTACATGGTTACATAATAGGTATATGTTGGAGTTCAGTCTTAAGACACATGCATTAGTCTAGGACAAATAACCAATAAGGCTATTTTTGTATTCCTTAAGTGACAAATCAACATGGTGTTTAGAACATGGTGGCATGGGGCTCCAACAAAATGACCTTCGACTACTTGGAGGTGGCTTGGACATGGTGGCTTAACACCCCTTGTAGGACATGCCCCATGTATTGAACATGTCTTGGATTCCATGCCAAGAAAATATTCCAAGCCTAAGCCAAAATTCATAATATCACCATGCCTTCATGGATGGCCCTTTTGGATGTAGCATAGGCTTATGTAGAAATCACGGATTAAAATTATATATTGGTTCCCCATGACCCTAAATAGTTCAAGGCCTAAGACAAAACATGATATGGGCCCCAATAGCCAACTTTGAGAAGGCACTAAACATGTCTTGGGAACAAATCAAGGAAATCTGGCATAGTTTTTGCCCCCCAGCACAAGCCCAAACTGTAATTTTGAACTTCCTCACATGAATGGCCCTTTTTGGAATTGTTTGTCTGCAGCCACAACGACAACATGTAAGCTCAGGGCTGCCCTTGTGGGTTAGCCCAAGCGCTAGGACTAGGGTCATGCACTTCTGTTATCACCTCAACCTAACAAAATTCTGCCCACGGAGAAGACTCGATTCTAGTGTACTGGCTAGTCTTTTAAATAACCCTCTACGAAAATGTCGACTATCTATTATGACAAAATCTGTATGGGGATGCGACAAAAAAAAGACTGTTGCTTACATCAAGCGTGCTTTCAAGCAATGTCATAGTAAACTTGGCAGTTCAGAGGTACCACCAAGATTAAGGGTTGAGCATTTTAGAAGCAATCTAAATGCTTGTTGTCGACGTTCTTGTGAACATCCGATATATCTCAGAAGGCACAAAATATGTTTAGATTGGTATGGTGTTCATGGTAAATTGAAATGCAAACATATCCCAAGATTTGTGAATGATCGAGCAACACAAAGGTCGTTGTTTGTTCAGAAGCTTAACTTCATAAAAGTGAATTTCTAGGTGTGATATAGAGTTGTTCCCTATTTTTAGATCCTTTTCGACTATCTCCAACTTTTATCTTATAAACTAGCAATGTTTCTTTTAGAATGCACAATTGCTCAGAATTCACACAATGGGTCAGTAGATTTTAACATCCTAGTTGGTGATGGAGGGACTATGGGAGACTTTGCAAGTATTGAGCAATGCTGATGCGAGTTTTGGTCTTGGTCACAATTCGCAAGGTCCTCACCACGGGCCAAATTCATTATTGACGTTCAAGCTTGAAGGAAAACCTATAACATGCTGGGAAGAAACCTTAAGAGTTATTAATCCTTGCAAAAGTGAGATGGACACCCGAATGGGTGTTGAGATGGAGTGAAAGGTTGTCAAGAAGGGATTGCAATTTGCATCTGCCAATCCAAACACCAAGGTGGTTGAAATGGTGTCCCCTGCACCACCACATGCTCCACTGGCCAAATTCAAGTAAGCATCTATAGCAAGGGCTCTTGTACAATCCAAATGTTGTATAAAACAAAGCCCGTCGCTCGGTGATTTTTATATGGCGAACTTGCATCTGGTTATTGTGGGTTCAATTTAGTTGCATTACATTACAATGGTTATTTTTGGGTTTTCTTAACAAGAGTCCATGCTCCATCAAACATGGAATAACCTGTAGGGGACAATGTAGAAGTAGAAAGTTCCTTTTAGGACTGTTTTTGCTTAAGTGGTTAGGCATTTATCTGGCTGTGGTAGGTATGAATGGTACCAAACAACAAATTTGGTTGTGATTTGTATTTTGGCAAAGGTAGTTGAAGAAGAAGATCTGAAAGTTCATTTCAGTGAACACATTGTATGTTCCAAGTTCTACCTACCCCCAGACCTTGATTTTGTTTTTCCAATAATCTGGTTGTATGTTAGTTGGGCTTCTAATGATTTGTATGTGTTTTCAGGTGTGATATATGAAGTAGAAAGTCATATAAAATGTTGGATGTTGTGATTTAATGTCATTTGCAGTAATAAGACTGGAAGACAAGTGATGTCATTTTGGTTAGATTAAACAAGGGTAACTTCTATACCCATAAAGGTGATGACATTACAAGCTGCAAGCAAAGATATTGATGATGACATGGACAAAACGTAATAATGTTTTTGTTGAAACCATAGTTGATGTCAATTGACAATACAATTGTTACAATCATATTTATGTATAATATGCAATATTTTTTGTATGGGCATAGATGCACTAATTGGGGTCCTCTGGAATGTGTGTTGGCAGCTAGGTCTGGTCATTAATCTCAAGGAGCCATTGCCGTGCATGTTACAACTCCCCTTGTTTTGCAAGGTGACTAATTACAACTATACAATAGAAGGATAAGCACATTGCTAATGTGCCTAGGCTGCTCACTAGGTTAACTCCCACACCTTGATTGTGCAGGTGATCCCTGCAGAGTGTCAATATGCCTGCTTGAAAACCAAGTTGGAGATCAAACTTGTCAAGGCTACGAATATTCATTGGATGCAACTTGGGTGCAACACAAAATATGGGTCTGACTGGGACAAGTTAGAGGCAATTGTTAAAGAAGAGGTGGGTGTTTTTTAGTCTTGATATTTTGTGACAAATATGCCATATGGATAAAACTATATGCACATTTTGTAGTTAGCAGTAGACCTGTGATCTAACTTGGGCTGGTCTTGATAGGTAAACCACCCACCACCTATACAAAACACTACAATCTTAAACAGAGGTAGTGAAAATTGGGTAGAAAAGTACAACGCATTACAGGCCCAAATATGTGAGCTTGAGGAGAAAATGAATGCAATGACCTTGGAGCTGAAAGAGGTATGCCAAATTGTACTACCTAGTTCATCAGTTCCCTTACCTACACAACCCAACCGCCTTGGTGCAAATCCAAAGATAGTTGCAGAGGTTGCAAGGTGGTTTTTTCCATCATGGGAACCACTTGAACCTACTTCTGAAAAGGCAACGGTTGGTACCACATGTGGAGACCTAGAAACCAAGTGTGAGTCACATGCATACAAGGACCCTCCTCTACCATTATAGGAGATCAAGACAAACACAATACCATTACAAGAGATAGCATCAAACAAGATGGGTGTGACTACACCTTGCCAAAAGCAACATCGAAAGTTAGTGGTAGCTTTGGATGGTGGCATTGCAAAACGACTAGCGAGATTTGTACATACATGCAAACCCAGTGACCAAGAAGGCAATCAAAAGGGTCATGGTCCCCTATCCAATAGTCAGGTGCTGGATGTGCAAATCATGGACACATAACTGCCTGATGGTCAAGATCTGGTTGACAAACTTGGCACTAAGGTTTTTGACACCCAATTTGCTACACAATTGGTTGACATATAGATAGATGGTTGATAACTAATAGTCACAATTTTATAAAATGGGCTTGCATTATATAGACATGTCATCTAGTTTTTGGTGGCAAAACTACTTAGGTGCGTCTAAAGTTTTTGAACAATATATATTAGCCATTGCCATAAATTTTTAAATGAAGGTGATATTCTGATTCTTTGTGAATGACTCTCAGTGTTTTCCTTGAATTTCGTTTGCTTTCTTTGGTGCAGGTTACTTGGTGTTGGTAGGGTATTAGGTCAAAAATTTTCAATTGAAGCACAGTCAAGTTTAGACAGAAGGTTAAGCAGCAATGATGGAAGTCCAAGTCACAGTTGGCAACACTCTCTGACCACAACAAAGGTAGTTCTTGCAATTTTAAAGGTTGTTGATGGAACCGGTACTAAAAGCTCTGTCTCACAACCTTTCTAAGTAAGTCTTCTATCATAACTCACAGATTGTTGGGTTGTTGGGTTGTTGGACATGGGCAAAAAAACCTTGTTATACTTGAAGGGTTAGAGATGTTCCTCTAGTATAGAAGGAATTTTGAACCCACTATCCTAAAGACAACTAGCCTATTGTTTTAGCAATTAGGTCCCATGAAGCATTCCACAGGTTCAAGATAGAACCAGTTCTGTCCTTCCCAGATATGTTAGTATCAACATGTTGTGGCATGTATGGACTGTAGAATTTTATGTGATATTCGTTGTTGAAAGAGCTAAACCAATTGCAATCAAATGTACCCAAGATTGTGCACTTAATGGCACTACAGATTTGTGAAACCTTTTTGGACATCTCAACTTGCAACATATCTGGCAGCTATTCCTTTGGAGGGTTGCTCCAAAGCTAGTCATTCGGAGAAGGCCAAGGCCTTCACAATATGATGGGCAATCTGTCCTGGTGGAGGTGCCAGATGTTGTGTTACAACTCATTCCCATGTTGCACATAGATGTCCAGGAATGCAAATGGGGTCTACATTTATGGAATTGGCAATGAAATCTGAATCTACTCTGGCAAAGTGAGAGAGCCTACAAAGACAGAGTTGAGGTGCATTTACATCCGTGAAGCTAAAGCATGCCACAAGTCAGGTATTTCTTGTATGTCACCCTCTATTGGGTTCTATTGTGAACTTGTTGATGAACAAGTCTTTGAGCACATCATTTTGATCTTATTTTAGGATAGCAAAATCGAGAACATGTGGATCTATGCATACTTGAGATTGATAAATCAGGTTAGGAGGCTTATGTTACCAATGTTAGTCCATTATTGCTTGAGATCAGGATGAAAAAGAGGCCCGAAGACTTCGCTAGATGCAAGCAAATAGAGAATCTGCAAGGCAAACCATTAGAAGAAAGCAGTTAATATGAAAGACCTTAGTAAACATTCTACACTGCAGATCTATGAATTTTTTGAGATCAAGATAGAACATGATGCTTCTTGATCCATGGCCTTAAATTGTATGATAGGTCATGCTTTCTGGTAAATTAAAGTGCATACGGCTCTTGAGTTAGCTACCTTTATTATGGTCATTATCTCTATCAAGCTTAATTTTTCAATTACTTCTTCAATGACATGTTGTTGAACTTGCTGAACTATTGTTAAGCTCTTGTAGATGCTGTGTGAGCAGTTGGTTCAAAGGGCAGCAAGTCTCTCATGAGAGAAGGCAGATTTGAAGCAGGTGGGATGTAGTATGCATGTGGTTGAAGTTGATTTTCTGGTTGGTGCATGCATCTTTCATGGTGGGTCTTTGTAGATGAACTTCTTTGATGACTTGTGAAGTGTGTGGTTCTTAAATGCACGTGCAGAAATTGGCATTGTAGTCTGCAAAGTACAAAGCTCTACTTGAAAATAACCATAATCTTTCAGAGCAGGTGGGACCATTGTGCCCATTTATGTTCCAATCTAATTTGAACTTCATCTCTCTCATTTATAGGAGATTTACAGGCATATGGAGGAATATATGGTCTCTTAGGGCTATTCACTGAGGTGGCTATACAAACAGGGTGTCAGTGATTTTACTAAAATTAATTATTGTGTTGTGCAGGCCTTTCTCCATGTTGCAAATAACAAGAGGGAGCTTCTATCTTCAACAGAACAAGACTGTGAAATACAATTGATGCCAATGGCACCATACTGAAGACTGCCACTATCCCAATCTTGGCTGGCATTTATTTTGGCCCAAATCACAACTTCCAATATATAGAGCTTTAGCAGGAGTTGATGAAGGCCTTGGATCAGATTGTAGTTCAGCGGTTGCTGCAACTACCATGGCAACAACTACGGCATTCAATACCAGAATCAGCCAAGATGTGTGGAGGGTGACTATGTCTTCTGTGTTGCCTTTTTTGTCAAAACCATTTGGCTCATCATATAGTGTTCAACAATCCACAGTTCTTGGCATTTCAGCTACCATTCCTGCCATACGATCAAATTCTTGGCCTCCAAGATTTTTAGAAATTGTTGATGCATCAATTGATGGATAGACTGAAACTAATAAACCTTGCATGGGACTCAATAATGGAAGAAGGATGTTTTGTGCTCACAATTGGAAGGTGCAATATTGAGGCCTGAGGAACACATTGTAAAATCCAAGTTTTAATCAGGCGGAAATGTGATAATGGTAGTTTTTGCATTCCCTCAATCCTTGCTTGTATCCTTACCTCTTACATGCATGATGGAGCCAAGCTTTGCAGCAAGAGATAGGCCTAGGGTGTCTTCATCCAAGCATCTGGGTGACATTTCCTGTTTCCTCCTTGCTGGGCAGTTCCCATGTGCGTCTAAGTTGGTCAATCCAAGTGTGTTTTCATCATTTGAAGGCATAACTGCATCCCTTAAAGCTAATTGTGGGACAGCTCATGTACTATTAGGAGCAGCTGCTGCAGCTACAAGATAAGAGAAACCAAATTTAACAGTTGTTGTGTTGCCATGTGGCACACTATAAACGATAAGATGAAAAACCTTAACCTTAACCCTAACCCTAACCCTAACACCTGTAAAGTGGGACCATGTGATAAATGGCGCTTCACGCTACTTAAATACTAGTTGCATTTGCAACTACATCGTGCAGTCACTAGGTTGCCATATGGCATCATCCTGATAATTCAATGGGGGTTAAACCCTATAACCCTAACCTTAATATGTGCCACGTGTACAATGACATAGCATGGTTGATCAAGCTTTAAACCCAACACGAGTCCGCACCCCAAGGGCTACGACTTGGACGGTCTAGATTAACCAAAGTAATTTTTAAAACTAAATATATAATTACAAAATAAAAGTACATGTGTTCGCATACAATTGGGTTAGTTAATTAACATGTAATGCAGTGTGAACGCAACCCCTATAGTTGCATGCAGTCGCACTTACAACTGCTAGTATGGAGTATACCATGTCATAGATATCGCTACACTCTTACGGGTAAAATCATTCCAGAACAGGTTTGCGAAATCTACGATTTCACAAAATTTTAGCGGCATTTTGAGAATCCCAAAAAGTTTGCGTTAGATCTTATATCGAAAACCGATAGACTTTTGAATCGATTCGCTAAGTCGTTGTGGTGATGGGTGTGTTGTAAATAGTTTTTGATGCAATGTTAATCGCAAATAATGTATAGAAGCAGTTACAATCAGAAAGTTTTGTGATTGTATCAAGTTTTGCAAACTTTTAGCAGCATTTTGAGAATCCCAAAAAGTTTGCGTTAGATCTTATATCGGAAACCGATAGACTTTTGAGTCGATTTGCTAAGTCGTTGCGGTGATGGGTGTGTTGCAAATAGTTTCTAATGCAATGTTAATCGCAAACAATGTATAGAAGCAGTTAGAATTGGAAAGTTTTGCGATCGTATCAAGTTTCGTAAACTTTTAGCCGCATTTTGAGAATCCCAAAAAGTTTGCGTTAGATCTTATATCGGAAACCAATAGACTTTTGAGTCGATTCGCTAAGTCGTTGCGGTGATGGGTGTGTTGCAAATAGTTTCTGATGCAATGTTAATCGTAAACAATGTATAGAAGCAGTTACAATCGGAAAGTTTTGCGATTGTATCAAGTTCCGGAGTTGCGAAGGACTTGCAATTGTACGAGTACGAATGTTATGGTATCGCAAAAGCTTAAGAGTTTGCGAGGAATTATGGTTCGCAACAGCGGGATTTTGGAAACTTTTTTCTTTGTTGTTTGCGATGATATTCGGATCGCAAAATAGCCCCATGTTGTTGTAGTGTTCTTCACAAAGTAAGGCTTTAGGTTTGAAAATGTTGTTAGCCTAATGTCAATGTCTTGGTGCTATGATTTGAATTTGTTGAAAAAATCAAGCTACACACACAACAAAGTTGTTTTGTAATGATTTAGGAGAAAAATCAAAAGTGATTTGTTTAAGAATTTACAAAGGAAACTTACATTAAAATATTGAATGTGCATTAGTAAACACATGAATTAATTTTTTGAAAAGATTCAAAATACCAAGAAACATAAAAGACTTCAAAACTTTTTTAAATTTATGAAATAGTTGAAGGTTTATGACACGTTCCCAAGTCCCAAATTAGGCCCAAGATGGGCCTTGGTTTCTAAAATAGCAAAATTGTGGGGACTTGAAGGCACGCTCCTAGCTCTTAGCACTAAAAGGGGCAGAAGGGTGTGCTGAAGCTTCGGGATGGGACCAGGAAGAGGGACAAGCTTTAGCTACTCACTCGAACCTGCATCAAGCCAACCAACAAGTTAGTTAGTTCGCATTTTGGAGCACCCTTGGTGCTAGGACAAGCCACGGGCAACTCTAAATTCACAAAACTCACCACGGCCCGGATTCGGGGTAAACCACCACCTTCCCCCATATAGTATTCTCTATGTTACTTTGTGGCACCCACATTCGAATGGCTTTTTGTCCCAGGGTTCTCAAGGAGGAGTCCCAAAACTATTCCGGTTTGGATTCCCGGAACTTTGTGAGTTCATAACTCTCTACTCAGACCTCAAATTGGGATAAGTTCTAAAGCAAACTCGTAGTTTTCATTGAGAGCTTTCCAACAATGTGTCGCACTTCACCTGCACACACCGGGGTTGGGTCGATTCCCGACTTTTAGTGGTGTGAGTCAAACTACCAATTTGATTCTCGACCTTTCTTTTTGCCATAACTTGTGCTACAAATGTCCAAATGGCTTATACAAGGCCATTTTCGACATCTACACTTCTATAGCTTTTCAATGACATGAAGAACGCCTCAAGGCGAGGTGTTTTAACCCCTGCAATCAAACTCCAAAATTTCGGGAGTCCCAGAGGACTCCCAAGTCCCCCGAAATTTCGGGAGTGTGAGTGTCATCTTCACACTCTTCCAAAAGTGGGGTTGCGACAGTTTAAATATAAACATGTACATGAATAATTTAAAATGGAACTTTATGAAGAAATATATTTCACATGTGAATTAGGACCCATTTTATTAACAAACCCACATAAATAGAAAGAAATGACATTAACAAAGGAAATTTCATGAAACAAGGAACCTCAAGAAGCATAATGAATATTTCAAAGGAACTATATAAGGAAACCCATAGGACTATTTCAAAGGAATGTGCATGAATACTTTAAAAAGGAACATGCAAGAAACACATTAAATAATTTTTAAAAGAAATGTCAAGAAACAAATAGGCATGTAAAAAACTTTCAAAACATTTGTAGGATAATTCAAGGACTTTTTAACAAAGCTACAAAAGTATTCAAGGAAGCATTAAAAGAATCATTCAAGGAGTCTATAGAAGACAAATAGGAACATGCTTTAAAAGAAACTTGCAATTCAGTGCTACGAATATTTGCAGATGAACTCATGAAGCCCTAAAAGAATAACACATGAACTTTTGCAAAATGATCAAGGATCATCATTTCTAGAATGTGGCAAGCTTTTCAATAATGCACATGTAAAAAATAGTTTCCAAAAACAAAAAAAAATTAATTGATGAACTATTGTAAAATTTTCAAGGAATGAAACCTATAAAAGATGGTAAGTCTTTGATGATGCAACAACACTTAAAGGTAAAGTATTTTTTTAAAAAAACAATGAAAATATTTGACTTTCTTCAAGGAAACGACTAGCATGTTGTTTGAAGCTTTTCCAATTCATCAACTTTTGAACAACGTGTTTCTTACATGGGATGATTTTAAGAAAATGTTATATGAGTCAAGGGCAACATGGGAAAAAAAAACAAGGACTATGTTGGTAGTTTGTTTTGTATTACGAACATTCAAGATCCTTGTTTCACTTTGTCATAGTTGAAGCTTCATTCAAAAATGATTTAAGTCAATTGGTCTCTAAGCATTGGAGAAGAACTTTTTATGGTATGTATAATCATGCAACAACACCATAAAAGCATCAAGTTGTTGGTGGGTTACCAAAAATTCTTGAAACCATCACAACATCCAATATTTTAGCCAAACAAGTTCCTAATAGAAACCATATAAGAAGATTTTGGAGTGCAACATAGTCCTTTTAATCTATTTCTTTCTCCATATGAGTAAGTGAAAATTGTTGATTAATCCCATGTAATTATCCATGTTTTTAATTAATAGTTTGAACTTGGTAGTATGGACTTTAGTTTCAACATGTAGCATCATGTAATTCCCTTAGTGGATATTTAAAAATTGTCTACATTTTATTTTCTTAAGGTTATTATATAAATGACGTTTACCCTTACCTAATGTTAGTTCATGGTTTTTTTGTTTCCATTTTTGCGATGTACCCAAACTAGGGATCACCCTAAAAAAGCTTTAGGCAACTTTGGTTATAGAATTATTTAAATATATTGTTCAAAATATTTTTTCTACCTCTTGGAACCTTTTGTAGAAATCTAGTGGTTTTTAAAAAAAACTCAAAATCTAGTGAAGTTGGGCCATTTTTTAAATAAAATTTTCTTTACATAAGTGAATTTGTTTTTTGGCTACAAAGATGTGAAAATCTACTAGAAGAAAAAAATTGTGTTGAAGATGTTTTTGGAAGGTGGGCATAGTTATAATATATGCCAAAATAAAAAAGATTTGAATACTTGGATTCATTACTATTGCTTATCATGAAGTAATTTAATGTATGTTAAGAAATGACCATGTATTGTGTCCCCTATTGGAACTTGGAACCTCAAGACTTCCCTTGCTTCAACTTTAAGTATGAAATATAAACTTACACTAGTATTATGAATTTAGTGGAGTTCATTTACCCCTCAAAATGTTAAGTTGTGAAAGGAAATAATACTTAAATTTATAATTTTTACTTGCTAAGTGCAACACAACAAATACTAGCACTTGCTTTGAGTTATAATATTATAAATAATATCTTCTATGATGTTAGTATGTGGAATAAATGAAATAAAATTGAAACACTTTTTGAACCAATTTAAAAAATATTTTAAAGGAAAATTTAGCTATTATGAGTGCAAAACAACCTTTCATCTATTAATTAATTGATCATTTGATTGATTCATTTTGTTTCACTTACCCTAATTATTATGTATGGTGTGATGGCTCAAGAAGGCATTTATTTGATCCATAAACACTAGTAGAAAATGGCCATTTTGCAAGTGGTCCATGTGACTAATTTTTAGTTGCAAGCAACATTTGCAACTAAAATTTTAATAGTCGCATTGGACAAGTTGCATTCACACTAGTTGCAAACGACAACTTATTTTGGATGAAAGAAAAAGTCAATAAAATACATTTTCATCCCTTGACCAGTCATGTACGTATTGTCGCTTGCAATTAAAATGCAATTTTTTTTGTGAACAATGGGAACAAGTTATGTGTTGCCACATGTCTTAGTTCTTAATAATTAAAAATATTTTATTATTATTTTGAAATAATCTAAGACGTTTAATATTTATGTTTGGATGGTTTACATTGTGACACATGGTGCAATAAAAATTTGCCACATGGCACATTAATTGATTTTTCCAAATTAAATTTAAATCAATATTTAGCTATGTAGGTTGCACTAGCTCTTTACCTACCTACCCATCTAGGCTAAACATATCTAAATAGGACCTATTTACCTTCCTAGGCCAAATGCAAAATTAGGTAGAAAAGTAGGTAGGCAAGTTAGGGAAGTAAGTAGTTAAGTGTAAGTACATGAATATTTTTATTTCATTTTGGGTCAAGTCATATTTATTGACTCATCCCATATGCCCATCTATTTTAATATGAAAATGTAAGACAAAACACCTTGTTTATGTACTTCTCAAGATTGGGATGAAAGGGAAAACATATGGGATAAACTTTTAAATTACAAGTTGTTTCCAACTAAACATTTTTAATCACAAATGACTTGCAACTAAAAAGTTTATCCCATATGTTTTGGCTTTCATTCCCATCTTGCAAAGTATATAAACAAGTAGGTAAGTGAGACCTAATTAGTTAATTGATTAATTAAGTACTAAACTATCCAACTAACTAATCATTTATAGTAATAATCATCAATATCTTATTATTACTGAATTAATTATATTATTAATTATTATTTAATTGGTTAGATAAACATTAATGTTATATAATTATGATTATATATTAAATATAATAATCTATCAACCAATTTAATTAACTAGTAATTGGCTAATATGGAAATACTTAGCTAATTATTATTAAGTAATAAATTATTATTTCATAACCAAATAAATTAATATAATAATTGAAATATTTAATATTTAATAACTAGCTATTTATAAATATTGAGTACTAGTTTTTATATATCTAATAATATAATTAAAACCTAGCCTTGGTTAACTATTTTATTATAATTATTCCCATTATTATTTTCATTTATATAGTTAATAATAAATATAAATGTAAATATTTATTAGTAACAATAACATTAATTCAATTATTATTGTAGTTAGTTGGTAGCCAAGGTAAACTATTTTATTTTTATTATTCATATTGTTATTTCACTCATTAAATCTATTTATGAACTATTGCAATAAATATTCTATACTTTTACTAAGTATATTTTTCCTTCAAAAATAATTTCTGAATTTGTATAAAAATTTATTAAATTTCCATTCGAACTAATGCAGTAATTAATATAAAATGATAAAATAATAGAACTGAAAATAACAATTATTTATCAGTAAATAATTATAATAATTGACATATTAATAATTAATAAATATCAACTATAAATTTGACATATAAAAACTTAAAAATATACATTAATAATTCATAGTAATTATTATATTAATCTAGTAATACTTCATGATTGATTACTTATAATAATAGTAGCAAAAATTTAATTTATAGCTAGCCTAGGTTAACTATTTTGATAATAATGTAATAATATATTAAAAATTTAACAATTATTTTTCTTATCATTCTAATATCATCATCATCATCATCATCATTATGTAATAAGATATTATTATTTTAAAATTTTAGTTACAAATAATATTTTAATTTAATTATTTATTACTTGTAATTAATATTAATATATAATATAATAAAAATAAAAATATTAATAAACATCATTTGTAATAATTTAAGAAATATAATAAGATGGTCTAGATACATTTGTAATATGGGCACAATATATTATACAAATATCTTACATATAATTTTAATATACTCAATATATATACCATTTATTGTAACCATAATATTGAGGCCATTTATGTTAATAATAATATTTGAATACACATCTAATATGGTTGCTCGTATATAATCGAAATATACATTTATAAATCTTAATACACCCAACTATATTATTTAAAATTCACAAAATATAGTTTTGTATACTTATAAGGTTGCAATTAAATTGGTCACATTTGCAATTAATGGGACATAAATTGTTCTTCTTAGATGAAAACCAAACTGAATGTTGTTCACATGGAAGGACGAACACCAAATTAGTTGGAAATTAGTTGCACTATAATTGCAAATATGACCAACACAAAAAATAGTTGCAAAAATGTCCAAATGTAGTTGCAAATAACTAATAGTTGCATGTAATCGCAAAGAGAGTGGTTACATTTTGGCCAATTTCTAGTAGTGAAACTTCTTATTGAATTCAATTTTCTAGTTGATGTTGCATGTTGAAAGTGAGATATACTACCAAGTTTAAACTAGAAATTATTGCAATAACATGGATAATTGCATGGGATTAGTCAATAGTTTTCACTTACCCATATGGATAAATAAATAGAATAAAAGGACTATATTGCACTCCAAAATCTTTTTATATGGTTTCTATATGGAATGTGTTTTGTTG
Organism: Sphagnum tenellum; assembly: GCA_963921925.1. Classification (NCBI taxonomy): domain Eukaryota; kingdom Viridiplantae; phylum Streptophyta; class Sphagnopsida; order Sphagnales; family Sphagnaceae; genus Sphagnum; species Sphagnum tenellum. The sequence goes on from OY998142.1 coordinate 8,845,275, forward strand.
AAATATTGGATGTTGCAATCGTTTCAAGAGTGTTTGGTGACCCACCAACAAAACCAAATGGTTTTTAAAAATTGAAAACATTGTGTTCAATCCCCACCTAGAGAACCTTAAATAAATTTGACAATGTCAAACCCATGCTTAGAGGTTTTTTTCAAAAAAAAGAATGGCACAACATGGTTTATACTTCCTTCTTCCAAGTTTCATAATTATCTCATTCCTTTTTCCTACCCAGATACATGAATTCACATATGCCTTTTTTTATCCATGTCATGTAACAAAATCATTTAATAACCTACCTCTTTTAAATCTACTTCAATACCTTGGTTGGTTCAATAGAAGGTGCCTCACAATTAATTATTTTTGTTAATTATGTTTGGTAGTAAAAGTAATAATAACTTATGATTCAAAATTATATTAAATAATGAAGTTATTGCGCTAGAGAGTTTCACTCAAAGTTTACATGGCATGCACTTATTTATCAAAATTCATCAATTCCAGAAAAAATTAATTTGTGCCCTTGGAATCAACATAGGTACTACAATATACATTTAACAACTTTCCCTTGTGCATTTACATGGATATGAAAGATATAACATAAATAAATCTTTCATAGTTTAAACCCTAAATTGAGAGAGGATTTTTGTTAGTTTGGAACCTTGAGCAATGACATCACACTCATTTAAAAAGATCACCCCACTTTTTGACCTTGTAAACCTTGGAATGAACTTTTTGTTCAAGATGATTTGTCACTTGATTTAGCATAATATTGTAGGTTGATTGAGGTTGACATGCTCTTATCATATCTTCAATTTGTTATTATGTATTCACAATGGTACAAGTTTTGTCTAATGATTGTATTTTGTTCTTGAACATTGTTCATGTAGACACCACATTCACGAACCTACATGGAAACATGAACATAACAAATTTTCCTCTAAAGTTCTATGCAATAGGTGCTTGGATGGAGGAAATATAGGAAGAAAGTGGTCCAAATTCATGCTGATCAATCAACATAATCAAGCCATTGACGCTAGATTGGTTTGGAAAAATTAACCCAAAAAGAAAACTAAAAGAAAAATTTGGGAAAGATGATTAGAAGCAATTGACAAACATATTATCCCATAATTGCACTACCAAATATGAAGGTCACATACACAAATATTCCCAATACCCACATGTTGATAAAAGAAATATTAAGTGGGAAAAAAAAGGTAAACATTTTCCTTGCTATGAGGAATATGTTATACAAATAGTTCATGGGGTATTCATTTCATTATGCTTGATCCTTGCAAGTCACAAGAATTACATCATCTTGCATACACCTAAGTCTATTATCAATATTTTGCATCACCACAAAAATCTACGAGAAAACTTTGGTTTCACAACAATCTACATCACATCAAGACTGGTCCCATAGCAACCTTGATCCAAATTTCTCATCAATTTCGATTTGAAGCAAACTTCCCCCAAGATAACGCATTACATTTAAGCAACATAAGCTCCTATGAGATTCAACCATGAGCATGCCTCTCCCTCATCCTTCAATGTAGTACAACCATGTAACTTCAAATGGCTCTATAATGTGCCATTGTGAAGAACTTGTACACAAGAGGGATAAGGCAATTGGGACCTCACTAAATGGTACCATCTCAAAATTTTAAGTCTAATAGGATTCATCTTGGGATGACTTCTACAAAGGAAGAGCTATTTCCTTAGAAAACATTCATTTTCATTGAGGAAGATTTCTCCACCCTTGACTCCATTTTGGGAAGGTGACCAACTTACTAGAAAAGCTATGGTCAACAAATGTTATTGTGACACATTATTTGTGACACCCATGACATTGGAGATGGTACATAGAGAACAAAAGGAACTTGGTTGCTTTAGAAAGTTAGCGGTGAGTTAGGGTTGTGACGGTGATCGAAAAGAAGGGTAAGCATGAATTTTTTTGTGATTGGATTGCTTCAGACTAGGGTAAAGGTTGAGAAGATAATTAGCCATAAAATCATGTCGTGTTAGAAGCCCAAGTATGGGTTGCCCCTACAAAAACCACAAGACACAAAACACCATTAGTCAAAAGCTTTTTGAAAATGCAAAGCATTAGGAGAAATTGCCTAGTTTATTTTATGAAAATCAACTTATATCCATGAATATCTTTCTTAGAAAAGAGGGATCAAGTTACCCCTCTTCTTTAAGGGTGACATGGTAATTACTCCTACATATAGGCATAAGATCCCTCCCATTTTGAAGGAGTAGGTGTACGTGAACTTAAGTTCGTGATAACATTCTTCTCATGTCTTGCAATGGGTAAAGTTCACAAGGTGGAGGATATTCCCAAAATGCATGGCCAAATTGATTGGCTATCGCCTCAACTTAGACCCCTTTGTTTGGGAATGTTTCAACCCTACGGCTTTACCCTATAGTGAACTTACCCATAAAACCCAAATAACAATTTTAAAATCTAAAACCAACAATCCTAGAACATTAGGCCAAATTAAAATTACACCAAATATTCAAAATCTATATGTATACCTCTGAAGACTTGGGCATAACACAGAGATGGCGGAGACCAAGTTGTCGAAACAAAATGTAAGCTTTGGCGAGTGACATGGTTTCCACCACAGTATAGGGTGAAGTATTTGTGATTGGATGCAAATCCAAAAACATTTCCTCCTCACCAATGTCCAAGTGAATATCATGGATTTTCACCCCCTTCCCAGATCCTGGCTTGGCAAAGTCTGCTGATGACAAACATCCATGGACTTGTGGACTATTATATCCCCACTCTCTACTTTCTATGAAATGCTTCTTCTTCAACAATACCAATAGATGTGATCTGAGGACAAGGCCACAAAAGATTGGTTGTTGCCGTTCATCTTTTCCATTGTTGAAAGTATTATCTATGACAGGGAAACCATTATGCTTTGTGGAACGAAGCACTTCCAGAATTGTACCAACACGTTCTATTCCAGAAAACCATACCAAAGGGCCTGTAATGGCATCACGGGCTGTTAACTGTTGCATAAAGGACAATGGGTGTTCTTCTAGGAATGGGATGTCTTTAATTTGGACATGGAGCTGGTAAACTGCATCATTAAACCCATCCCCAACTGTCTTTGATACCAACAACACAAGCATGATAAGGGGGAGCAATGACAAATTGTTGGTTAACTCGAGAAGAATAATGCAAAGAGAGACAGTCATCCTCATGGAACCCCCAAGAAATGAAGCAGCTCCTAAAAGAGCATAAATGCCTTCATCCATTGAACTCGGCCCATATACTATTCTCATTGCCATGCCCATGATGCGTCCATAAGTTGCCCCACATAAAATTGCTGGAACAAACAGACCCGATGGCACTGCTATTCCATATGTCAGCAATGCAAGCGAATAAGCTGTCACAAGATATATGAGGAGTGAGGAGAATGCAAACTCCCCATTTGTTCCCTTGCTAAATAAGTTACGAATTGTGTCATCATTGGTGTTAAAAAATAGGCCAGCGAGATCATTGTAGGTGTTTGCAGGGCAATGAAATGCTTTGAAGTTGGGAGTGCGGCCATGTGTAGGGCATTTTGGTTCATCTGGGAATCCAATTGTTGTTGGACAAGGTTGGCAAGTTGCCAACCATGGTAAACCAAAACTACAAACCGATGTGATTAAAGCCACAACAATTGCTTGTGCAATTTTCGCATACTTCCCTTTCCTGATACAACAATAAACACACCACACTATCATTTAGCAGATACTTGGAGCTCAACTATTAAGGGCAAGTACAATGGCACACATGTTTGAAAGAAGAGAGTTTCTCACATTCAAAGTCATTAACATTTGTTCCTTCATATTAGTCACGTTAGTTTGGATGCTAATAAGGTCAACACACTTAAAGATGGTGGGCTTCAATTCCCAAAATTGGTTCCAACATGAGCCCTTAATGCAATTTCGTAAGTTTCCATGAAGGGTTCAACAACCACCAAGTTAAGAAAATTCCTAAATTCCTAAAATAATTGGTTACAACATTAGCCAATCCCATCCTTTAAGTTTCCATTGCAGGTTAAGTTACCACCAAGTTAAAAAAAACTTAGAGACTTACTTTTTGAGCCAACGGTTACTGGACATGATTATGGTGCCATTGATTTGGTTGAAAAGGCTTCCCAACACACCACCCACAACTCCCAATATGATTACTGGCAAGAGGTCTTGTAGCCCAGAATTTAAGTCTGGATTTCCACCACTATCTGGTGGGTTTCCACTAACATCAAAGATGATCAAGCCACCTTCTCCTGACAATCCACAATGTCCTTGCTTGCACCATACAATTCCTGTGCGAAGGACAACAGCCACCACAGCTGTTGTGAAAAATGTTCTCCATAATAGGGGGCCTCGCCACCTGTTACATATTAGCATCCACCACCTCATTTCCATGAGCCCCTTTCATGTGCCATAAGTCTGTATCTTATGACCCATTTTGAAAACAACATGGGATTGTAACAACATAGGAAATCAAACAAGTAATTCAACATTAAAAAAAATTGAGCTCCTTTCTATGTTTATAATTTAAGATTTGCAAAATTGGGGCCTGAAATTAGTACTCATACCATGAAGTAACCTCTTCCAATGCAAATAATACACCACCAACAGGTGCACGAAAAGCAGCAGCAACTCCTGCCGCTGCACCACATGTGACAAGATCACGACGATCTCTATCATTCTTGAGATACCGTAACCACTTCCATGTCATACCATATCGGACTGATCCCCCCTGACCTAGTATTGATGCAATGCAAGCACCCACATGCACCAATGGCCCTTCCTTCCCTACTATTAATCCTCCTGCCACCGACCCAATACTCCCAAGTATCTGCACAAATTTGGAACTACATCTAGTGTCAAAAATTAGTAATAAGTAAGATTTCATTGAATTTAAAATTAAAAAAATCGTATTGAGTTAATGTAGGCTTTCAAAATAAAATAAAATATATAGACCATGAATATGCAAGTCATTCATAATTGTGTTTCGGTATCAACACACCAATAATTTTATGAATATTGTTTAAAAACCTTGTTTTGTTTGTTTACACCATATAATAACCATGCATTGTATGGGCATGCATTTACCCAAGCAAAGTTCTTGAAAAGAGGCATGGGTGTGAAAGCTCTCACCTTCACAATAAGTGTCTGAAATGAAAAAACATTGGGTGTATCTACACCGTTCAAATAGGCCTTAACTTCAGGGATCCCAGAGCCTGCTGCTGAAGGGCCTACATACACGCAAAGTAGTGCTGCTAGCACGACCAATATTGAATTTACTCCAGCATACACTAGAAATGCCAAGGCAAACCTGTAGGTTGTGGTTGTGGCTTTGTTAATTGGTTTACTATGTCTTTTGAATCAATTAATGAACTCAAATAATACAGTAATTGCACACATGTACATGCCCAAAGATATATGAATTGTGAAGTCAAAATTTTTTGGCAGAAATTATATGCAACCAAGTTTTAACAACAACAAAAAGTAGACCTAGGGACTCAGCTAATATTGAGCTATGGCTAGGATCATTGTCAAAGATGATGAAATGTGAAGATGATTGATTACCTTTGGGATGTCATGAAGTTGAGAGTGTAAACAAATTTAAGGCCCGCCACATTTTCAACAGCCATGTTGATACCAAAGGCAACAAGGCCAGTGAGTAAGCCCACAAGGAACACAAATGTCCATTTCACTATTACATACTGCAAAGTCTCTAAACGCTTCTTGGATCGCCAATCTTGTTTGAAGAGATCATTCTCTATTAGCCTGCGCATGCATGATGAACATAAAAAAACCCATCAATTTGTAGAGGTTTTAATGCACCAGGTAGGTTCCCAGATTCCCAAACATGTGAGATAAATTCTCTTTTGTAATACCCATTTCAACCAATTCAATAGATTTAAGTTCTAACATGATGTGCAAGAAAAAGTTATTCTAAATATATATATTAGGCTCAAAACACATCCAAAGGAACCACAAAGGCCATCGAATGTCAAATTTTGTCATAAAAATTAGAGATTTATTTAGTTTTGGCCATTTGAAACCATGGTAATCATGGCACATTATTCTTTTTTAACACACAAGAATATCAAAAAATCAAATTCAAAATCCATTTGATTCAATTGAAGGTTTTAGTTTAGTTAAGGACTTTTGAAAGTGAAATTTTTTGTTATTAAAGAAAAATAAATTTACAAAGGAGTTTCAAAGGACTCATATAATAAAAGTAATTTGATGGTAAAAAATGTGAGATGATAAAATGTGTTAAACACACTAAATTTTTTTTGCAATTTCAAATGTGGAATTCTAAAACTTTGAAAATTCATAATTTCAAAACTTCAAGAGTGTCTTACCACATATAAATGGGGTATAATATAGATGATGTATTGAACAAATTTTGCAGTTTATATTAAATTAAATACAACTTACATGTTTTTGTAGGAATTTAAATTGTCATTTTTTTGAAGATGAAACATAGAATCTACAAAAGATCTATACAATTTTGCAAATTCATATTTATTAAAAAATGATATACATATTTTTTTTTACTTATTGGGGGCAATTCTAATCATTTTTCATAACAAGTTAAAAAAAAAAAAATTCAAAATTTCATTTGTATGAAAAAGTTGTTTTGAGGAAAAAGGACATGTAATCCTGATGTAAAGTAATGCTTGTGACTCCTTTGAGTGCATTTTGACTCATTACACAATCTATATGTATAGAAGCAACAAAAACAAAAAACTTTAGACACCCACAATGTGAATTTGCTTCATAATCAAGACCCCAAGTTTTGAAAATTTCTAATGCTGAAGAATGCTGAAGAATGTTGGATCAAGTCATCAACACCCAAGTATTCTAGCTACACAACTTCTGGAGGTTTGATGATCAGAGGAGATTTTATGATTTAGAGCAAGAACTTACTCGTAATCAAGGCTTTCGATGGGTGAAACCTTGCCTCCAATCATGGCTAGATGGTTGATGCCATGATTCCCCTCTGCAATAGCTGAAGGTTCATTAATATCTAAAGCAAGACTTGCTGCTTTCTCTGAGTCCTTGTCAAAGAGTAGGGGTTGGTACAAGTCAAGCTGTGGTGGATGCTCGGCAACCTCCACACGATCTCCATTTATGTCCATTCTTCAAATTTTTCGACAACCCAAATCACTGAACTTCACAAAACTCTCCACAAATTTTTCACACTCCACAACGCACCCACAACCTCGCAATTCCGATGAAACCCAACTACAAAGAACAGAAAGTCTGATGACTCTTGCTCAATACTACACCAGCTTCCATGCAACAAAAATCAGGAAAAATAAGAGAGAAAAAGACTATCCCCTCTCAATGGTATGCTCACATTCTCTACTGATTTCAATGCAAAAGAGGTCTGGTGGAAAAAAAAAAACTAGAGAACTCTGCAGGAAGAGCAAAGAAGCTGAGTCATAACCAATTAGTACTACACAAGGACTACACAAGGCAAATTGAACACATTTGTTGTGAAAATGTACATTAGGAGTGTAGTCTGAGAAAGAGTGAGTTGGAGAAAAATTGTTGGGATTTAAATTAAGAATTGTTGGAACTCAATTGCATCAACAGTAGCTAAGACCTACGTTTGAAAATAAAAGAAAAAAAGTCTCATCCAAATGGTAGCGTGTGGTTTTAGAAAAACCAAGCAGTGCCAGAAAGTGAAGAAAGAGGAGCCGTGGCTTTTCTTTTCCTTTTTCTTTAATATACAGGCCCGATTTTCCAAAAAGCCTGCCATCAATTCTTTCTCCCTGTCATACCCAGCGGATATCATGTGAAAAACCCTTTATGAAAAAGACTGCGACGATTTTATGCTGCACAGGCTTTACCCTATAGGAGCTTTCATGTTTCAAAAAGAGAAAGAGAAGACCTTGGTTTAAGCCAAAGTATCTGTTGGAAATTTGGGCCTTCACTTTTTGACTCTCAAACCAAGCCGGTGCCAATACCACCAGGTTTCCACCATATCTATGGATATGCATTTACAAATTTTTCACTTTGCTGGTCGCACTAGGAGCCTCTCAGTAGTAGATATATATATTTTTTCCTGGCAACTTTTCAGCACTTGGCAACCAAAAACAAATCCAGTGCCAATTATACAAAAGATTTTCGTGCAAAAAATGCACAAAAGGAGCTCGATTTCAAGGGAAGAAAATTATGAAATAGCTGTATTTTGATACTGGGTTTCAGCAAGTTGCCACAAAATATAGCAGAATTCTTCAATTTTTCTACTTTTCTCTCTGACCTGTAGCCAAACTTGGCTAAAATTTGTTGAATAAAAACAATTGTGTACACAAGCCAAAGCAGACAGCTCAGTAGACAAAAAGCCTGTTTCCTGCATGGACAAAACTTTTTATGGTCAATGAACACCCATGCGGCCTGCACCTCAAAAGCTGCTGTGCACAGGAACACACCATTGCTAAGAGTTTTTCAATGCCTTCTTTTCTCCTTTTTGGAAAGGAGAAAGATGCCTACAAGCATGAAAAAGGGGGCAAAACGTGGGGTGCAATGCAAACCCCATCACTAACCTGCCTCACACAACAGGAAGTCTCCACTCTCCACCAGTGTTGGGCAGTTCTTTGATTTTGGACCAAACACCCACTGGAGGGTTAGACATGGTATATAGGCATATATAACTGGCAGAGGCCAAAATGTGAAACACTTGCCCCCAGCAAATAGAATTTTTGTGGTACCTGCACTTGACTCCTACCCCGCAAAATATCTTAAATTCAAATTAAAAACTTGAAAGTACTTTGCTGGTTCTTGCATGAAACCTGATGGTTCTTTGATTCTGATTTCCTCCAAATACCTGAAACCAGCCAGTTCTATGATTCAGGTTTTTGAAGTACTCAAAACTGGCTGATAAAAAAATCAAGTAAACACACCCACACTGACCTCCACCTACACCCCTATTTGGGCCTCTACTAGTGTTTACTACATTCAATGAAGAGTGCAAATTATACCCATACCCACCAATAAACATGAAAAATTGAACATACACAAACTCTGCCTCTCTGTTACCTGTACCCACACTTTCAATTTGACACAATATAGAGTCAGAAATTCACACTTTCAAAATTAAGGAAATGAGGAGTTTTATGACCCACTGGAGAACAGGTTTCTGCTAAATTGGCACAACAAAAAGATTCCTTGAAACCATTGACACCATATACTGATAAGTTCATTGTAGTGTTAATTTTAAAATATTGAATCATTTCTTTATCAAGGATTAGAACAGAATAAAACAGCAGAAATATACTTTTACAGTCGAAACCTTTACAGTGACGAAACTGTTGATAAAAATATCCAGCCCAAAAATTCTTTGAACCAGCATCATTTCTAGATTCAAATTTGAGAATTCAACACATATATAATTTCTGCCAATTGCAAATCTTTTTGAGAATGAGAATGTGGTTACCTGAAATTTGTCAGAATTCAATGTGGAAAATCTCCAAAGCTATTCCCATACAACAAGCAAGAGATGTGCCTATCAGGCTTGAGACCACCTCCCCCTCTCACGTCCTCCATTTCCCAATTCTGTCCTCCATTCACAAGCCATCCCGACACTCTTGCCTAAACAGTTCTCCAGCAGTCCAGTGTTAAATCAACCTCTCAAAGAGTCATAACCAAGCATGACATACTTTGTTGCAGTTCCTGTTGAGATGACACTGGCAACCTCACGCATGCATCTGCTCACAAGATTGTCTGGTAGAAACAAAAGGTTTCCTATGCTTTACTATCCACATTAACTCATTCACTACCCAGAGTTCTTAAACCAACAAAGTATCTTTCACAGCATCAAAGAACACATTACTTCTCTTTTTCTCCTCAAAAGCCAACCCAGAAGGCCCAGAACATGTAAAAAACAGACACCCAAGAGTCCTCATTGGCTGCACAATACAAAACTGACTGACCATGGTCATCATTTAGAGAAAATACATTTGGCTCTTTGGTTACATTTTCTCTACTCCATAAATACTATACTGACAACAGTCATTATTTAGAGAAAATATATCTGGCCCTTCAATTCCATTTTCTGTCCTCCACAGCACAAACCCTCTATAGATGCTTCCAGAACCTTGTGTCTACCTACTGAACATACCAAAATTGATTCCTTATGTTTGCTCAAGTGGATGAGTTTCACAATTTCACTTTTCTGGAATGGTTGGCTCCCCTAGATTTACAAATGCCTTGGCTCGAGCAAGGCGCCCTGCCACAGCCTCCCAGGAAATGAGCTTATCCAGAAATGTGTTCAAGTAATCAGGCCGACGGTTCTGGTAGATCCCACCACCTAAATATGTTATGCAAAACTCTGGTTGGGCATAGCAATCCACAGCACCACAGCAAGATATTATTGCAAGTCTCTATCCTTGCAAAATTTTAGGAGAGAGACTTGCAATGTAGTAATTTGGCCTGCTGATGCCGTTAGACACAAGTAAGACAGACGTTTATCAAGCTTGGACTTCCCCAGCAGAACTACTGGGCAAATATTGACAAAAAACATGCAATATTTCCACTGCAACAAGGACAGCCTTACTAACCTGAAAGTCAAGGTAATATGCATGCTGCAGCCCAACAAACCCCAAAATCCCATTAGTTCTAAAACTGTCACATTCAGATGACAATGATACACGAATGTATGTCAGCATTAGCAAACAAGCCTGACTTATTTATAGTGTTGTAAGACCTACCCAATTCTTGAAGGTTCAAGACAATTGGCGTTGACATCTGTTGCAGAGTTGAAGAGTGTGATCTTCCCTAAACCCTCTAGTCTTAATAACCCAGAAGCTTTGAAAACCCTACCTGACCAAAAGACCCAACTCTCTGGACCAATCAGCACTGCACCTCAAAACATGCAAATGTCCAAGGGAAACTGACCAAATGTACATGTTAACATTGCAACCAAAAAAATAATATACATACCTCCCAGACATCCACAACTGTCAATGGCTGCAACATGTCAAGCAGCACAAGTTAAAGTTGTATCTTGTTCACAACACAAGAAACCAAGGTAATTTTGACCTTCACTTGTCACAAAGCAGAAGTTGTACAATGTAGGTACCCTGCTGAAGTTGCAACAAACAAAAAACAACTTCCTTACAATGTATCCCCAGATGAGAGGGTTGAGAGCATTCGAAGTCTTCAAAACTGAAAGCTTTGCATCCTTCACTGCACTCTCACAGAAGACTTCAATGTTAGTCTAAAACCCATCTGCAGGAGAGCATAACAGCTTCTTCTTGACTGTATCCACTCAGGATCAAAACTGCTAAGGAGGACAGTGGCAACAAGCATTTGAGTCAATGACAAAAATGGTTGTGCACTTACATATCAGCCACACCCAGCCAGAGCCAAACTGACTCACACCTGCAGCCTTGAATTCCTTTGCAAACTCCTCAAACGACCCAAAATCTCGCTCAATCAACTCCAGCACCTCACCAACAGGTTGTCCACCACCACCCGGATATATTGATGACCAGAAGAAGTCATGATTCCATGCCTGAAAGAAGTTGGACCATCCATCCAATCAATGAACCAGCACTGTAGTGCAAAAACTGCCACAGTAGTATTCATAATTCATGGATTTGAAGGTTTCTATGAATTCCAAGTAGCAAAAAAATATTCTAACTCCCGATTTTACATCAAATGAAGAGGTGGAAGTTGAACCTGGCCAGCATTATTGAAGCAAGCTTGTGGATTCCCATTGTTGTAGGACAACTTCACAAGCTCTTCAAGGTTTTTCCTTTCTAAATCTGTGCCATCAATTTGCTTATTGAGGTTATCAATGTATGCCCTATGGTGTTTGCCCCAATGAAATTCCAGTGTCTGCTTGCTCATGTGTGGCTCCAACGCATCCTGCCCTTACACACAAAACCCAAGTTAGAAAAACCCCAAGTATTTCAACTCCTTATCACATTACCAGAATGGTTTTGTTACAAATTGAAGCATACTTTTTTTTTAACAAAAGGGTAGCAGGACTCACAAGGGCATAGGGAGGTGTTCGCAGTTCAAATTTTGCCATAGGAAGCACCACTTGCTGTGGCCTCCATGCTGCACTTCTCTGCAGAGATTCAAATCATCTAGGTTGTCAGGAACTCTAGCACAATTGCTGCACACATTACACAGATTAGTGCTGTTTGTCAATGTAAAAGAAAGGCACTCCAATCAAGACAAATCAGAATCATGGTTCTGCCGCATAGTGAGACTTTGGGGAAGGGTTTAAGGTTTAGGGTTTTAGGATGCACCCCTACTGCTTCTATGCACAAATCTGATTGAGTTAACAAATGATGGTATGGAATTATCTTTTTCCTTTTTTCATGTGGGGCTCAAGGACAGCAATCTGGAGCTAGGATCACCAAACCCGAGATCCACTCAGACACATGATTTGAGGCAAGAGAATTCTCAATTCCATAACTAAGTGATGAGAACTGCTTCATACAACTTTCGAGCAACAAGTTTCAAGCCCTAAACCCTCAACCCTAAAGTCCTGGTCAAGAAACATAACATACTTAGACTTCACATATTCTCTGCATGCAAAGCCTGATCATATGAATAGATTTGTGAAAGAGAGTTCTCAAATTCCAAAACGAAGTGATGAGGACCGTTTTGCACAACGTTCGAGCAACAAGTTTCAGACACTAAACCCTAAACCCTTCCCAAAAGTCCTGGACAAGAAACAGAGCATGAGACCCTAACATATTCTCTGCATGCGTGCAAAGCCTGATTATATGACTACAGCAGTGACTGGCCCCCAGCCAGGACCACGCCACAAAGCCACAGTTTCGCCTTCATTTCCAACAGGAAGCCAAAGCACGAAAGTGTAGAGTCGAAAACACCGCACCAAAATGACTGTACTCACACAGATACAGACATCGCATGTGCTTATAATATACTGTGAGGAACATCAGCTTCGAAACAGAAATCTCAAGACAAGACATTGTTCAGAAATTACATAACTCGGGAGAGGAGCGGCGGCCGGAGAGGGGAAGCAAGCGTGGACCATAGAAGAGGGAGCTCGTGCACGTCGCCGTGGCTGCCATCGCTGCTCAGCTCTCTCTTTTCTCTTCTGCATTCCATGTTTCTCCCAGCTGCCCGAGTTTATATATATCTGCACATAGTTGTTACTGCGTGCAGTACAAAAGTACTGCCTGGTTTTGTTTTCCTTGTCTGCCCGTAGTCTCTATCCATCTTTTTCTTAAAAAGATCGTTCATGTCTGGTTATCATCCGTCTTCAATTTTAAAAAGATAGATGATACCCAGACACGCATTGGACTACATGTTTACGCACGTTTTGGCCTGATCCATCTTTTTCTCAAAAGGATCATCTGTGTCTGAGTATCACATCCATCTTCATCAGCAAAAGATGGATGATACCACACACTTGCTTTAGACCCATGTTATGCATGTTTTGTCCCAATCCATCTTTTTTCAAAAGATCATCCATTTTCATTAAAAAAAGATGGGTGACACCCATACACATTTTGGACCCATGTTATGCACATTTTGGCCTCATCCCTCTTTTTTTTCAAAAAGATCATCCATATTTAGGTATCATCCATCTTCATAAAAAATAGATGGATAATACCGCACACAACCCTAAACCCTTTTAACTACTGTTTATGTACCTCCCCCAAACTGTCACAATTTGATCTCATGCAACATTATGGTGCTACCACCCATCCATTTCTAGCTCTTTTAAAACCATCCTCAAGATACAATTCCTTTTCTTTAAGACATTCTTGTTGCTACATACCTAATTTGAAGAAGCAACATCATCTGAAGTGTTCCCTTATCTAGGACATGCCTTCCTGCTTGCTAATATGCCTAAGATTTGATTGTAAGCTAATTTGCGCAATTGAATTAAATGCACTATAAGGATATGGATGCCTAGTTGGTTGTATCAAGGGTGAAATGAAGAAGATTTCAAACAATTGATTTCAAAAAATACATTCCTATTGACCAGATCATAGAAATTTAGATTTTGCAACTGTTCCAACATATTTATTTCTTTGCAAGTTTTATGAGGTAAGTACACCCATAAACCACAATGTTTTCTTATGCATTTTATTGTTATCCGTTTTATGGGTTTTATGTTCAATCATGGTTGGTTCAAACATTTTAATGTGATAATTTAAGGTTTAGGAAGGTGATAGTTGATCAATTAAGGGCTAGTGTGTTTAGGTCAAAATTTTCCAAGTGTGTTAGCAATGTTGTATGGGAGACCTTGAGTAGGGCAAGATATGCCATTGATGAGAAGTTGGCTTGGGAGGGAGGTTGAAAGTGAAGATGATGTTTTCTTCATGCCACCAGAAAGCCCCCAAAGAAAAAATCCCAATTGTAATGTAATTTTAGATACCCAAGTTCATTTGGAAGTGAAGGGTGTTGTGCATGTTTATGTTGTTAAACAACTTACAGATTTAGAAATTGTTCATTCTTTAAGGTCTCCTACACCAGAGCTATCTAAATCAAAACAATCTTGGAAATTTGTTAAAGTCATAAAAATTGGGGGTAGAAAATCACCATTAGTACCCTCTAGATTTGGTCATAGTCGAGGAGAGAACCATAAATTATCCCACATTATGGAGATAATGTGAATGAGCAAATGACATCCACATTCAAGCGTCTACATCAACCTTTGCAAATTTGAATTCTAGGGGATAGCCAACCCCCTTCCACTTTTACAATCATCAAAGTTGAAATTCCATCAACTAAATTTGTTTTCTATTACTAAGACACAGTAGATGTTTTCATTTCTTGGCTATGTTTTGTTAGGTTTTTTGTTGGGTTTAAATGGGTTTTGTTTTTGGAATATAATTTGCTTAGCACATGGTGCTTTTATGAAATTTCTTTCAAAGCTCATGGCCATGGTTTCATATGCAGTTGATTAGTACTTAAAAGAAATGCTTAAAAAATGTAGCAAGTCCTTTTGATATGGTCCAAATAGTTACTTGTTGGCTCCTTGTACCTATTGGTGGTTATTTGGCTACTTTCAAAATCTATTGGCTGTTAGTAACAATAAGTTGTCTTTAGAGTTTACATGACCTATAGGTGGTGCTAAATGTCCCTAGTGGATTGTAGTTTCATTTCACTCTAAGGTATTAGGGTACTAGACATCCATTTGTTGTGGATGACAATTGGTTGTTTACTTTCAAGTTTGTTATTTATGGGTGAAGGTTAGTTGTCTACATTAGATGTTACTTGATATATGTTTTCAATACTTGTGTAATGTTATTGTGACTTAGAGGTTACTTTTGTGTGCAAGCAAGGTTTAGTCATATACTTGTTCATGCTAGTTTTCATTTTATGTTTACACGTATTAGTTGTGATGTTATTTCAACACAATGTGTAAGTAGCTAATTACTAGTGTTCCATACGTGTAGATTTAAAAATATATGTTATTGTTAGATGTAGTTAAGCTAGGTTGTTGTGTATAGTCTTTATGTATGTTAACCATATGTGATGAGTGCATGTAGGTGTATTGGTTACAAAGGATGGTGCAACCCCACTGTCTATTGAGAAACCATTTGGTTACGTGGACATTGAAAGAGGACTTGAAGCATTTGGGTAGACTTTTTTGCCACCCCAAAGTTGCCATCACCTAAGGAACAAAACCCACCCCTACCTTGCAAGTTATTAACATATTTCAAGAAATGGTGAAGGAGAATGAAGAGGCAAATTTGGAGGATGGGATAATTCAGCTGGGATGAATTAAAGGTCTTGCCATCTTCTGTAAATGTTGTTGAACCTAACATTGGGTTCAAGAAGCTACAAAAGAACCCCAAGAGGAGAACTTGGTGGCAATAGTCACATCAAACCTTGAAGCTACAAAACATGGCCAATAAGTGCCAAAGTTGAATAATCCACCTACCAACATATTGGTATCCTGGGAGGCACCAATGGAGAACATGGATTAGGCTTGTCACTCAAGCAATCCCCCAACAAATCTTAATTCTAACATAGTGCATTCGATTAATGTTCACAAAGAGAAACCTAATCTTAAGTGGAACATGTCATTTGGTGCACAAAGTAAACCTACACAAGAGATGGAGATTGCAACAAATCAAAGCAAAACTAACAAAACTATCAAAAGGAGGCCAAGTGGATATCAACTTCTAGAAGAATATGCACACAAGAAAATAGGAAAATGGGTACAAAATGGTTCATGTTAACAATCCAACAGTTTCACGAGGTTGTGAAAAAAACCTAGGCCAATCAAGTCCATGATGACATGGCTCATGCATAATTTAAGAGGTAAATAAGTTGTACTCCTTGATAGCCATCCCTCCTTCTGTTTCACTTCAGCATTGTTTTTTTCAATGGATGTGACATGTGGCTATTCACTTTTATTATGTGGTTGTTGTAGGATGGAGTCATTTTGTCTACATTTGACTCCAAAGATTACAAATTTGAGTTTGGTTATTATAGGATCCAGTCATGCAACAATTATTTATTTGTTAAGTATGGTTAATTTTGGGAGTATATAATATTTTGGGTACAATTACACGTAGTCAAAAAACCCATTTTGCAACTATTATGGTTTAACATGACTTTCAGGCTTTATAACAACAATATGATGACAGTTACATGATGTTACTTGTGTATACATAATGAATGTTTTTATTTTATTTAAGTTCTATTTGGAGGTTGTAGTTACAATAAAAGTTTTGTAGTAACCTGGGAAAATTTTACATTATTCAAGCTTTGAATGAACTAATAATTTCCATGATTTTCCTTGCAATTTTATTTTTTCAAGTGTTTCACAAATTGGATGTATTTTTGTAGGAAGACCAAAATACAATAAATCCTACATGTCTAATTTAAAAATAATTGCCACATGGTGTCTTTGATCATTTGTAGGTCCACATGTCTTTGAGAGCTATGTTTGGTTTTCATTTTTTAGTATGATAATTACACCTTACTTTGACTAAAATCATTGCGCTTTTTTATTGGGAATGTTTAGGATGTGGTTTTTGTAATTTAGTTAAAAAGTCTCATAAGCTAAATGTTCACAAGTAAGATAGCCCTAGTTATGGCTTATTCCAAAATAGTAAACCTAGTTTCTATTACTTGTATTATTAAGTTTGTAACAATTGTTATCCAATTTGTGCATTTTATTATTTGGTGTTGATGACTAGACCCATGGACCTTGAATACAAGCATATGATAATGTAGCTCAATCTTGTTGATTTGTTTTCCAAGATCAAATCAACAAATCAAATCAACAACTACACAATAGAAGTGAATATCTTACAAAATACTTATGCAAAGGATTGAAAATAAAATATTTTGTTTTCATTATTTTTGATTCTTGCATAGAAGTAGCTTGTGGCTGGTGTGTTTATATTTTTTAAACAAAAGGGATTGCATAGTACCTTTAGTTAAATGAAAATAGTTGTTCCAACTTCCAAATGTATGTACAAGCAATTTATGGTTTCAAACTTACATGCATTTAAAGCTAATTTATAACATACTATGAAATTACTATATGGAGTAGAAGTATTTATAACATGTTTAATGAAGTTGGATTGAATGAAGCGAAACTTTGTAATCCATGAAGTATACAAGCTTTAATTAAGGTATCTTACAACTGAATAGTTCAAGTAAATGACAATGTAAATTAGCTCTTCAAGTCATATTTGCATTCACAAAGTGTTGTGCAACTATAATTGTTAGATGTTGCAAAAAAATAAAAATAAAATGTATATGATTGTTCTAATATAAAATATGAAATGCACTTGAAATGTGTATTTTGTCAATCATGATCACCACTACTTTCAAGAAGGTAGGCAAAAATTGCTCTGATTAACTGGCATGGTTTACTAGATTTTGTGAAAGTATAGGCAGCATGTACACATATTACAATCCTAAAACAATCCAAAAAAATTACAACAAGTTTTAGGAAGCCCATGTTATGGTTTCAAGCACAAAATGATTAAATCCTTGTAATCCAAAATGCAAAACAAAATGTAGTTAGTCCAAAACCATGCTAATGATCCAGTTCAAAATCCAACTTTAGTAAACAATGCAAAACCTAGGTTTCAAAAGGCAATACATGTCCTACATCATCTTGGAATGGGTAGTAAGAAAAACACTTCAATTCTTTTATCGCAAGGTGTCTAATTTGGTGGATTTAAATGATTGGGCCAATGAGTTTTTTTTGGATGATCTCTAAGTTTTTTTGGCTTTTGCATTGTTTTACCATGCCCACATTTTTTGGTGGTCATCACTTTTGAAGATGGAACAACATTTAAATTCTCTTCATCCAAACTTGACAACATATCATCAAAGCAATGTACATAGGGCTTAAACAACCAACCTAGAAGCAATGTCCTTCACAGTCCCACACAAAGATGCATACAAACATTGAAATTTTCAAGTATTTGTAGGGTTTATGCTAGTATACATACCTTTTGACAGACTTAAAGGTTTAAGAGCTTTTAGATTCTCTTCTACCATCTTGTACTCCATGTTGATATACCATTGAAGATCAAATGTTGCACCACAATTGGACCTTTCACATTTGTCATTTGTGCGTGGAAACCCAGGCACCATGCATGGTATGTGCATTTGTAAGAAGCCACAACAATGCCATAAAAGGTGAAACATTTGGTTATAAATAGGGAAGGGGTGAAGGTTTAGAACCAGAGGTTTTGTGATCCTGTATCCGTGGTGCGTAACATGTTCAGAAGTAGTAAGTACTAGATTGCAATGTTTACTAGTTGTGTATGACAATAATGTTAAATGCATCATGTTACATTTGTTAAAATTTTTGAATTTTTTTTATTATAATTGACATTTGGTCTTTCTTCTCTTTAAACTCAATTAATGTTGTTTGGATAACTATAATTTTTTGGGACTTAACATCAATAAGGTGATACTACTTATTTGCTTTTAGAGTTCGTGGATTTCTCTTTTCATTAAAATACATCACCCTTGCGTCAATAATTTCTTTTCTTTCTGCACCAAGTGAGTCCATGCAGATTACAAATGGTGAAGAAATCCCTCTTGTAGCCCTAACTTTCTTTGTATGTTCATTGTTTACATTGGCCTTGTCCTTGTCCCCTTTTGCTCCCATGTTACAACCTTAACTTTGGGCTTGTGACTAGGGCGAAGGGGTTACAATGGTGCGGGCCAAAAGGAAGCCCACGAGTCACATCACATACTCCTGGGAGTGTAGGAAAATGTGAGGGAGTGAACCCTCACACTCCTGAGGCAACTCCCACTTTGGGAGATGGCGTTTCTGTGGACTCCTAAAACTTCAGAGAGCAATTTCAAGCATCAAAACTCAATGGCTTGTGATGTTCTTTATATCTTTGAAAATCTCTTGAAACGTATATGTTTAAAATGGGTTCAGATTGCTCATTTGGACATCTAAATTATAAGTTATGGCCAAAAGAAGGGTCGGGAATCAAACTGCCAGTTTGACTCCCGACCAGAAAAAGTCAAGAATCGACCCGATTTACTTATTTACAGACAACGTGCAACATATTGTTGGAAAGCTCTTCACAAGAGCTACAACTTTGCTTTAGACCGCACCTCAATCCAAGGTCTTCTCGCAAAGTTATGGGGCTCCAAAGTCGCAGGAGTCCCAATTGGCGCGATTTTGGGATTCCCACTCAGGAATCTTGGGAGACAAAAGCCATTTGGATGTGGGCCTCGTGAAGCGGTGCAGAGTATACTATAAGGGGGAAGGTGGTGGCTTCCCCCAAGTCCGGGCTATGGTGAGTCTTGTGTGTCTGTGTTGCTCGTGGCTCGTCCTAGCACCAAAATTATTCCAACTATGCACTAACCACCTTGTGTCAATTGTGTGCACGCCTGTGTGAGTGAATGAAGTTTGTCAACTCTTCTTAGTCCCATCCCGGAGTTCCAACACGCCCTTCTACCCCTCAAAGTGTTGTGAGTTAGGGAGCGTGCCCCAACTCCTCCCCCTTCCGCTGTTTTGTATTTGGACTCACTTTTGAGTCTTGCAAAGAGTTGGGAGTGCGTCATCCCATGCTTTGCACTTGAGTTGCATACAAAGCCCGATTCACATCCTCTCCTCCCTTTTAAAAAATAACTACCTTAGCAAAAGTCACCCCAATTGTGCCATTAGTGATTTTTTTCTTTTGATAAACAACTTCATATAGCTCTTGAACTCTTGCAACCACATTAGGATCACAACATATATCAAGCTTAAGCCCATTGGACCTTTTCCTTTTGCCAAATATGGCTTCATAATCACAACACTAACAATGTTATCATTAACCAACTTTTTTTCTGATATCCAATCCATGGTTAGGAAGTTTTGTTTTTGATTTGAGCCACTCCACATTACCTTCAACGAGTGTTTTCACCATATTGCTTGAAGAACTTCCAAATGTACAAGTGTTAATAAGCAGAACATTTAATATCCCAAACAATACACATAACTTTCATAGACATGGTCCCATTGAGAAAAACAAGTTTGTTTCTACTCCACAAATTTACACAAAAATTTAAAAATTGAAAATAATTTGAAAAAAAACTACCACTAAAAATACAAGGTTTTTGCTCCAATAAAGAGAATTCGAAACAAAAAAACAAATTGGAAACAAACTTAAAGATTGATGCACAAACCTTAAACTACTTTATCTTAGTAGGTGAACACCATGTGAAGTACCTTAAACCTAAACATGTGAAGTTAATCAACCTAACCCTTCATTAATTGAGGTTGGATGTATCACACTAGTTTTTTTCGTTTACACAACTTTGTGTACATGATCAATTATTGTACATGTATTAGGTCAAGTGTTTAAGAGTAATAATTATAAATTTAGAATTACTACTTGATCCATTCCTCAATAATGCAACTCCTTAGCCGTATTAAACACCAACCTAATTGAAATAATGCATCCTTAGCCAAGTAGCCTACCATATGAAACATGTTTAATTGGCCTATGGACCTAAACCCTCAAGTACTTACAATAGACCATAGTAATTTACCAAGGATCTTGTCAAAGCAAGATAATAATTTATATCCCTCATTATGCATTTATTCCAAATTCTAGGAAATTTAACAATAAGAGCTCATTTGGTTGGAATATTCTCAACCACAACATAAAAAATACAATTGTATACATGAAAAAATTTGAACCTTCAAATAGTTGGAAAGAAAGTAGTTCTTACCCATCTACTTACACATGAAGCTAAATTATGAAGGGTTGTTCTTTCATTGGTAAGCGCATGAATAAACATTATTGTGCCAAACTAAACCTTGGATCTAAGTTAATCTACAAAATTTGAGGGCCAAATCCCATTGGTTGAAGATTAAATTGTCATACACTTTTAACTAAACTAATTTGATTAGTTAGACAATTATCATCCAAGCAACAAACTAGATGACAGTTGAAGGCAAATTCAATGGCTAGACCTTTACAATAGAAGAAATGTTGTCCATTCTAACCATATTTTTGTGACTACTATGTGACTAATGTTCAAACCATTTAATTTTACAGTTAGCAATGTGTTAGTCCTACAGGTTCTTGTAGTTGCAATTTGTTATAATAACATATGTAACTATAGGAAAGGTTGAACCAAATTCTAGTTGTAGATGTGACTACAATTGATAACTAATATGATTTTCATTGAAAATGTAAATAAAAAGTGAACAATGCCATCCAATTTTGATTGCATTCATTGATGGGTGATAATGTAATTATTTTTGTAACTACAAATGAAAGGCTTTTTAACTACAATAGTACATTCTACCACATGAACAAATAAACATAGATTGCATATGGCAAATGTTACTATTTCAATTAGATTATTAACCCTTCAATGTACCCATCCATGGGTTTTCCATGATATAATATTTAATAGTTAATAGTTTGCTAGAAAATGCTATTATAACCTAGTTGCATTACACCAAGATGCAAATTAGTTCACTTTGGGTTTCACTAGATTTTGAATGAATTTGGACATTTTTACCATGGTGAAGTTGGTCAACGGGGACTAATTGTTTGAATTGGTTCATTAGTACCTAGTGAAACAAGGTTATTTTTAAATGAAATACAAATTTACCAAGCCATTTCACTTGATAATTAATTAACTAGGCAACATGGAAATTAATTAAATTTAAATTATTTATTGTAGAATATTATTGATAATTTTATGATTTTCAACCTATGAGTTATTAACATGTGTCACTACCTAGGCTAGGTTGGTTAAAAACCTAACTTAGGTACATAGGCAATCAACTTAGTACCTACTCTAAGGAATTACATAAGAAAATATTCGGTCAACTTACCATTATTGATCATGCACACACCACTTGTGAGGTTTGATCTTTTGACCTCTAGGATGGAGGTAAACATTCATACCATCAAGCCACCTCACTTGTTGTGATAATATGCTACATTACATTCTATTTATCAAATATTTCATTTAAAACATTACAAACACATAAATTTTGAAAATTTATATTTTATTGAGATTTTGTCCAAATGAAACGATTGAAGTTTTTTTTTAAAAGTTCAATAATGTTCATAATTACATTTATTTCCGAATGGGAAGCCTACTTTGAACCCAATTCCTATGGATTTAAACTTGGATGGAGCTGCCAAGATGCCGCCATTAAAGCCATATTCTTAGTTATTCGAGCCAAGCCTAAGTATGTTTTGAATGCAGACATTTCCAAATGTTTTAATTGCATCAACCACGAAGCCCTCTTAAACAAACTCAAAACTCTGCCTAGTCTAGCCAAACAGGTAAAAGCCTGGCTTAAAGCCGACATCATGACTAAATTGGGAAATAATCCTCAGTACATGGAAATCATAAATATGGGCACCTGTGGCATTATCTTCTTTCCACTGCTAGCCAACATTACTCTCCATGGGATGGAGACAGCTTTGAGGGAGTGGGCACTAAAAGCACACCCTAAAAAATCGACTCCGATACTGGTTAGATATGTCAACAACTTTGTTGTACTTCACCAATCCAGGGAGGTCATAGAACAGGCTCAGACATTCTTGGAGGAATGGTTAAAGTGCATGGGACTGAAATTGCACTCAAATAAGACCCAGATAGTCAACACCAGATCTGGGTTTCAATTTATAGGGTTCTCAATCAATCATATCTGGAAATGGGGCAGAGTGAAAACTTTAATAACTCCGTCTCGTGAGTCTCGTCGGAGATTTCTTGAAGAAATTCGACGGGCCATTCAACTTTCAAAAGGAAAGGCGGCCTATCAACTCATTGCAATCCTGGTACCCAAAATAGTAAAATGGGGCAACTACTTTAAATACTCTGAATGTAGCAATGTATTTCGAAGACTAGACCATGACATCTTTCAAAAGATCCGAGCATGGGTATACCGACGGCACCCAACATGGGGTCGTGATAAAATAAAACAAAAGTACTTCCCCAAAAATAAAAGCTGGATATTTTGGGGGAAAGCACACCAAGATAATTGGATTTTGTACGACTCTTACACAACGGCCTTTAAGGTCTAAAAAGAATATTACCTGGTCACACTGAGTTGGATAGCTAGCCATAAGCACATTGAGGTGGGACAAAATAAGGGCCCAATCAAACTACAAGCCGAGTGAGAAGAGAGCGCAACAGTAAAAAAATCTATATTTTTTCTTCTGTTCCGACTTCTCTGTCTTACTGTGCACTTTTGACGAAAATACCATCTACTGAAATCCAAGGCTCTAAATACAGTGGCCAAACCCCTAAAAAGGCTCTTGAGTACATTGCCTAAAGATATTAAGAAAGCACGAAGACATGGAAGTAGACCACATCAAAGTGGAATCTTTGAGTATTTATATAAAACAACCTTCAACTCCTAGACAAGCACTGCCATGTTGAAAATGAGCGGGGAGACGGAAAAATCCTGAGAGGAGCCGTACGTAACACTCTTGGCTATGATTACCGCACTTGCAATTTATTTGGATAGGTTCTACATGAGCGTAAACCTTCCAAAAAGTGTCTAAGTATTGAGCTAAAAGCTAAACATATTTTTTGTCAAAGCCATCAATGCATAGCATAGTCCCACGGCCAAATTTTCTTTTGAATATGATTATTTTTGGTTACTTTTGGCTATTGAAGGCTATTTCATTTTATGCTATTATTGGCAATTTTAGGCTGTTGTAGGTTATTTCATCTTAAGTTATTTTTGTTTATTATAGATTATTTCACCTTAAATCATTGTTGGAAATTTAAAAATCTAATATATGGCTATTGGTGGCTATTGGTTGCTCTTTTGTTAGGGTTATTAGTGGCTGTTAATGGTTATTAATAACTATTTTATTGGTGGTTAAATTACCATAAGCTTGTTAATGGCTATTTTATTGGTGGCTATTGGTGGCTACTATATTATAGGCCATTAGTGGTTATTTTATTGGTGGCTATTGATGGTTATTTCATTGGTGGTTATTAATGGCTATTTATTAATGGATATTGGTGGCTATTCTATTGGTGGTTATTGTTGGTTATTATAAATTAAAATACAAATATTGGTGGCTATTGTTGGATATTTTAGGTTATATTATCATAAGCTATTGGTAGTTTTTCTAAATTATTATTCATGTGCTATTACTGGCTATTTTACCTTAGGTCATTATGTTTTATTTTAAATTATTTTAAGTTATTGTACTTAAGATAAAATAACTTATAATAACATAAAGTAGAATGACCTAAAATATAATTGAAATAACATATATTATAATGAAATAACTTTAACTAAAGTGAAATCACTAAAATGCAGTGAACTTATTTCACTTTTAAGGTCCCATAATGATTTAGGTTAGTGAATTACACCCCACTTTTGTACTAGTGTTGGTTATAAACTAAGTTAGCTAAACTTAATAAGTTATGTTAAACCAAGTAGGCCTATGTACATTGGTAGCTTAACCTAACTTGCATATTTAATTAATTGGCTTAAATTATTTATAGATAATAGTAGGTTAGTTTATTAAGTGTAGTTAATAGGTTAGGCTATGAAGGTTACGCTTAGTTAGGCTAGGTAAGCTAGTACAACTAAAGGCATCCATGGTTAAGATTGCAACTGTGATTGTGATATTTACCAAGGTAGTTTTCTTGGTCGATGTAGTGCAACTATTACCAATTTTCTATATTAAAATATTCGTGGACCTCACTCCTCTACCTTCTTCATGATTCACAATGGCACAATTCAACTTGTTTAGTAGGGACCTACGCAAAATGTAGAATTGACATGTTGATCACATGTCCTTTAGAGGGGTCCATGACTTGTGCTAAGCTAGTGTAATGGAAATGTTATGAGTTAATAAAACATGGAAAGACACACAATGGGGATGATTATAAGGTGTTTTGGTTGTAATATAAGGAAACTACAACACATTAATTCTTTGAATACTTTAAGCTTAAGTTGTTTAGATTTATTCTTCACAACCATGTGGCTCGGTTTTAAAAGGAAACATTAATTATGTCTGTTGTGGATTTTGTAAAAAATTACACATTCCAGATGTATAATGAGATTCAAGAAATGCATTGGCATTCTTTTCAACTAACAATATTAAATCATATTTGCTACAGGTGGAATCCAACCTATATTGCCAACACAAATTGTGGTGAGAACAAACTACTTACCGAGTACCATTACTTTATATCAAATGATGTGGAGCATGACACACTTTTCGTGCAATATTGTTTTGAGCGGCATTAAACCCACCTTACTACATGTGGCATCTACCCTAATGAACACATAGTGTGGTCAAGTGGTTATGCCGCACAGTTCAAGTCTAGACAAACGTAGTATCACATTGTTAGGTAGTGCCACTAGTAGAAATCTGTGATTTTGCAACCAACGAACTAGTTGCGACTATTTGACATTTACAACTACTATTGATTATATTTACAACTACTGTTTGCATTTGAAGCTGCTTGCAACTACTCTATGACTAACTTACGACTAATGGATTATTTCATCCTTTCATTTGGATAGCTTTCATTACAATTTCCATCCAATAAGACCCCTCTACCTACCATTAGTTGCAAATGTCACCAAATGAGTCATAGCCCTGTGAATATTCCAAATGTATTATACATATTTTAGGCATAAGGGGTCCACAATTGTGTATTGAATGTATTCTACTCATTATTATATGGGTACATACTAAGATGGCCACATCTTTTGTGTTTGGCTAATCGAAATGTGCCACGTGTCTCAATATGAGCATTTTGAGAGTTTGAATCGCTATGTGTCACATGTCCCACTATTAGGGTTAGGGTTAGGGTTAGGGTTTAGGGTTCATCTGCTTTGTTCAATGTGCTATCTAGAATTCCCAAGAGTGCTTGTCAACAACAGATCGATCAACAAAACTCTACAATCACTGAGAAACACATGCACAAGGCAAAGAACTGCATATTCCAAAAGGAAAGTTACAAAATTGTGGGAACATTTTCCAAGGTTCAGCAATAGCAAAAGAACATTGTGCAACAAAAGGTGATTTTTAGGCCTTGACTACCAATTGATGCCAAAGAAGAAAATGTCTACAATGGCCTGGCTTGAGTGCTATCCCTTTTTCCTTGTCTGGGTTCCCGAATTCCAGAACACTCTGAGATTCTTGAAGACTCCAGGGCATAAGACTGCCCCCACATGTTCCTCTCTTGCAAAACCTTGAGCTCAGGTGATGCTTGATTGCGCATACCTGATCCTCCTATGTAGTTGCAAGACGAATGTTGGGCAAATTGAGTTTGTAGTTTGTGAGACTGGTACTTCCTACAATTTTTCAAGTCAGTCTGACCTATACTTGTTGGAAATTGCCTGTGCTTTGCAACTCTAACATACTCGGAGAAAAATGAACATGAAGTGCATGCAACTCTAACATACTCGGAGAAAAATCCAAAATCCGTGACAACATGGATTTTTAAGTTCGGCAGAAACAGCCACAAAACTCTTTTTGCCTGAAAGCCTAGGCCAATAGCTACTGTTTATGTAAACCCCGCCATTTCCTTGGCATTTCTTGTTTTAAGTTCGGCTTCAATAGCTACAAAACACATTATTCCTGAAAGCCCAAGCCAAAACCTATTGTTGGTGCAAACCCAGCCACTTCCTGGCATTTTTCCTTATTGTACTGGAGACATGGAAAGACTTCGCGTAGATCAGTCTTACAACCCATCCAAGCTATCGAGTGGCTTGAGTGCTAGACAATGCGAACATGAACTTGCATTGGCCGAGAACAATGGAGTTGTGGACATTGTTGAGACCCCGCAGCTGAACCCTTATGAACAAGCATGAGCTCAACGTATTGCTGAGCTCCAAGCACGACTAGCTCCACTAGAATGTCAGGCTGCTGAATTGTGAGCTTATAACATCCTCTCCTTACCTTTGCAAACACGTGTGGTTTTGAAATGTAGGTTTGTTGCAAACATGTGCGTTAATGTTTATGTATAGTAGACTTGTTCCACTGTAAGATCAGATGCAGGGAAGGTCGAAAATCTACATGTGTGGGTGGGACAATCCAAATAGCCTAGTACTTCCGTTAGGGTTTGTGTCACACAATGATTTGTTTGCATCATTAAGGCCAGTGCACTGCCCTCTCATGTTCTTGTTAGTCTAAAGTTTGTATCTTTCACACATTACTTGCACAGGAGTGGAGTTTGTATCTATCACAGTGCTAACCATAGTTCGAGTATTTCGAAATTGTGGCATTTGTTGTAGGTGGAAAACTCCACATAAGAAGAAGGTTAAGCAACATCTTGTGGATAGAATAACGTCACAACCACGTAGGAAGAGTGATAGGATTGGTGCAAGACCAATAGCAAGCATGGCAGAAGAGGGGGGATCGTCAATGTCTGCATCAAAAAGCGAATGTGACACCAGTACCAATCTGAAGATTAATCCAATAGCACTAGCTCTAAATGGCAACAACAAAATGTTCTGCTCAAAGAAGGGGTGCATTCATTGCAAAAGGCATATTCAACAGCCAAGGAAGTGAAAAACCTTGGCAATAAACGAATGGCAACAAGGACACCAGACCATGTTTAAAGCAAAATCTTTTTTTCATTGTTTCATGCAACTGGTTTGTTTTTGGAAGTTGTTGGTAGGTCAAGAACCAACGCTTGTCCAGATTAAGTGGTCAAGACTATTTACTTATTCCCTAACCAAGAGCAGAGTTCTCATTATCTTTGTTTTTGTTTCTTCTCGTATGGATGGTTTGAATATCTCTTCCGTGTTAGATTGTCTTCCTCCTTTTGTTAGACCAACCACCATCTCTGTCATCATTGTTGAACCATAGCCAATCCTCTCTGTACCCTAAACAAGCTGAGGAAAGTTGCCAAGCAGATTTGCTTGTTACAACCAGCCTTGCCTGAAGCCAACTTCCTCTTCACGGGAACTTTTCCTTGTTTTAGTAGCACACAACACCTCACCAACCTTCCAAACAATCAAAACCATTAAGGTTTTTACCCACAACTTTTAAAGTGCAACATGGATATGTTGCAACCACCAAGTGGGTTCAGCAAGTTGATAGTCGTGCCAGCCTGCATGCCTGCTCGGATGTAACCCACAGAACCAGGAATGCAAAATGCAAATGCTGCAATTTAAAGAAGACAATTGACATAGGAGTCAGGATGAGTCCAGTTGAACTCAAGAAGGCTGCCATAAATACGGTTCGCAACTCCCAGATACAGAGCTTCAGAATCAGGGCTCAAGGGAAACCCTTCCAATTCACCAAAGAGTTTAATCTCTTGTCACTTTGCATAGTCTTGCTTGGTGTCCAACACATGCTTCAAGTCTGCAGGCTCAGCCATAGCCAAAAAACACCCCTCAGAAGTAAAGCAAAGGGAGTGAATAGCACCAATGTATCCCTTTACAAATGCTAGTGAGGACGCAAGGTTTTGAATGTCCCACAGACAACAGGTTGTATCTTGGTTCAGTGTCACAAAAACCTAACCATTTGGGTGCCATGTTGATGCAAATGAATAGTCTAAGTGGCCCTTCAAAGTTGCAATGACCTGCAATTTTCAACACAACCTTTTTGTAGGTTTCTGTTATGGGACTCTGCTTATAAGGACCATAACTTTCAAGCAGCCCATCTACTGAGCTACTTATCCTCCTTTTGTAACCAGCTTGCTTCCTTGCACAAAAGATGATGGGGTTGTATATATATTGCCAACAGAAACAAAAGTAAACAGTGCTTCCAAACCATATGAATGATAAAGCTAATCATTTTGCCTTGGTCTTTTTGTGTATGTTTTGTTATTTTTAATTTCTGTCTTCTCGGTACTCTATCTGTTATGTTCTTTATTTCATGGTGTATGAAGATGCTTTGAATTGAGGGGGTCCTATGGCTACGTGCCTTATGTCCTGAAACACTTTTGGTAGGTCCTCACCCTAAGTGCATGAAGGTGTTGGTGGTCTTGTGCTTTAAGCTTCTCTGCACAAGGTGTGATGGATTGTTGTTTTGTATTTCTGAGCAAGTTCAATAATAAAACTACAGAAATATGGTCATTCTACTGGAAGTGCATTAGTTTTTTATGGACACAATTACACATTGCACATGGACACCTTTTGGTTTGAACAGATTGCTCATTCACTGGTTGTAGTTGAGTTGTTGTGGTGTTTGAATTAAGAGTCATGATTTCTCCTTGTGATCCTAGTATTTCTTCAAGTGTGGCATCTCATATTGGTTATACAAGGTTTTGTAGTATGTTGAACTCAGGAACTCTTAAGCTTGTTGTAGCTCGATCAAGGATGCTTTTGACTTGATCAGTTATATCTCTTGAGTGCTAGCCAACATCAGGACCAAGCCTTCCTGTTGCTTCCAGAAAGTCAATGGAAACTCAAGATTTTCATATGTTTTCAAATTTTTGACATGGGATTAAGTACCATGGTTGGGCGCAGAGAGCAAATTCAAAGAAAGGTTGTACAACTAGTCCTTCACAATGTGGTCAAAGGGGGGTGAAAAGTTGCACTTACAGCAGGCAGAAGAATATTGCAGGCCTAATGCACAAGGTGGGCAACTATGGAAATTAGTTGATAGACAAGCAGAGTGTATGCCACCACTTGGGCAGTGTGGACACATGGGGCAATGGGCAGGGGGACAATCAAACTGCCCACCACCACCACATGGGCACTATAAGCAGCAAGGGCAGTGGGTTGCTAGCCACCAAGGACAGTGGAATAACTATTGTGAAGGGATGGCAACAAACCACCATGGCCATGCAAATTGGGATGGGCCTGGTGGTTGTTGTAGGGGTTCCATACAAGCCGGATGGGCTAGTGGGTTTGGTGTATATGAAACTAACATTCAAGGGGAAAAAATGCCTGCAACCACAGAGGATCTACAAGAACCATTTAGTCGGTCAAATGCTGCCACTAGAACACAACAACAGGTGGCAAAAAAGACCATAGAATTTGAGGTAGAAGAGCGGAAGAAGAAAGGAATGCCACCTCACAAAGTGGAGGTGACAAAGCATGGCAAAATTGATGGGTCATGCGATGGTAAAAATGACTGGGATAATGCAATGTGGGGTCTTGCACCTCGTATCTTAAATATGGCTGTTGTTAAAGTGGGCGAACAAAACCCAGTGGACATGGCTGAGCTCCGTAGGCAACTTGATGATTTATTTGAATATATCCATCATGAGTTGAGTGCCCGTGGCTTTAGGGATTGTGTCAGACGATTCATGAAGAATGAAAGATCCTGTCTTAAAAAACGGTATCAAAAGGATGGGTAGACTGCATGCCCTCTTGGTGTGGATGCTGACTAGTGGGCAGCACTTGTTAAATATTGGGAAGAACGCAACACACAAAAAAAGACCTCCCAATTAACAAGTGCAAGAGGTGCAGTCACAAAATTAAGCAAATATGGTCGTGGTGGAAAAGCTGGTATTGAAGCCAAATTGGTATGTGTTTGTTTAAACTTGATTTTTTTGCCTCTGAAGATGTGTATACATTGTTGACAATATGCATATGAGTCATAGAATATATAATTCCATACCCCTAGAGCTCTATGGATGCATTTTTTGGGGTTGAAGAAAAAGCATGTGCGGCAAAGTCCATCATTATTTGAGGTGGTAGCTGCAGAGGTAGCGTAAGTTGGCCCAAATGGAAACCCAGTGAGTTCCCACATATGCATATGGATACATTCTTGTAGTTGTATTAGGGGATAAATTACAAAAAATCTTAAATTAGTGAAATTAGTGATGAAATTCTATAATCAATGATGTTTGTTGAACTAGGTTGTAATTATGTTGGGGAATGTATGCAAATTTGGTAGGTTTCTAGTTCAACCATTCTCTCCTCACGAATTGCAACAATTAAAACAAAGTTACCATAAATCCTAGAGGCATGCAACTCAAATGCTCGGGGAATTGAACAATTGAATGCTCATGTGGAGTTGTTCACGACAAAATTGTTGACATAGTCAAATGCAGGAGTGTTAGGTGCAAGTTTGACAAGTCAAGGAAACATTGCAGGAACTACTGAACTTGCCACACACACCGTAGACGTGCAAACAGCCACAAAGTGTACAAAGCTTGGGGAGGGGCATGGTATTGAATGCCCTATAGAAATGCAACCATCCATAAAGCCTACTGGAGTTTTGGAAGGGCATGCCATTGAAGACAAGGGTAGAACTAGACATGGGGATATTGGCCATATTACAAAGGTGCACATTTGAACTTTCCTTCACTGATGAAAATTAGACATCACTATAATAGAATGATGTGGCATGCCAAAACTAGACAATAGTCAACATTTACAAATATGTGGATTGAAGGAATTTGGGGGGGGGGGGGGGGGATTTGGGTGGATTTTAGGCTAAAAAGA
Organism: Sphagnum tenellum; assembly: GCA_963921925.1. Lineage (NCBI taxonomy): Eukaryota > Viridiplantae > Streptophyta > Sphagnopsida > Sphagnales > Sphagnaceae > Sphagnum > Sphagnum tenellum. The sequence goes on from OY998142.1 coordinate 8,877,088, forward strand.
AGAAGACCACACTTGCAGCACAAGTTGGTGTTAGCACTCGGGCACGGTCTGCTACAAGTAAGGTCACACACACACAGAAACAGGTGAGATCTGAAAAAGTTGATGCTATGTGTGGCAAAAGTCTAGTCAGAATAGTCACAAAAGGTTAAATTCTATAACTATGCCTTGATCCAAGTCTATTGTAGAAATAGTGAACGTGTTGATTTGGGTGTGCAATTTCAGGTAGGGGATTCAGTTGCATTGATAGATCCTACCAGAGAGGACCTTATTGCAACAGGTATGATATCAGGGATTGGTGGGCAAACATGTTTCCACCATGGCACCCCTATTGAAGATGGGTGGTTTCGGGTGCAACTGATTGAAATCATGGTAGGCAAAGGTTTCACTCCATTGCTAATCACAAATTTGGAAGATGATCCACCACACTTGATGTTGAAAGATGTGATGGGCACCAATTTGGTATGGAAAGGCCAATTTTTGCAAAAAAAGTAGTGAGTAGTTGTTGTAAACTATTGTCCTTGCTATTAGGGATTTTTTATTGGGTTTCATACTAATGTAAGGGAATTTTGGTGTATTTCACTCATCACAAGGACATAGCTTGGATGATTGAAATATTTTTCCTCTTCAAGTACATTTTATCAGCCTCAAGTCCTAGTTGGCTGCATGTGCTTTGTTTTTTACTTGGGAGGTTGCGACTTTGCTATGATATAATATGTATTTAATCAATTTAATTTACACTCAAGGCCTTCTCTGGTTCCATCTTATTTTGAAATGTGATTAGCAACCCTAGTTAGCACTTACTATTGGTTGTCCATGCACAAGTTGGTAGTCTCATCAGAATGAGATGTGTCCAGAGAAGGTGGAATGAGCTGATTGCCAACTTGTGCAGCTTTGCAAAACATCATGAAAATATTCTCCTCATTCAACATGGTTCATGCTTTTCACAAGGCAGATGTCATGCTTCCTGGCTTATGATATCAACTGCAATAAGTGGCATCGGGTGTCTGTCCCCAGTACACCATTTCTTCTCAACCGGTTGCCTTTGTCAACAGACAGTGGACTGGTCTGTTATAGGCGGCGCTTTGTTGCTCATAAACGTCAGCAACAGGAGCCAATTTAGCTCCTTGTGTGTAACCCTCTTACAGGTTCTTCCCGACAGCTACCCTCCCTCAATGCAAAGAAAATTGAGGTACTGGGCATGGTTTGTGGTCTCGAGGCTGATGGTGCTACATACAGAATATTGCCGATACATTGTTGCAGCCATAGGAGTGTTCCAGAATGGAACAAATTTATCCTAAAACACATAGATGCCATACACTGTCAATCCTCACATTTGGATGTGAGTAACCGGTCTTTTCTACATTCACTTTTCTTTGACATGAACATGAAGACTAGTCTGGTTAAATGAACAGTTGCAGTGTCTTGTTGAGACCCTGAAGGCATATGGTGGATGTCAGATTGTGGAAATTTTGAATGCAGGTTGTAAATGGGCCTGAGGTTCTGAGCAAATTTGTGGGAGAGACTGAGAAAAATGTTCGAGACCTCTTTGCAGATGCTGAAAATGATCAGAAGACTTGGGGTGAGTTGTTTACACATCTCCCTTTTGTGATACCCATGAGACGTAGTTAAAAAGTTCTCTGGAAGATGCATGTTAGCCTCAAGGTTTTGTGTGCACACTGGCCTTGAACAGTCCAGGTCAAGAACAAGGTGAGTGTACATTTTTGGGTCACAAAAGTGTGCGCTACAAGGATATTTCCTAATTATTCACAGGTATGTCAATGGGGGATCTTAAGTTTGAAAATCAACAATGCTTGAAGCCTTGGTTGGGAGATTCCGGAACTGCAACTTGACCATATCACAGCTTGTGGAAGCTGCCATGTTCAACATGAATCAGGCACTGTAATGTGCTTGTGATAGCCGAATGCCACTAATTCCATCTTGACATTCTCTGAAATTATGTTTTTGTGGGTTGTAGGTGACCAGAATGATTTACATATCATGATCTTTGATGAGATTGATGCCATTTGCAAGGTATGTCCTTCTGGAGCCATTTTGCAGTCTTGAAATTATGGTTTTGTTACAGCAATCACTTCCTGGTTAGCACCTCTGTAGTTTGAAGCTCCTGATCTCCTACTCAGATGCAATGAGTTATTTTCCCCCAGATAATACAATCCAAGTCCCTAATTTTGTGCAATGCCAGGATTGCATAACACTAGTAAATGTATAGCATGGTTTTCTTGGACGTTGTCCTGACCAAATTATGTGAATGTTGGTTTCTGGGGCTGGGTAAAGTTTCCAACCCCTCTATCAGTAGTAACATTGGCATCATGGTTCTGGTTGGTGTTTTGGACATATTACAAGTCATAGAGTTGAGAGTCAATTGTTGGTACTCATTCCCCTACATAGTTGGTGATTTTGAGGATCTTGTTGCCAAAACTGATGTGCACATTTCTTTGGGACACAGACTAGAGGTTCTACAAGGGATGGAACAGGAGTGCATGACAGCATTGTCAATCAGCTGCTTACAAAGGTACACACATAATGTGGACATGTGTTACCATTGCTACACTATAGGAGACCCCTAGGTCAGTTAGAAATCTTCAAGTGCTGGTTGTTCAGGTCTTCTTAATCCTGAGCTCAAACTTGCTAATTTTAAGGCAGAGTGTTCAAATCTTGGAATTGCTGGACAGATTGATGGTGTTGAAGCCTTCAACAACATTTTGCTCATTGGAATGACAAACAGAAAGGACCTCCTTGATGAGGCTCTGTTATGGTAAGTATGCTTATTTGAGTTTTCATTTCTCATGGATAGAGACTCTACAGCATTACTGTTGTGCAATAGGATAGCTGTATGTTGAATGGAAAAGGGATGGGCATCCACATGAATTCAAAGATGTTATTGCTTTGTAGAGCAACATTGGGTTTTGGTTTGACCCTATATTTTGTTGCAGGCCAGGTCGTATGGAAGTGCAAATTGAGATTGGACTGCCAGATGAGAAAGGGCGGTTCCAGATCCTGAGCATCCATTCTAACAAGATGAAAGAGAACTCATTTCTCAGTGCTGATGTTGACTTAAAAGAACTTGGTAGACTCCTCTGTTGGTCAATCTGGCAATTTTGTCTGGGTTGAAATTTCAATGCATTTGTTTCATTAACTACAGGTGGTTTGTTTCATCTAGCACACTGTTAAGGAATTATTAGACCAAATTGAAGCTAGTTCAATCAAGCTGATGCTTTCTTCAGAGGCCTCTATACTTGTGCAGTTGCTGTTTAAGAAGTGGTGAGCTGGTTATGAAGCATTCTGGTTTGTGCAGCATCAAAAACAAAGAATTTCAGTGGAGCAAAGTTGGAAGGGTTGGTTAAAAGCGCAACATCTTTTGCTCTCAATAGGTTTTGTAACTTTCAAGTGACATCCTTTTCTATTTTGGGAAATTTAGATTTTGGCAAAATCAAGAATGCGTTCCCAAGCCTATCTTGCTCTAGCTTAGCAGTACCAGCAACAACCCAGTCAACTGAAATTAGAAGCAGACCAGTCCATGCTACCTTTACCACACCTCTCATGTGTTAAGCTAGTTGGTTGCCTGGATTATACACTAAGTCTGACAATGTAAAGAAGCAAGTAATCAAGAGTTGCAGACACTCTTGAATTCATGGTTGCTTTTTGTTCTACTAAGCCCAGTTCCTGCTTTGTGATTGCTTCAGGCAAGTGAGTGCTACAGACCTTTCAAGGGAAATAGTTGAGGACAACATCAAAGTGACCATGGATGATTTCATGTCAGCTCTCAATGAGGTGAAACTTGCATTTGGTGCAGCCATCAACACTCTCAAGATGCGCAGGTTCATCTTTCCTGACTGTTTTCAAACAAATTGCTTTCAGATTGGTTTTGTGTCTAACAGCCAGTAAAGATTTTATTGCTTACGGGCATTCTCATTTGTCTTGGGGGGATGTCGTGTAAACACTGCAGCACTGTACTTTAGCAGGATTACTCATTCAGTTTGGGCATTACAGATTGAATGGGATGCTGGATTGTGGAGAGAGACATGCACATATTCAAAGAACAGTCATGACTTTTGTGGAGCAAGTATCATTCAAAGTGAGAGAACACCTCTGCTCACTTGCCTCCTTGAAGGACCTGGTGGCAGGTACATATTATTTCTTGGGTGCAGTCCTCTCAATGCATTATGAGAGGTTGCAAGAGTTCCATGCTAAGGGCAGTTGCTATGAGTTCTGTGCTGGTGCTTTTGCTCAGAAAATGCTTGAAGCATCAAGGACAGAGTCATGCTTCAAATGTGTTTTCTCCTTCCTTCATCTTTCATAATGAACAAGTTGCAAATATCCATATGTGAAGAGGCATTTCTGCTTGTTTGACTTGCTTCATGCAATTAGAGTAAGTGGCAATGATTTTCAGTTTCAGCATAAGAAGTAACATGTATACTGTCACATGTTTTTTACTTGCCTGTAGTGGTAAGACAACATTGGCAGCAACTATTGGAATTGAAAGTGGTTTTCCATTCATTAAAATTGTAAGCTCAACTTTATCTATGTTTATGCTCCATTGTTGAGGTCTAGGCTGCTCTCTTTCCTGCTTCTTTCAACCTTGGCTTGGTTTGTATCTTTTCCATGTGAGATTTGTGTGTGTGCTTGGTCTGATAAAGCAGGAAAAGACTTTCCTTCTTTGTGCTCACAGGTGTCTAACTGGGTACTTGTCTTTGACTATGAAGATGTCTCATATCTTCAGCTGCAATTTCATATGTTTGTCCAATGCTCTACATTCACAAGTCTACAGTGGAAACATCTTTGATAAGCTGTTTGTGTTCATCTTTGTGCAGGCTCTGCTTTCCGTGCTCTGTCTAGAGCAGCACAATGCTCTCAATGCATTTCAATGGACACTTCAGAGAACACGGGAGAGTTTGAGAACCCTGCATCAACCCATACACCCCAGAATTATACCTGTTCCACCCTCACATCAGGTGGCTCAAGAAAAGCACAGGCAGTTTCCAACAAGTATAGGTCAGGCTGACTTGAAAAACTGTAGGAAGTACCAGTCTCACAGACTACAAACTCAATTTGCCCAACATTCATCTTGCAACTACATAGGAGGATCACGTATGCGCAATCAAGCATCACCTGAGCTCAAGGTTTTGCAAGAGAGGAACATGTGGGGGCAGTCTTATGCCCTGGAGTCTTCAAGAATCTCAGAGTGTTCTGGAATTCGGGAACCCAGACAAGGAAAAAGGGATAGCACTCAAGCTAGGCCACTCCTTACCCACACGATCAGGAAAAACAAAATATATACAAAATGATGCCTTGTATATATAATGTATATACTGGCCCCATCGGATGAAACCGTATATACTACATTTAGGCTCCATCCACCATTTGATGACGTCATGCTGATGTAATTAGTTTTTGCGATTATTTGTCGTTTGCGACTAACAGCAAAATAGTTGTAAAATGTCACTTTTGACTAAAAATTAGTCGTAAACACTTGTTGTAAATCAAGGGATTTCTACTAGTGTGCTAACCCTAGGAGCATATTCCAAATTATTTTGATTTTAAGTGAATAAGGATCTAGGTCCATATGGCTTTGAATGATTACACCTTGGTTTTTGGTGCTAATCCAAAACAAGGGATGTGGTGCACCTACGTAATGGTTGCAGGATGGTCTGCTCCTATTTTGGGTCAAGGCACAATAAAGGGGTGCATGATGGTGTTGGAGTTATTTTTAAGCAGGAAATCAGAAAGTAACAACTCAATATGGATGGAAGGAGATTTCAATGTGCTATTGATGTGGTGTCATTTTGTGAAAAGAGACAAATGGAGGAACATCTTACATACCCTAATGCAAAATTGCCCACTTCTTCCATCTGGTTAAACCTGATGATGTGGACAGAAGTGCAATGAAGGATCACAAAAACATCACAAGAATTTGCTCCCTACATTCAATAGCTTCAATATCCCTTAGAGATGTCACTTTGTTAAAATTGAGAGACCTTACATGTTTTTGTCTTGAATGCGTGGATGATAACCTAGATTTATGTGAGAATAGAGTGCATGTGGAGCCATGGAAGTTAAATAATTTAGAGCCTATAAACCTCACATAGGTTAATTCTAATTTCAACATATTTGTTCTTGAACTTGCATTGACTACTTTACAATTTCAATGTTAGCATGCATCATGATTAGTTAGGTTTTAGATGTCCCAAATTTATTCACCATCCATTGATGCTGGTGGCTTTATATATAATGTTTTGACAAGTTCGAAACATCGTGCAAGACATGGATAACTCCAATCCAAACTTTCATGATTCAAATACAAATGATGAGGGTTTTGAAAGTGAAGTAGCAAAGGTGGAGGTGGGCAATAACTTTGTAATTATATTTAATGAACTAGAGAATGGTGACCCATTCTATGTGATATTATGTGATCAGGCATGACATGAATGCGAAGCGACATTTGAAAATGATTGGGGAAACAATTAGTATGTAGGTGAGATGCTTTTACGCAGTGTATGGTACCATTATGTACTAGGTCAATGAGGTTGGAACACTTCTTATAGGTTACTTCATGATGCTTCTCCAACATTTGCATATTCCCACCTAGTTCTAAAATCCAAATTTGCAATGTTGTCTACTACCACAAGGAAGGGGAACCTGTGGTTTTCAATGCCCTCAGAGGTTAGGGAAAGTCTAATAACTATAATAGAAGAGTGACAACATTATAATGAACTTTGAATTATTAAAAGATATTTTGTACTACAAGGATGCATGATCAAATTTAAATCCATCTTTAATTTTTTTGTGCAAGTTAGTACCCATGTTTTGAATTTCAGCTTTTGCACCTTTGTGGTATGTATCAAATGTTCAACATGGGAATACAACTTTTTCTACTGAGTCCATGTTTATAAGGTGCATTTGACCTAGGTGATTATGCAACATAAATTTTGACCATGATCAATCTAGGCTATGTTGATATGGTGATTGTGTCCTCGTGTTCTTTATAGAAAGTTATTTAAAGATGTAGATTTTTGCATAATTATATTTCCTTATTGTTTTGAGTCCCAAAGTATTGTAATTTTTCTATGTGAACTAATGAGTTGATGAAATGAATCTAAAGCTTAATGGTAGCTAATCAAGGGGTATCCATTTTGGATGTCTTGGGAAATTGTTAGTATGTTGTAGACATCAAGAAGTTTGTAAAAATAGTCTATTCAATTCCAAGAGTTCAATTGGAAGACTCAAAGGTCGTAAAAGGAATCATCTTCAACAAGGAACATCTCAGATGGTTATGAAGATCAATCCCTTACCAATGGAAATCCATGGAGCTAAACCTATCTCTCATGCCCTACCCTAGTCCCTTCCAAGTTTAATATCAATGTTTTCTTAGCCCTTATTTATTATTTTCATTAGTTGAATGTAATATATATTTTTAGTTGCCTAGATGGACTTGGATGCCCAAACAAGAGTGTTAGAGCAAGTACTAATGGTTTAAATTATTCATCTATTTTCTTGTGTTGTTTAGAAGTGATGAACATATCAAAATTAATAGTTGTGACAACAATTAATTTGTAGGAAGGCCATGAAAGACACCATTGCCCCAAGCTAAAGGTAAACACATTTTTGGTCCAAAATCAAAATTCACTTTGCTACTAATCCACATATAACTTTAATGTTTTACACAAAATTAGCTACTGTCTATACAAGTTTGTGAAAATTATAGGCAAAAATTCAAATTTGCACTATGCAAATGCTTAATTCAGAGAGTTGGCACATAATGTTTTATTTTGTTAAGAATGCATTAAATCTTTAGGTTTTCTCAAGATTATGTTTCAAGTTGGGAAGGACCTAAAGACATCAATATGGGAGCTTATGAACTACTCAACATTGTAAATAATATCCAACTTCTCTTAAACAAGCCCTAAAACCTTGAACCATTGATTTTAAAAATTGGATTACAATTTAACCAAATATTCCCAAAGTTGCACAAGAAACCCAGTCCCAAGGTTTTTTTAAAACATTTTTTTCCATTTTTTGATATCATGTGTAAGCAATTATCCAAATGCAATTGGAGTAAACAACATGGTCTTCAAAACTAGTATGCATTCAAATCTTGGGATCCATCATGATTTAGGTACCATATAATGTTGTAAAAAGAATCTCAATTTAGCCCATTTAATATATATATATAAAAAATTTAATGATGTAAAAAGGATTTCAATTTAACCCATCTAATATATAAAAGACAATAAGAATTTAATGACATATAAAGAATCTCAATTTAGCCCATCTAGTCCCTTACTTAGGTTAATATCATTTCAACATTATTATGTCAAATACACAAATCCTCCCAATTAAGTATTAGGTTCTTAAGAATTTGTACACAAAAGTGTCTACTTTGGAGCAATATAAAGTTTAATGTGTAGCTACTTCACCTTCCAAATTTTTTACAAAAGAGCATTAACGTTAGAAGAAATTTGAAAATCAATGACTAAATTTGTGACTCATTTATAGTTGTAATGGACACATGTGATTAAAAATAGCCTAGTTGCCTTGGACAAATGCTATAAGATAGTTAGTCACAAAAGACATGACATGGCCATGAAATTGAAAGTGTAGTCACAAACCTTACAACTAGGCCAAAATTTCTCATCCATTGCCATGGATGATCCTTAATATGATGTGGAACCACAATTTGTGATTGCATTTGCAACTAAATTTGGGATAGCCACATGCTACCAAATGTGTCATTGATGGGTGGTTAGGATTTAACCACATGGTAATTTAAAGAGCCAATGGCCATAAAACACGTGGCAAATTTCCATTTGCTCAAAAAAATAAATAAAAATAAAAATAAAATAATAATAATCTATCCTAGGCTAAACTATAATAAGCAACCTATTCTAAATTAGGGTAGGGTAGAATAAGTTAGTAGCATAGGCTAAATAAGTAGGTAGGATCTTATTTATTTTGCTAGGGATGAGCCTTTTGATTGGTTCATCCTGAATGGCACATGCATTCTGTTTATAGTGCATAGCATGAATATAATCCATTCCTTCACCTAGTTATATACTTTACAAGTTTAAAGTTGTTGAAAAAAGATATGGGACAATTTTGATGAAAGGGAAACACTACAACACTATCACATCCTTTGTCCCATGCAAAAACATTATCATATATCCACACAATAGAATATTTATTGTTTTCGTTAAATATTTACTACCTATCCTACTTATTACATATTACCTTGGTTACATACCTACTATCTATTACCTAACCTACCTAATTAATTATTATTATTGTTGTTATAAAAAATCATATATCCACATCATAAAATATTTATAATTTAACTTACCTACTACTACTTATCTTACTTATCACATACTACCTAGGCTGCATACTTACTATCTACTACTTAATCTATATAATAAATTAATATCCTAGCCTACATGTCATAAATTAATTGTTTAATATAGCTAATTAATTAATCAATTAATAAAAAAACACTATGACATATACACAAAATAAAATACTTACCTACCTACTACCTACTAATAATTATCTTACTTATTACATACTACCTAGGTTACATACCTAATATCTATTACCTAGCCTACCTAATATATTAATTACCTACCTTACATTTAATAAATTATGTTTTTAACATAACTAATTATTTTATCAATTAATACAAAAACATTATGACATATTCACAAAATAAAATACCTCTTGCTTAACTTACCTACCAACCTACTACCTACTAGTACTTATCCTAGTTATTACATACTACCTAGCCTAATTAATTAATTGATTAAGTACCTAATCTAATTATTTAATTAATTAATATGAAAACATGATCACATATTCACACAATAAATTAATAAACCTACCTACTACCTAGTTTACTTATTAATTAATGACCTAGCCTACCAGCTACCTACCTTCCTCTCAATTTCATTGAACTTATGCTCGGTGCTAAATAACTCATTCACAAATGTTTTAGCAAATGATTGACAAATTTTCCACCTAGGGATCCTATAGGGTGCATCAATAGATGAAAGTCTAGTTATTTCAAGCATGGCACATGGGGGTGTAAGTTGGTCATTTTGGCAAGATTTTGCTTCCAACAATACAACACGTGATTTCCACTTATGTTCCCTTTCCTTTTCTAGCTTGCACATAATGCAAAACATAGTTCAATATACATGTGAAAACTAAATGTAATCAATTTGCAACTTCCAATAATTCATTTTTAGTTGGTGCCCACAAATGTGACATGATGTTGAAAGGGAAATTTTACCATTCCCTTCTCTTTTCTTGGGTAGCCTCTCATGTTACTTTTCTTTCCAACCTTTGTGCCTCCTTTTCAACATAGGTTGTTTTCTTATTCCTCATATTGCCCATTTGTACAACCCCTATACCATGCCAATTTGCGCATATTCAACTACAAAACGAAAGGTATGTACACAAAGTGTATAAATCTTTCAAAAAACAAGTTATTGTATGTGTATGTAAACATAAACACATGTATGTTTTCCTAAAGAGTTGGTACAATATTTATATTACCTATAATGCACATCTTTCAATGATATTACTTTTGTTCTTGAAAAGAGAATTCTAGTATAATAAACACCTCTTTTTAGATAAGATTATGCATTTGATGTCTAGATTTTTGGTGAGCAAAACCATGCCATGATTTGAGTGAAAACATGAACTCACCCATTTGACAAGCATATATGAAAAGTTGATCAAGAGATATGGATCATGAATAGTTCCAGTTCATTTTGGTAGGTATGTGCCTTGTGAGGTTTTTCCTTGGGCACTAGCATTCAAGCTTAAAGATCATTATTCTAAGAACAATTAGAGCCATTCACACATCACTAAATATTTGAAACCAAAATTCGTTCAAGTTTCCCTAAAATGCACAAATAACGATCTATTAGACTTGTACTTTCTGAAGCAAAACCAAAGTGTAAACTTCATAATGGAGTTTAGACTTAATTCATTTGTTGTGTAAAACACCTATAATATGTCTAACACCCACCACTTGGGAACTTGCAAAATTCATTGAAACCTTTTCCCCAAGCTAATATAGACACCAAAGGAGGTTAGGTTAACCTTTACATATGTGGGAATTAGACATTCAATCCAAGACTTTGACCATTGTGATGCCACAATTATAGGTTTGCTGACCTAATTAAGCATGAAAAGTAGAATATTGCACCGACCTTTTCCATGTAAAAATTGCGAATGTGATGTTCATCAACCCTAAAAGATGGCCCAACAATCATTCACAAATGGTCCTTGTACTAACACCATGGATTTGCACCACATTTTCCATTTGAGAATTTGAATTTGGAGCACAAGTGAACTTTGAGAAAAAAGTTGTTAATTATAACAAAATATGCACATGATTCATTTCTTCTCTCACATCAGTCAACATTCTTTTCACAACATGCATATATATGCACATTTAGTCTTTCACCCTCCAACACCTTAGGGTTTAGGGTTTTGCATAATGAAATCAAATTCTCTTCAACATAGGTTCTGAATGAACATAGCACAAGTAGTGGAAAAATTGCACAACTATTACATTGTTGGTTGGACAAAAACACATTTAGATAGATTAAACTTCATAGTCCTTAAAATTAAATACCAAACAGTAATAATACCCAAAAAAGTTGAGATATGCAAATTCAGCCCACTTGAGTCTCTTGAGTCTTATAATGAGTTTTGCAACTGTTTGTTAAGTTTGCTCCCTCCAAAATGATTACACAATGGACATTACTAGCCCTTAGGCTCTTGATCATAATCATTCATCCATTCATCAAAGCTATAGGATTCAAAACTTCTATTTTCATACTTCACTTTTCTATCTTCTTCCATAAAATATTCTATATCTTAGCAAGATGTACATTGTAGGTGAACCAAGATTCATTTCTATCTACTAGTTTCCTCTGAGCCTTGTTCATTAGATTTAAACTAAAGAACAATGTAATTTGATCTTTCCATGGAGAGATTTTCAAAATAGAGGGCCAAATGTTTTCTAACAACAAATCATTGGGCAAGTCATTCAAAAATTATCCCATTGCAACTTCATCACCTTAACAACATTTGCACACACTCTCAGCAAGCACATTTGCTTTTAACCTCCTCCAAAGTTGCAAGCTCATTGGAAGTTTGGTGCATGCACAATTGGTGGTAGGTTTGAGTGTAGGTTTCCATAGGTGCACATAGGAAAACTATTGGATCAAACTTTTTGACAAAATGGAATTGTAGGAGCGCATGGCCAATGGGGAGATACTTTTTGGGCTTTATTAGTTTACATTTAATAATTACCCTATGATGGCCTTAATGAACACAATCTTCAAATATTGAAATCAATGGTCCTCATTAGTTGTGACCCTATTTGTTTACTTCCTTTTCTACTTGAACAAGGTAATGTACTTGTGGGCTTCAATTTTAAGGTACAATTCAAATTGTTTTATTTAGAAAAAACTTATGGTAACTCTTTGATTATAATTTATTGGTTCTAAAACACAATCATCTTCCCAATTTGGACTTCAATAGGTAGATTGAAAATAAATTTGAATGAAAGTCCCAATTTTGTGGTTTGGATCTACTTTCATCCCACTTGGCATCAAGGCTGCCACAACTTGATAATATACAATGGTGCACCATATACATATGTAAGCCTCCATAATTTTTTTTTGGGGTGTTTTATGCTATATGGACCTACTTAAATTCAATTTTTTAAAATTGGAAAAAACCATGTGTTTCATCAAGTAGAATGAATCTTTGGTTTCATTTCCACACTTTTTTCATAAAACATAACTCATGTAAGCCTCCTTAACATGTATGCACTTGCACTTATGAATTGTTTTCATTAAGACCAACTTTAACATTGATTTCATGAGGCACCTCAAAATTGTAGTGAAGCGGATTATTATTTTTGTTTGCTTGACCATGCCTAGACCTTGTATATCATTTGAAACTACTAATATATTTGTTTTAATAAGAGCATTATTTTTGGATCCAAAGACAAATATATTGCCATTGCTAGATTAACATGGGGTCCCTTGTCTAAAAGTAAAAAAATTGAGTTTTTCGTTTTTATTAATGGGAGCACTAACCTTATTTTAAAATAATTCTTGGAAATTATTGACACATGTGAAATAAAGTTAGGACTAATAATAGTTTTATCATGTAATTTTAATTGAATGTGAATAGGAACAACCTAAGTTGAAGGGCTTACTGACCTTAAATGAATTGAAATTGCATTATAAATGTCCCATCAAATTGAAATGAATAAAAAGTCGTTATTTTTGGAACATTTGTCAAATTTATTTTGGTTTTTTACACATGTCATAAGTCCACCATCATTTCGTTTTTTTATTAGACACAATGTGTATGTTGGGGTGAAAATCCTTTAAGGTGTACCACATAAGATGAAAAATGACTATATTTTAAACCATTACAATTTTAGATTCCATCATAATTATCTATAAATGTGTTTTTACATGGTAAAAAGGACTAGGTAAAAAAGACAGAAAAGGGTGACGTTGTGACAAGATTTTGGTACACCTTAAATGTTTTTGACTTGTTGATGTTATTTTTTGGGAATTTTCGGTGACATTGTCATATTAATTTAACAGTAAGTTAATTGAAACATCCATTCAAATGACATTTGTGTGTAAAATGAGCACAAATTTGTTAAATCTAGTGGCCACTAAGTGGAATTCATCCCAATCACCAAATTTTTTAAAGTCCTAAACTAAGAATTTAATTTTAATCAATTAAATTTTTATTTTTTGAGTTTTGATCTACCTCATTACAAATACAATTCAAGTGAAATCATAATCAAATGAGTCAAAAAAGGCATGGAACGATGAAAACAAATAGTCATAATTGGAGAAATATTTGTGTTTTACCATTTAAAAGCATGGCAACCATGTCACATTTTTTTTTTCCCATTCATATGAATGTCAAAAGATTCAAACCATAAATCCATATGACATAATTTTAAATTAAAATTTAAAGCCTTTGAAAGTGGACACCGATTGCATCAAAAGGAATAAATTTCGTTAAGGACTATCAAAAGGACTAATATAATAAAAAAATTGATGGGAAAGAAAAAGAAGAAAGTAAAGACTTGTTAAACACATTCAAAAAACATTCATACCCTAAAATATGTGAAGGTTTAAAACTTTTAAATTAAAAAAAACTTTCCAAAATTCATTCAAAATCTTAGAACTTCAAAAGTTCTTTATTACATATAAATATAATAGAATATATATGATATGTTAAAAACAATTGTAGCTTATTATACAAGAAAACATTAAAAAAAAATAAAAATCAATTTTTGATTATGATTTGAAATTGTTGATAAAAAAATACTGAATTTACAAAAAAATCATCACACTTTCAAAAATTCACATTTCTTCAAAAATTATCAAAAAAAAACATGTCATATATTTGAACAATTATAAGCATTAATTATAACAAAATAACAGGCCCTAAACCTTGGGGGTCTGTTATTTCAGGAATCCCCCCCTAATCTTGGGCATTATGCTATACCAAACTAGACAGTTAAGAACTCACAATGTTCACATTTTAAAGACAACTCTGTAGCAGTTTGAGTAGAACACACTACTGACGTAGTGAGTGAGTGGGCCTTACATTTGAAGCCCACCCTGAAGTTCAAGCAAATGTCCGGACTCAACCGAGACTGATCCTGTACCAATCCCGCAGTATAAATGACAGATGAATTTACCAGAGAGTATGTAGAAGAGGGCTGCTGTAAGTAAAGTAATATGTCAGTTTTACTTCCTGACAGAACCTGTTTGCTAGTTAGTGTCTTTGTACTGTGTATAAAGTTTGCCTTACTAGAGGAGGGACCAGCGTGTAAAAAGTTGGATTGTCAGGAAAGCCTTGGTACAAGGGAGTTCTACGATTTGTACACGCTTTCCCCAAGGTGATACCTAAACCTACGTACCTACTGGGCTGAAATAATGGGACCGTTCTCGTTCTTGCCGCACTAATAACGAAGAACTGAGCCATACACACTGTCGCACTGACGACGACGGTGTAACTACTACGCTCGCTGTAGAGACAATTTAGTTTCATCTATCGTCCTTTTCTATCTATTTCTTGCAAAACGCTAAAGCTACTGCTGTGCCTGCCGAAAGAGGAGAACTTCGACGTTCGTTTTCGGCAACGACGTTGAGGAGAGCTTTTCTGAGATCCTCTGCCTCCATTAGCTTGTGGCCGTTCATCTGGTCAGAGGACACGCCGCAGCTAGAAATTTAGTAACAGTATTGAGATCAAAAGTTACACACTGTTTCAAGTAGTACAGAACCAAAATTTTGGTGAAGCGCTACAGCTTCAGAAACATGTACAGCTAGAAACCAAGTCGCAAGAACGACACAAAACATGCAGTACATGAGACGTACGTGTTTCGGCTAAAGGGTTTAGGGTTTAGGGTTTCTCTGGGATGCTTGAGAATTTATCCAATGTGGCCCCGCTTTCAGTAAATTTTTGAACTTGGATGAACGGGGTGTGAATGTCTAGCAATCAAATGTAAATTCTAGAATTTACCAGTTCGGGTATTCTGGATTTATGTCCAACCGACCCTAGTGTTTTTGCTACTGGGCATCGACCCGCAGGCGTACCTCGATAACGATGTAGTTGACAAAAGTATCTGGAGTTGCTGAATGGGTGGCATGTAGAATATCAAGGCCCAGTAACTCCAGAGATTGCACCAGCCGCAGGAGCACACCTGGATTTCTCTTGCAAGTTGTGCGGAGGTGGTATATCGCACACTGATCATTTATTCTTTGAAGTTCGACCTGAGACCGGCCAGCATTAATTTCCTTTCGAAATTTGGTATCTAAGAGCTAGCTATTGATTGGAAGAAGATCGAGAAGAGTGTTCGAGTTTCTCATGTCGATCCAGTCTTGAATTCTATAGACTCAAGATTCAGGAACATTCGAGACAAGATTGATGCATAAAAGAGGCATGCATGTAGGACCGGCCAGGATTTTGGAGAAAAATAACTTACAACCTGAAGAGATTGGCTTGCGGATCCTGGGAATCCTCCAGATTCCATAGTAACAGCAGACTCGGCAACAAAGTTCCCTAGATTGATACCACTGCAATCGCTTATGTTTGAAACTGTGTCGCGGACTCCAACTGATCTAGCTGAGCACTTCTGTTCCAGTGCTGCAACCTCAGTTTCAATATCCATCACCTCGTTCTTAAGTTCAATGACATAATCGATCGCATCACCTAAAATTGAAGCTTTGTCCATCTGCAGACATACATGTAAACGATCGAATTTCACGACCATTGCTCATATACTGCAAATGTTCAGCAGTAGCGTCGCGGACACACAAACGCAAGTACTCAGAAATGGTTAGCAAAGTGGCTGTCGCTGTAGACCTTCTGGTTGAGGTTTCATGGCACTACGTACCGGTGGTACTTCATGGGTCGATGTTGCAGAGCAGGGGTGTTGGTTGACATCTTTTGGCGATGATAACAAAGAGGACAAGGAACGAGGGGACCTTCAAGAGATAAACAAACCGAAGGCAGAGGACTTGAACCAATATTGAGACTACACAAAGAAGGGTTACAGAAACAAGCTGTCCTATAATTCGTCGAAGCTTTGTTGCTCGCTATCCGTTAATGTCAATACATTTTAAGCTTAAGGTAAGATAAGGTGCACTAGCTAGTTAGTCACTGAAGGTATTGAAACTCTAAATGTCACATGACAATACCTCGAAAATTGAGACTGGATCTCACTCTCGAAATGAATTCTGTTGCAAGTGTTAGTGATGGAAAATTCGGAGACCTAGACTATAACTGCGGTAGTATTGATAGAGCAATTTACCTTGCTGATTTTGGGAATCAAGCCTCGTAGAGAGTAGAGACTATCATTGAGCTTCTTCCTGCGCTTGCGCTCCGAGGCCAAATTCTTGGACACTGTCTTGCAGCCAGTATAGAACCTTCTGATGCCTTTTTTTGGGTGCAACACCACCTCCCGTAGTTGTTCGGTCGAGTTAGTGGGGGGTCTAGTTGTCACCCCTGATATCTCGCGCGAGGACTCAACTTCTCGAGGAGGACTCGACACTATACGATGGTCTTGTACAACAAGATTTGATGCCCCGTCTATTTCACCAGATTTAGAGTTTGATTCGTGTGGGTGATCTCGTGATCCATTATTTGTAACTACGACCTCATATTCGTGTTTTCTAAATTTCTCTTGTAAGCCTGACGTATCTGACTCTCTAATTCTTATCTTTGCTGAAGTAGTGGACGTTACTATATTGCCTTCCGTTCGCTGCTCTGGGGGTGCCTGAAATTCATTCAACAACTCCTGCCAGTCCCACATTTGGTCATGATCGACTTTAGAGTCATTCGTAGCGAAACTGAACACGCTCGCGTGAACTCCGTGCTCTTCATATGCAATTGGTAAAGAATTAGTTGGAGCTGAGTATAGCCCCTCTAGAGTCCAGAGTGGATCTTCACATCGTGTTGAAGTTTTGAGCAGCTCTGGTTCTTGATAGGTTTGACGGGGCGTGTTCGTTTCCAGTATTCTCACTTCTTGTTCTCTGGCGTTGCAACGACCTCCACGCATGTCACGATGCCGATCGGCCTGCAGTGGGTTGATGGGCATCGAAGTAACTCCGATCACTTGTAGCAGGCCATCATATGTTCCAGCTGCTTCGTACATGTTTGAAGCTTCGTCATTCTCGGTTGTGAATGGCTCCAGAGTCTCTCCAGGGGAACCGGCAAGAAAGTAAAACTGGTTCTGAAACATCACAGTAGGAGAGAGAGGTAGATGTGGACGAAAACGAAACCTTCCACGGCACTGTTTGTCACAAATGTTGCCTCAAATTGCAAATGTACAAGTCGATCACCTACAGTCCGCCCATGGTTCCAATTTCTTTTGTTCTTAGCACATAGTGTCGACAGTTTTCAGGGCCTCTAGACGTGTGCCATAATCCTGCGATAAGAAGTGAAAGAGTTGTGTTTTGCATATAGAATTTTCAGGCTCTGAAGTATGGACCTACTTAACCAGTGTAACTGGCATCGCCAAGCGCTCCCCCTCGCCCTAATACTGCGATGACGCCACAGAGGAGCAACGCTCGCTTGGAATGATTTTACGGAATTCTCACTAACTCAGTTCAAGCGCCTTTACACCATTTGTACCTGCCATTGAATGCACGATGGAAGCAGATCATTCCTTCAAGTTGATCGATGACCCATCTAAGAGGTGCAGGAATCTCCTCGGAAAGGGCTATCAATATGTAAATGGTTCTCACATTAGTACCCTAATTACTACTTGGTCTCAGAAACAATTAGACGATCGAGGTCGAAGTTGTGATCGATGACATTCTGCGGAGATCTCTCATCAGTGTTTGTATGCGTAGAACACATTTAAGGTCCAAGGGATTCTGTGCTTAATTTCTAGCAAATCCTCCCATTCTAGTTGCTTGGAAATTTTGCCACGTGCAAGCATGAAGAGCGAATCGTAACTTTTGAATACCTATTATAAATCAAAACCATGGCCAAGTTCTTTCATCTACCTGATGGCACCAAAAATTCTTCGACACTCTGCCCTCGTCCTTTCTTTAAGACGCATGGCATGCTGTCGGCCACCTGCATTCACATCACATAATTCTGAAAACCAATGAATATTTGCACAAACCCTGTCGTAACACAGAGATTTGCTGCTCTAGGGAATATGGTAAACCATAAAACTCTGACGATCTCCCTCATGCATCAAATTTCTGTAAGACTCTATGACCAACACGACATCATGAGCAACTAAACGACTCAGCGATTCAGAATCTTACATC
Organism: Sphagnum tenellum; assembly: GCA_963921925.1. Lineage (NCBI taxonomy): Eukaryota > Viridiplantae > Streptophyta > Sphagnopsida > Sphagnales > Sphagnaceae > Sphagnum > Sphagnum tenellum. Next base: position 8,895,945 of record OY998142.1, read on the forward strand.
AATATTAGGAGCAACTAGCTAGCGAATCAACGATCTGATCGATTACTAGATAGCTGAAGAATGTAAACACACCTTCAATATCATGAGTAGCGATGAACGAGGTAAGCTCCGCAATAATCTTGACATACAATTCAGCAGTCTATGATCTGGTCATATACATCTCAAGGCTCAAGATGGAGCATTCTTTTTTCTTTTATCTCCGAAAATTTAAAAGCTTGTGCCCACCAGCTAGGCAAGCTGGGAAGATTGCTATAAAGCTATGGAGTGACCAGTGCTGCGAACTATTTAACACCGAGTGACCGGTACTGTCGAACAATTATTTAAACTTGAGGAAACTTCGTTCGAGAAAGGATGCGTGATAATAGTGCGCGTGCTTGGCAAGCGTGCGCTTGCACCGCAACGCGTGCATTGAATGAGCGCCTTTCTACAAACCTGCATGCAACTGTTAAATGTAATGCTGCATTGACCACGCCCTTGGATTGAAGCTGTGAACCTATTAGTATGTGACATAATTTTTTCTATAATAAAGTATATTTCATAATCTCATCTTTTTCAACTTTTTTTTCAAATTCATTTAACTCCTTTTTTCTTAAAACTTTACTTTTATTTCAATTAACTTCACTAAACTAGAAAAGGGTTTACAACCAATCCCAGGGTCATTAGGCCAATTTGTTTTCACAAAAGTAATTTATTTAAATTATCTGATTGCAAATGATATCTCTTAAGATGAGTAAATATTCTCGCCAACAAAGAAATCATTTTAATCTTAATTTGTGAACCAACAATGTTTAAAACTTGACAAGCAAGAAATCTAACTATGCAAAAAATAGATTCTTGTTTTTCCCACCATTGGAAAAGACGTTTAATATCTTTGCACTGAGTTGTAGTTTCTTGAATATTAGAAGTTCCTCCTCAATAATTCATTTGTGTTTATTGTCATCTCAAAAATGTGCAAACTACAATTTTCATCAACAACACCCTAGTCAATAGTGACATTTTCAAACAAAGGGTGCATATGATAATGACATTTTAATTACATGGGATCTACAAGGTTTTCTATTATATCTTCAACAATGGCCTTGCCTTATTCAAGGCCAATACATGAGGACACTAAATGTAAGTTTTTGAACTTAGGATCCAACATCAAAGACAACATGTTATGAGCCTTTTTTTTTCAAATTAAAAAAAATTAAAATTAAACATCACAATTTTTTTTCTAATGTTAAAGGCCAAAAAACCTAATTCAAGAGCAACAATGGATTCCTCTTCCATGAAAGTATCAAAAGAAACTAAAATTCCAATTTCTTCTTTCAATTTCAAATAAATGAAAATGGTAGAATTTAAAGCATCATTTCAATAGCCAATGACCTTTAGATTGATTTAGAACACAAGTAAACACAATAAGGGAAAAGACATCAACAATGACTAAGAGATGTGCCATATTAAAAGAAAAAACAATTGTGTAATCATCCTAATAATATTCTACCTAATATAATAAAAAACAATGGTTTTTGAAATTGTAATGCCTCCTTTAAAAAGAATATTTTGTTCACAAATCCACCAAAAAAAAAACCATTTGTTAGAAATTATTATTAATTGAAACTAATTGCAAAAAATACAACGTATATGTGAATGCAAGCTATGGTGGTTCACTTTTGGAATCACACTAGCAATTTTTACAAGGTGTTTTGTGTTTAAACTTTCAATGTTTATGGTGAATAATTTAATTTAAAATGTATTTGATGATGATTGATTCTAGATTAACAACTTGATTATGAAAAAATTTGCACAATTATTTTTTGAAAAATAATGCATTCATTATCAATAGTGGACTTTTGACTTTAAAAATATAGATTGATCAGTTGATTGAATTGTTCAAAATTCAAGAATTCATATTGAATTCCACTCCAAATTGTTTATAATGACTAATTAGTATTGGTTGAAGAATGAAATCATAAAATTACATGTGAAATATGTTCTTGTGAAACTTTAACCAAATGGTAATTATGAATTTTTGAAAGGTCAAAATTGACCCTTGTTTTCAAAAGTCCTTTTGAAATGATTTTTTTTGTTTGTCAATTTTTTTTTGTCCAATGGGTACATAATTGAAATATTTAAATGGGCTTTTATTCTTATGAATCTCATGGGTTTTCCAAAATGATTTTATCATACTAGTTAAGAACAACATTTTTCAATATGGGTTTGAAGGTTTTTAAAGGTTTCATAAATGAATGTAGTAGTCAAAAATTACATTAATGAAATCTTTAGAATTTAAAACCATATCTATATGAATAACATACATGAAAACTTATTTATGAATCTTGTGAGTGTTATGTCTAATAAAATTAACCACTAAATAATGCATACACCCATATATATTTATCATTTTAATAATACATCAAATAAAAAAATTATTTTGTCTTCACTGGTGTATTCAACTTCATTAGGGTTAAACCAAATTCAGCACATGCCTTGTTCCACATTTGTCAACCTTTCCCAAAAAACATTAGGTCAAAATACACTTCTATCAAAGGTGAAAGCACATTAAGGTGTAACTTTGGATTTCAACAATTCATTTTTCACAATTACAAATTTTCAATAGTAGTTTATTCCAATTGATATGTGCAAATGATGAAATGGGATTCATGTCAAGAATGAACTCATACATTGAAACATTAATTTCATGTCAAGTCTTTGATATTCAATTTGTTAAGGACTTTTAAAGTTGTACAAAAACACCTATCTAATAAAAAATAAATTAAATGGACTCAATACACCTTGAGATAATGTTTTTCATAAATAATTGACTCAATGGTAATATAATATTGTGAAAATTTGATATTAAATAAGGAAATTTGAAAAGATTTGAAGATTAAAATTTGAGATGTATATCAAGTATGAAGCTTCTAAGAGATGCTCATATTTCAAGTATAAGATTACCATAAAATAAGCTAAAGATGCATAAATCCTTATGGAAAATTATTTTATAACACCTTGTCACATGGCCCATTTGATTCAAAGTATTTTTTTTAACCTATTTTTGTCATACCTTCCTACTGTATTTTATATCATAATGGACTAAAAATGGACTGTCACAATGTGCTAGTTTTGTTCCACCCTAAACCCTTTCACCCTCAACCTCCTTGTGTAATCAAATAGAAATATGTATCAATTTTTCACAATTTTTTTCATTTGTTGTAACATATTGACAAGCTTTGGAAAATGCATGCCCAATGCAAGTGCCTTGATAACTTTTTTCAAAACCTAAAATGTCATAAGTTACAACTACCTTTAATAATCAAATTGGATCCTTCATTTTTCACATGAAAAATAATTTTTTTTTAGAGTTATATTTTTTTAATAGTTCAATCAAATTCTTGGCCAAGTCCTCCATGAAATATCTCTAACTTCAAAAAGACCAAGTGTAACATGTTTTGGCTACCAATTAGCTGTTAAAAAAAATAATCATAAGGGAAAATTGTCATGAGCTCTTTTTGACATCCAAAGATCAAAGTTCACTATTGCAAAAATACATTATACCAAAGCTAATAAAATATAAAAATGTTTAATTTTCCCCACCAACTCAACGAACATCTCTTGTGAAAATTAATTTTTGGAAAGTAAAACAAATCTTGGACACAAACGCAATCATAGGCATTTCATCCATAGACTTTCCACAAACTACATGGGTAAATGATTTTTAACAATCAATGTAAGCCCATATCCTCAAGGAACAATTTTTATTACATATTATCATTTTGGAAAAAATCTTTGGCACCAAAAAATTTGAGAATTGCATTGCCAATGGATCTAATCTTTTTTGGTTAGTTATCTCTCCACTTCTTTTCTCAATGGATTGTGTATTTCCTCTTCAAACATTTTTGCAACAATTAAATGGTTTGCATTCACATGTTCTTTCAATGTTATTAATCTATTTGTTGTATTGTATATGATTACAAATTTCCTTGCTTGAATTTCAAGGTTACAAAACGAAATTAAACTATTGTAACAGAAAACACATTTCATGGTTTGATGGCATTTCACACATTAACATCTTTGTTATCATTCACATAAAAAAACCAGCATAAACATGTGATTTCCAAAAAAAATTTGAACATGTATTCTCAAAGTTATCAAGATCAACCTTGTCACATCACGCCAATTTAGGTTCAACATAAGGTCAATGTAAATCAAAGCAATAACTTTTCATGTAGGGGTAAAAAAAAAACCCAAATTGCAATTAAAAATTATTGTAAAAGAATAAAAACCCAAACTATTAAATCCAATGACTTGAATTTGGTCTTGCCATCTCAACAACCGAGATTTTTGGTCAATTAGTCCACACCTTGATCCCAATTTGACAATTTAAAACTGAATATTAATGCAATTTTTTTTTTAAAAAAAAATCCAAAGCGTTAAAATATGGCAACTTGATTTTGGTCATCATCTGAATGGCTAGGATTTTTTGATCAACATGTCCACATCTGAATCATAATCCAACAACCTAAATCTAGTTTCTTGTGTGGGAAAAAAAAATAGAAAAATATTTGGATCATTAAAAAATTTCAACCTAAATTTGATCGCCATCTCAATGGCCATGACTTTTCAATTGATTGATCCACACCCCAATTGCAATCCAACTACCTAAATCTGGTCATTATTGTAAGAAAAAAAAGGTTGAAAAAAACTCTAAAACATTATAAAATGGCAACTAGATTTCAATCACCATCTGAATGGCTAAGAGTTTTTGGTCAACCTATCCTCACCTTAGCCACAATCCAACAAACTAAATATGGTTGTTAATGCAAAACAAAAACAAAAAAATTATGGTCCGTTAGAAAATCACACCTTGATTCTAACCACCATTTCAACAACTAGGATTTTTTGATCAACTAGTCCACACTTCGATCGTAATAGGTGACTTAAATTTAGTCGCCTCTAAGAAAAAAACTGAAAAAAATTTAATCTATGAAAAATGGTGACCTAATTTCAATTGCCACCTCAACAGCTATAACCTTTTAGTTGACCAATCCACATTTTAATCATAATCAAGCAACCTAAATCCAATTGCTTGTGTGAAAAAAAATAATGAAAAAAAAATTGGACCATTAAAACATGGTGATTTGATTTTGTTCGTTATTTCAATGGCCATGATTTTTAATCATAACCGATCACACCCCAATTGGTGTCTAATGATTGAAATCTGGTCACAAAAAGATTTATTGATGAAATATAAATTTTTATAAATAATAATTTCACTATTATTAACTTACCTACATAGTTAAATCAATTTTTTTTATTGTGGGAATGTCTGGTCAACATTAGTGTTGACTTAACAAATTGACCCGTCACAACTAACGTTGATGTGAGAACCCACACAAAAATGGGATATCATGTTAGTTTTAACACCCTTGGTAATTTTTTTATTTCATCAATCATGAGCATTTCATGTGTATTTTTAACCATCATATTATCATTTTTATAAGATTAGGTCATTTTTAATTTTCACAAAAGAATGCAACTTTAAAATATTAAAAAACCAATCAAATATATGATAAACCAAAACACCAAAACCTACCCTACAAACTAAAATGCAAGCATTTACAAAAAAAATTACAAAATTTTCTTCAATTGTTTTTGCAAACATATGCAAATAAAACATGTTTAACTGTTAATATTAACTTCATTTGAAAAAATATAACAAGGTTGTTATCAAACAAGCGAAAAAATATTTCTTTGAAACAAACAAGAAATTATATATATATAACAAGGCAAAACAAAACAAAAAAATGGAAAATTAAAATTAAAAATCAAAATAAAAAAAGTGGAAAGACTTACCTTTTCCCATTTCAAATATATTATGATGCATGTGTTAAAGTTTTAAAACTATAATAATGGGATTGCAAAAATCACATTTCAATTATTTAACTTGGTTTGAATTTGAATTTGAATTTACCTTAAAAGAAGACATACTAATAGGTGCAAATAATGCCCAAGTTATGGCACTACGACTTTCGATTTTTGAATAATCACTACTATATAGATCATGATTTCTAAAATTTTAAAATTAATTAATTTATCATTTTTGACTAATAAACATGTTCATTTTGACTATAGGTTAAGGACATCAATGACACACGTATTTTTTGACTTTATGGGTTTTTTTATACATATAATCAAGTTGTACAACCTTAATGTCCAATGGTCTTTAATCAAATGGAACACTTAGATAAAATGACCAATGATTTTTAGTTAGAATGGCAATTAGTTTATAATAAATGAAACATTTAATCAAGATTGAAATGATTTTTAATCAAACATTATGAGAAATCGCGAGTATTTTTACTAGGAATTTCAATTAAAAAAATCCCCCTATGGTTTTTTGGCCCCTATCACTAAGAAAAAACAAGTGTTTTCAATTGGTCTTTGTGGTTAAAATTTAGTCGTAATTCACATTTGCAATTAAAATCTCATTTGTCACCTTAGACAAGTCACATGCGATATTAGTCACAAATGACAAAGGGTATCGAATGAAAGAAAAAATCAACAAATACAAGTTCATCCTTTGAATTCATTGCATATTGTCACATGCAACTTAGATGCAATTATTTTGGTCACAATTGAGGGCAAATGATGTGGTAGCATGTCTTTTAATATTTAATTATCTAAAATATAATTATTATTACTATTTTGAAATAATCTAGGATGTTCATTCAAATGTTTGGATGATTCTATATTATGACATGTGGCCCAATGTAAATATGCCATTCAAAAAAGAATTTAATACAAACTATTAATATGTTAAGTACTTAAATGGGTACATAAATAGGTGTTTATTAACTTAAGTTACACCCCTACCTACCTACTTAGGTAAAAAGGTAGGTTGGTAAGTAGGTATTACCTTCTTAAGCTATATACCTATTCATATAAATTAGTACATAGTTAGGTAGGTACATATGTTGACTGAAGTGGGTAGGTCAAACTAAGTACTGACCTTGCATTAATTGGAAAGGTGGATAGTTTAAAATTGTGCATAATTTTTTTTTTTGGTTTTGGGTTAAGCCTTTCAATTGGTTCATCTCATGTGCATAATTTTTTTAATGTGATATTGGATGACCACACCCCTTGTTTATATAATGTTCAAAACAGAAATGAAGAACAAACAATATGGGATAAAATTTGAAATTATAATTTTTTCACAAACTAAATTACAATTCCAAAACTTTCTTCATGCCTTTGTTCTTAATTTTTTTAAATTTATAAACAATTACAATACATGGCTCACTAAATAATAAAATAATCATTTAGTTAATAATGATTAAATTAACATATATTCAAATTAAAAACTATACATTATAAATATTAACTAACTAATTATCTAGTTACTTAAAGTTGTCAACACATAAATCATAGATAAATGAGTAATTAAAAAATAAATAAATAAATTCTTACTTTTCAAAATATGGTCGAATTACACATAATTTATTCAATGTAAAATAATATAATTATTGTAATTTAAAAACTATTTTTTTTTTCAAATTATAAATTATGAACTAACAATTGTTATTAGAAATGAAATTCCTACACATTTTTTATGAAGTAATATAAAACTAGTTACATTGATCAATATATAATTACATATACTATTGTAAAAACATTTATCATTGATAATAAATTACATAATTTAAAAACAAAAAACTCAAATTACTTTATAATAATTCTTGTATTTACAATCATTATAATAATTATTCAAACTACATTTTAATTTTTTCAAAATCTTAATTCAAATTTAAAGTTAAAAATTACAGATTGTGATAATCAACTTCAACAAAAAAATAATTATGCATATACTATAATTGAAGTAACTACAATGATTTTAAAGTAATGTGACATTAATTAAAGTAATTCATTTCTTTTACTATACGAACATAAAATATATAAAATAGAAATCTATGTTTTAGAAATGATTCTTTAGTATAACTTATTATTAATAGACATAACCATTTATAATTATTTATATAGTGATTCATTATGGATAACACTAGTAGAAAAAAACCTTAAAACTCAATCAATAATTCTTTGAATTGAAATATTAATTTTAGATTCCAAACAAATAATTCAGAATTCAAATCTTAATTTTTAGATCAAATAAGTATTTTGAATTTAAATAACAAATTTCAGAATTGAAATGTCAATTTTCAGATTCAAATAACTATATTCACAATTGAAATGTCCATTTTTCAACCAACTCATAATAATCTGAATGGAAATATGAATTTTGAGAATCCAACTTTTTAGTATGTCATTATGGCCTTACCATTTAAATGAAAAAATATCTTAAAGAAAAAGAAGAATTATGGAAATTCCAATATTTCGCCATGCAAAATATAATTTTCAAAAAAACAAATCCTCTAAAAGAAACCAAACTCCTTCAAGACATCACAACTCTATCATTAATCCCAAGTTTCTACACAAGCCAAAATATCATCTTTCAAAAATCCTCACATAAAAATAAACCTACTACATGTGGGCTGAAATTGATTAAGCTAGTATACTCTATATAATGAATCTAAACACAATATCTTCACCTTGGTAGGCAATGTCAAAAAAATTGAAAATTAAAACAAAAGTATACAAAATGAATGCCTTCTAAAGTTTGCATTAAGAAATGTTGTTTTAAATGATTTTTTTATAAGATAATCATTATTAATGTTTATCAATTATGAAAACATTTATCAAAGCAAATTATCAATGATAAGTCCAATCATCCATAATTCAAAATTAAAAATAGATGGGCAATACTTGTGTAAAAATAAAAATGATCATTATATATTATGTTTACAAGAAACCCATCATCATTATAAAACACAAATTTCAAATGTGTAAAGAAGATAGATTCACAAATCCAAATTTGATTATGCATGACAACATGATTCACTTACAAGATTGGGCTTCATAAAATTCACAAGTCCAAAACATGTTGGTTTTGAAAAATCATGCAAATAAGACCATATTCCATATCCAACAACTACAAACTATTTATGGCTACCTTCGATAACACTTTCAAGTGCAGTCCAATTATATGGAAGCCCCATCAATGTGGACATGACATGTTGAACTGTTCTTCATGCCTTTGGATTTGGGTCATAAATGTCATGGATCAATTTCCCAAATGACATCTTGGTTGAATTGTCCACAAAATATTTTGCATCCCAATCATCACCCCATATGACATTTGTTAGCCTATCCACTAAGTTTGTTTAGACTTCAAAGTTGTGGCATGTTGCTTGGCCATGTCAAAGGGAATTTGTAATTCCTTATTTGCTATAAACAAAAAACAATTTTAGGGCAACCCACTAACCATGATGGCATCACCTCTTGCAAGCGCATGGTTTCACCCCAATCACACACGCCTATGTACACAACATCTACTTTGTCTATCGAAATATGCAACATAATGTTATTCTTGGACAAGTCATTTGCAAAATTCCACAATGATGTACATACTACATTCATAATGTTTATGGGCATGCCAACTTCACACAAATTTCGCCTAAAAGTGATGCCTTGTCATGTTCACCCTTCCATATCCAGGCCCCCCCTTGCCATAATAATGTATGATTACCAATAGTGAGGGAGTATTGTGTTGTAATCTAACATTTTTCAAAACATTCCCCTATTCCACCATAATGTGTATGCCTCCATGTTCTATGTGTGTATGGCAAGGAATTTGATGACACCTGGATGTTTGCATGGGCATGCCAAGGCTTCGACTAATCGTTGCTTACATGTTTTTTTCTTATCATTTGTCTTGGGTGTCTTCCCTGCCAATTTAATTGTGCTTGGGATGCAAATGAATATTTCAATTCACACCTTGCACATCACACCATAACCACCTTGAATTTCTCTACTTGATAGGGTTTAGGGTTCCAAATGTGCTCCCCTAAACACACCACAATTTTCATTTTGGGCTAGAAGGTTTCAAGCACCTGCTTCCATCCATAGTATAAATTTAACCTTTTTCTTCAACCAATTTTTGAAGAATTTGACTCAACATGAAATTTTCTCTCACAAGTTCACCACCTCCATGGTCTAATTCACCTTGTCCTTTTGTAGATAAAGGACATCAAACCATTGCAACAAGTTTTTGGCTAAATTTGAAATTTTACATTCAAACCATTTTGGAAACCCCTCACAAATCTGAAGTTCAATGTATTACAAGGATTTGTTTGGTTCTGCCAAAAGCTTATGCTCCATGACTTGCTTATATTTCTTTAGGCCAATTCCTTGTTTAGTCACAAAAGCATCATTGAAATATGCCATTGTTGTTTGATAAAAAATGTCGTGACAATTTCGTAAAATCGTTGCATGGCAATTTGTTTAGGATCATTGTTTTCAAGCTTTTTACACTTTTGAGTTTGCATTGATGAAATGTCCTCCCTGCTGGACATTTTTATAGCCTTTCATTTATGCATGGTTAAAGGTGGGTTGCTCAAAGGTTTAGGAGGTAAGTCCCAAATGATGTGTGGGATAATTTGTTTCAGGGGTTTTGGTTAAATTGATTGCTTGATGGTTGTCTGTTTGACATAGTTTGCCCAATGATTGTCTACCTGATTATCCAATTGAAAACATCTTTCAAATTTTGGATGACAAAAAACCAAAAGTTTTTCCAAACACTAATTGTTAAAAACAATTAGAGTCTCAAAAATTCAAGGTTTAATGTGATCCAAAATATTTGCAAAATGCAAAAAAGATAGTCCTTCACCAAGGACTTGATCACTTCAATTCACCCAAGGTTCTACAGAATGGTTATAAGGGGGCAACCAAAGACACAAAACCCAAATTAAAATAGAGGTGCTCAAAAATGAATCATGGGTTGCATTTTTAAATTCATATACCTTGAAAGAACCTCTTCCATAATCAATTGCCATCACATGGCCACAACAAATTTGGTCACCATTTAATGGTTCCTAGATGGCGACCAAAAATGCCAATAGATTCATTTGCGACAACCAAAATACATAGTCGTCGCTAATGGCAACCAAATTTAATTAGTGCCATTGAATGGTGATCAAATTCAATTGCCACATGACTATGGCAACCAAATTTAATTGGTGCCATTGAATGGTGATCAAATTCAATTGCCACATGACTATGGCAACCAAAAACATTTCGGTCACCATATGTACGTGGCTTGACCTAGAAAAATTCAGTCACCACGCCCTCATGGTGATTGAAAAGTTCTCAATCACCATGCCCATGTGATGACCAAAAACCTTTCAATCACCATAATGTCTTTCCCCTCCCCCCACCTTTCATTTTTTTTCCCTTCTACGTTGTCCTTCCCCTCCCCCCACCCCAATGACAACCAAAACCTTTTCGGTCACCACCTTATGTGATCCCCTCATAAAAAAATGGGGCTACCAATGGAAACTCATTGGGAACTTGAATGGAATATGTTGCGAATAAATGGAAAAATAGAAAACAATCTTTCCTTATTGGGATCAAAATTTGATGCAATTTTGTAACAAACCTAAATAACTTGGGCTCCATGTTGCTACGCACTACTATTGATGATAAACTTTTACACACATTTGGAATTGTACAACAAAATTACAATAAATAGAAAGCAAAAAAAGATTTTTCAAATTTTCAAAATGCAATGCATTTTCCTCTCTTACATTATATAAGTAAAAATAAAAAGAAAGGTCATGAGTGTTGTCAAAAAAAAAAAAAAACCATAGCAACTTCCAATAGAAAAAGAATAAAGATATTTCAAAAGATGCATGTAACAAGAATAAAAAAAAACAAGAAATCCAAAAGGTTCCAACCAACCGGCTAAAATGAATTATTCTAATTCAAAATTTGTTATATAACTACTAGAATGATTTCACAAATAAATGAACATGGTAGGACGAAATACTATGGGAACCTATTGTCATCCGATGTAAATCATTTTAGATGAAAATTCATCATCACTGGAATTGCAATTATATCTATTGTTTAGTAGAATAACAATTAGCTTACCCTCAAGATTACAAAGATCTTAACAACTTGAACCAATATATTCAATGATTTTTACATATACACAAGGGATTGTCCATGCATGGCTTATCTCCAATAATCAATTCACAACATAACTACAAATTTCATGGACTACATGGTGTCAAAAATGCAAATGGACAACAATAAAATTGAAAACTTTGTCCTCAAGATTAGATTCTTAAAAAACACCATAATATTTGCAAAGGAGACATTTGCAACCTTCAAGCACCTTACATCCCATTGACGAAATGAAAGACACATTTCTTCAAAACTAACCACTAAAAGCAAGCCAAATTAGTTAAGGTGCCCCAAGCAAGCCTAAAGGGTACACTCCTTGATATACTCCTTTTTTTTCCCCCATCGATATAATGAACCCAAATTTTTTTTAAATAATTTTAAATATAACAAATTAAACTACCATATATCAAAAACCATCAATATTGTACATTTTACATCCACATGTATGGTGAAAGAAAAGGATCCATAATACAAAATATACAAAAATATATAAGGTAGATGTGGAATAAGCTTGTGATTAGGGATGAAAAAAAGTTTGAATGGTTAATCTATATGTTAGAATGGGAGTGTTAAATTGTTTTGAATGATTAACTTTAGTAAATTGGCACTAAATGATTGTTCTAATAGGATCATAGGCTTCACCCTAGGTGCAAGAAAAAATATTGTTTAATGAGATTGTTCAAATTGATGCCTTGAATTGTTTTCAAAAGTTGCTTTAGTGAACTATTGTTTACATGTTGCATGCAAACAACATGCAAATTGCAAGGAAAATTAAACAAGAATATGGAATTATAACACAATTTTAAAATTTTACTTAGAGACTTTACTCAAGTGTTTTTCATATTGATACTTGTGGTGTTTGTTTGTTAAAATGTCTATTCCTCTTGTTTTGATGTGGAATAGAATTCAAGACAAGTTTGAACGTTGTCTTTCCATTTGTTTGCTTTGGATGATTCATTTGTCACCTTAGCTTTAGCTTGAACCAATCTTGGTCAATTATAGGGATTTATAGAAATTGTAATAAAATTAAGTCTAGATCTTTTTTGGTAAAAAGGAAGACCCTCTAGTTTCGGGTGTAAAAAATATTTTTAAAAAAAATTAAAACCCATTGGTTTGGGTTGGTCAAATTTTCTTGACCAATGAATTTGGGTTTGATATGTCCAACCTTTACAAGAATCTTTGGTTTTAATTTAGATCATGGTTAGTTCTAACTTATTCTTGGGGAAGGTTCCAAAGTTTATTTCTAAGAAATTTTGATTTTTATGGATTTTGGTGTTCCCAAAGTGTTCCCACCAAATTCCCATGATCTTCCATTAACTTCCAAATGGGTTCCTAAAGTGTTTATATAATTGTGGAACAGACACTGATCCTACTCCTATCAAGACAAGAGGTTTTTAGATAGGAAAATAAACTAAAAAAAGGCAAACATAAAACAGGAAGAAGATTGCCTTCAAAAATATAATCTTGCTTCCAATCTAGAATCAACAAAAAAAAAACCTCAAGAAATGGAAGGTATTCTGAAATCCATAATGAAAAAATGGAAGGGGGTTAGAGGGTAACTACTTTCCAATCCCTAGAAAATACCTAATTCAAATACCATCATACTTATTTGTCCCCTCTGTTAGAGTTGATGCCTTCCACCAACTATTTGTAAACCATTCTTACCCTCTTACTGCAATTACCTTCCAACAAGTTATTAATTTCCAAAGGGAGTGTATGAAGGTTATGGAACTTGATGTGTTTTGTTTTATTAATTAGTTAAATGGGGTTGCACATAACACTTTGTCCAAAGGGAAAGACTTCTCCTCAAGAAGGAGATGTAGAGTGTGAAAATGTTTGATGTTAATTACATTCTAGACCCTACTTAGTCTTAAGAGCCAGATCCTTGGACCTGAATGCAACCTGAGAAAAGACCCTTGGACCCATTCTAGATCTGAGTCTAATAGACCTTGGCTTTTCTCAGGTCGCATTCAGGTCCAGATCTTGAGGTAGGGTCTTGACCCGGGCAACTCGAATGGCAGGCCTGGTCTTGTGTAGACCCACTAATTCTGGTTGTTATAACTGACATTGGCCTAGTAATAAGAAATGAATCTGAACCTGGATTTGGCTAAATACCCAAAACGGGCCAACACTGCTTTGAACTTTGTGCCCTTCCTTCAAAAACTCGCATACAATAGTAGTAATTATTGCTGACAAAGTGCATTTCAGTTGCAGTGGGTTGGTTATATGTCATATAGCTGCCATGTGAAAAGCTGATTTTCTGTTGCCATACCATGATGGTGAAAACTGCATATATACATACTCCTAGATTTACTTTTGTGGTTCCTAGGCTTGGTATACAAGAGCAAACACCGTTCTCTCCAAGTTACCAGGTAAAAAGTACATGGGCTTCAGGCCTCCTTTGTGTGTTTCCAGGGGCCATCCACTGAAATGCATTCATAATCTATGGAGGAGGGTTTTTCAAACAAAGGTGTAAGGGAGTGGGCAATCATCTATCAGGTACCTGAAACTTGTTAAACAATCTGGTTTGGTGGAATTCCCAGTGCTGTCCATCCCCCAATGTTCAAACTGGACATCCTCCTCAACACTTGTGGACATCCTCCTCAACACTTGTTTCTAGGCCACTTCCTTAGTAAGCAAGCCCACGTGAAATTCCTGAAACATAATTCCTGTGTGCATAATAGGAAAACTTGGATAGGACGGATTCACTGTTGGAGTGTTGCAAATGTTCTACTAACTATGGGCCACCCACGGCTGTGCCTTCACCTTCTTGAATGGGACCACATCACACACACACACAAGAAATGTTAGATTTGGACTCACAGACTCTGATTTAGTCTCTAATCGTGCAGGATATTTGTAATATTCATAAGCAATTTAGAAGAATTTGGGGGTTTTTAGTTTTTGTGATGGTACAAGTGGGGTGCTGATTTTCCCAAAGACCTAGGAGAGACCCTGATTTACCATTGGCCTTGGGTGAACCAGCACTGACACTTGCATATCATAATAACCCTGTATTTCTTTTGGGATTTTGGCTAATTAGCCAAGCACATTTTTGCTTCATTGGCAACAATATATGAACATCCAGAATTAGAGTAGACCACACTAATTCTGATGATAGAACTCTTCCAAATACTTTGGATGCACATATTGGAACTCACTTTTATATACACTATGTACATTAACCAGTCAAGTTACCCCTTGTGGGAGAATAAGTTGCATATGTACTTGGTTTTATACTGCAAACATGTTTGTGTTCTGGGTGTAAATGCCTCTTGTATTGTGTATTTGACCACCATTCATCTGATGCAACACAACACGGTTTTTCCTATTGCAGTAGGCCTGGCTCAGGACACCTGTTGAGTAATATCTGGAACTAGTTGTGTGATGTTTTCTTATTCAAAATTTCAAAGAAAGTCTTTGTGGGTAAGGTTCTGGTATATATGAACACTTGACTGGTGGTTCTCCAAAAATCAGTAAATGAGTTCTGAAAAAAAAACCCTTGTTTGAGGCTCTGAAAAAAAACAAAGGAATCCCATTTCATATGTAACCAAAAGAATCAAAAGAATCAATCATATGATAATTTATATAATGCTGTCAGTTCATTCCTGGTCCTTTCATGAAAAGTGTGGGTCCTTTGAAAATTTGCAAACACTAGAAACCAAATTAGGTTCTTTCTAATCTGAAAAGTTCCAAAACACCAACACCAAAGGTTATTCACAAAAAATCAAGAACCTCACAAACACTGCTTGAAACCACAAAGTTTACCTCACACTTGTGTGTCATAAGCCAAGGCCTACTCCGGGAGGAAAAAGCCATACTCTGCTGCAGTGATGTGCACTAACAACGAGTAGAGGAGGAGGGGTGTGTGCTTGAGATTGGATTCAAGGGAACATCTGTCATGCCTCCGCAATGGGCAGTTCTACTGGATCACACCTTTTAGGACGATATTGCGAATCTCAACAACCCATTGCACACAACTGTTTAGATTGGTTTAGGGTTTAGGGTTTAACTCAAATGGTCAAATAAACGGGCCGGCCCTCTTCGTCTCTCAGACTTTTGTTTTGCTCTGCATGGGGCCACTGGTACCTTACCCGTGTACATACAACTGGAGTCCACTCCTTAGCCAGCGACCTATTGGTCACCGCCTATCTATTCATTCATCTATTAGAGATTCTGTTTAAAATTCATAGCATGAAGTGGATGACACCAATAAGAATCAGTGTTCATTCTCATTTTTGTAAGGAAACGGAAGTGGTCATCCATTCATAATATGATTCTTGTCAAATATGCCTATAAAACTAGAAAGTCAAAAAATTAAGCATCCATCTACATTTCCGGCTACCTATTGAAAACCTAATATGGAAATCTGGAGATTTTTTTTTTATATTTCCAAACCTGCCAAATTTGAGCCCTTCTATACAACAGATCCATGAGCATTTTTTTCAGCAAAATTTCACCACTTTGCTTGAAAATATCCTATACAACTCATTCAAAGGATTTTTGTGAAAAGAGTGTACCAAATCCACTGGATCTTGAGGGATTTTTTTTTTTTTTCCTGAAATTGCCATATTTAGACAATGGTTTCTAGCACGTTGCAAAAAATATACCAAGATTCTTGAAATTGTCTACTTTCCTCTTTGACCTATAGCTAAATTTGGCTAATTCCTCTTGTGAGTGATGTGTGATAGTAAATTAAAAAGATTTCAAGTTGCGAAATTTGAAAATTCACCAAGAAATCATTCAATGAGTACGATGTCAAAGAACAAATATATTTTTTCTAGCAAAAGATCACCAAATTTCCTTTGAATTTTTGGTCCAGCTACTTGTTGATTTCAAGGGAAAAAAAAATCTTTTCACCTAAAATTGATCATGGAAATTGCCACTGCATTTGTAATATGTATTTGTACATTGTGAATCTATGAGGCTTGACCAGTAAGTGAACATTAACTGTTTTAACTCTAAGTTCTGCAATGGCATTAAATGAAAGTATGTTAGAACAGGAATTTAATTAATTTAAGATTAAATGATTAATTTAGGGACTTTACTCAACCTGGTGGGTGGGATGAACTCCACTTGGTGGCCATTAGACTTAACAGATGTGTGCTCATTTTAGAATGCCATTTTAAAACATGTTTCAAAAAATATATTATTGAGCAGACATAAGCAATGTCACTTGGAACAATAGGCAAAACAAATATTAATACAATTTTTTGTGACATAAATATTTGAAGAACATAAAACATTTTAATATGATGGGATTCAACTTTAAATCAAATAAGTACACAATGACAAACTTTTAAACATTTTATAAACCTCATCAAATTGAAGCCAAATTTTTTTAATCACATTTTGGTACTCAATCACCTTGTGGTCAAAAATTAATATTAGATTATCTTATGTTTGGGTGAAAGCATGTTAAAATTTACACAAAAGCTAAATTTATATTTAAATCATTTTTTCAAAATACATGAATTTTTTTTGCAAGTAGTTGTTTTCTTTTTCAAGCATCTCAATATTGATGTGATGAACATTTCAATATAACTTTTTTTGTAAATGGAATTTTTTTCATAGTTAAAATCATCCCTAACTTTTTAAAATATAATTAAATTTTCAGGATATTTCTAGGGTACCTTTTCAAGTCCAAATGATAATATGACATAAATTGTTTTAAGAAGTTAAAAGGAGCTTACTAGAGATGCCCAATATAAAAAGTAAAGGTTTCATTTGAATTGGGATGCTAAAGGAAGGTTGCGAGTTTTTTTAATTGTTTTTTTCTAATTTAAAAGAAGAAAACAGGGATACAAGTATGCACATTTTATCTTGATTGCACATGTTTAAAACTTATCAAACAAACTCTAACATAATTAGAAGATTTAAAATCTATATACCATGATGGAGTATTGCACTTGGTGGGCACCATGTGATTTTTCTTTATGTTAAGCTTAAATATATACATACGTACATAGTACATAGATAAATGTATGTACACAAACATTTCAAAACATAGTACATACATGTTTCTTACCATATCCTATTACATTGCATGTGCAAGACCATGCATAAAAAATACAAATATAATAGTGAAAACAATTAAATGATAAAATGACATTGATAGACCACCAATATTTTATTAAACTCACCAACATCCTTCATAAAATTAACGTTAACTCAATTAGTATAAATAGCAGTAATAGTATCTTGATTTTTGTTAATTATATATTTTTCAAATAGGGAATGAAAAAAAACTAAGATGTTGAAACATTGTTCTGGATTTGCTAAATTACATTTTTATTTGCAATTCTAGCATTCCTTATATAAATTTCGTTCATTAGTGTTTGATCCTTTTTTGATTGAAACCCCCAATTGAACCTTGAACATTATGAAAAATAATTTTGATCGTCCTTGACAACATCCACTACACCAATAAGCATCAAGTTCATTTTATGTTTCATTACATTTTGAATGAAATTAAACAAATTTACCATAGTGAAAATGGCCAAACCCTTAATGAACAAGGACTAGTTATTATGGATAGGTGAATTCATTAATAATTAAATCATTAATAGTAATTTCAGTAATAGTTAAATCATTAATACCTAATTATGAATTTAAATTAGGCACCTAAGAACCTTCATTAAGTTACTTAATCTAAATTAAAAATTTAACCAATTTAAACACTTAACCCACCATCTTCAGGTGCAAGTGTGAAGGTTTGAACCCTTCGCCTCCTCTCACCTCCATGTTTTAGGAACAAATCCCTAACCACTAAGCCTTTATTTAAATGAATGATATTATTTTGTCACTACATATTATTATGCGTGCATTTTTTTTACTTCAGGCTACTTTTGGTTACTTTCTATTATTCTACCATGGGCTATTTTTTACTATTTTATCATAGGTTATTTTTGGGCTTTCTAAGGTCTCTTGTTATTTTAGATTATTATTATTATTATTATTATTATTATTTTGTTTTAAATTATTATACTTTAAATTATTATTGACTATTCTACCATAGGTTAATCCACCCTTTATTATAGGAAATCTTTTAATATATTATTTTACCTTAGGTTATTTTATTATATTCTAGGTTATTTTACATTGTTCTATTTTATGTTATTTTAAATTATTATACATTATGATAAAATGGCTTATAATAACATATAGTAAAATGAATTGGGTAAGAGTTTCCTTGGGTGGCACCATTAGGAACCATTACACCTTGATTTTTGTAACCCATCGAATTTTGAAAAATTATAAGAAACATTTAAATAAATATTTTCAATTTTTTTAATGAGTAAATTTATTAGCTTCCATAGATTTTTAATTTTCAATAATACTAACAATATTTTTATTTTGATGTTTATAATCATTCAATTTAGAAAAAGTTTCAAGAATGTAACGCTGGTTTCTTTCCTTAAACTTTTAAATTAAGATTAAAATTTTGAAACATAATTTGGGAATTATCTTAAGAATTTTTTTCTAAGGTAATTTGGAAGTCATTATATTTTAAGGTTTTTATTAGGAAATTATTGAACAAGTATAATTTAATTACAAATTTCCAAAGTTAAGGTTATCAAGTTATGAAGGGGCCATTTTAATTTTAAAATTTGAAAAAAAAATTCCAAAATAAACTTCAAGCCATATATTAGTGCATGTAATTGATAAACATGAAAAAAAAATATAACTGTGAATACATTTAAAATAAAGGGCCCAAGAAAATGATTTGGTATTTTTTGGTTCCTTTTCATTCCTTAAGGTGGTTCCTAGTGGTACCACCCAAGAATACTTTCACCCAATTTGAATGGCCTAAGGTATAACTTGAAGTAACATATAAGAGTTTAACTTATAAAATTAAAAACTCATAATTAATTAAGGTATAACCTATGAAATTGTAAGGTAGAATAATTTAAGATAATTTAGGGCATAATTTAGAATACCCTAGGGTATAATTCAAAGTAGGGTAAGGTATTTTTAAAACTTATTTATTATAATGATTGTCTTGTTCGTTCAAATTTTGACAATGAAATGGCTTGGAATGGTGAGTCTATCCAAATTCCTATCCAAAGGTAGATGATACTCAACCTTTCAACTTCTTTATTTAGTTGCAAGTTTTGTAATCCCCCCCCCCCCCCCACTAATTAGATTTATTATGTTTTACATAAACTCCAATCTATTTCTAAATCAGCAATTCACCTTGTTATGCACTTGCATCTTGTTGCACATCATAGGTATAGGAAGTCTATGGAGGAAACAAAATGTTGATTGAAGAAGAGGTGAACCACATCCCTAATGCAAAAATCTTTGCAATTTTTTTAATCACAAGCAAATGTTTTTGCCTTGAACACATGTTTAATGAAAAAAATGATGGCAACCAACTTAAACAAATTCATGAGAAGTTCATTGAATTGAATTCTTCAAATGTCTATAACCTAGTTTCAATGTTCAAACCTCATTTGGGTGGAGGTTACATCAACAACATTCTTCAATTGAAATCCACAAGTTGTAACAATTACATCCAAGACTGTTGTTTTCCTAGCCAAATTTTTGGGCAGAAAGTTTTTCTTTCAAGATGTTGATTGATTGGGTAGGCAGTAGAACAAGCCTAGTCGTTTGAATGCATCTCAAAAGAGATGTCCAAAATTCTTGGATTGTGTTTGACCATGTTAAACACGTCGAACATTGGATAATAATGGCTTGTCATGTTTATGATCCAACATATTACAAAATCATGACTATTGCAATTTAAAACATGCAATTTGAAAACACAAAAACACAAAAAATCGTGTGGATGAAACTAAATGCCACAATGTTGAAGCATGGGTTTCATAAACTAAATTCCAATGGATTTATGGCTGACACTGGACAAGACACTTGAACCAATTATAATGTTGTTAAAATTGTTTACGGTTTTAAATATCCAACTGTCAAGATGGTTGACACAGAAGTGAACATGTTAAACTCAATTACTAAATAGGCATACCAAATAGCTTATCAACCTTAAGCTCTAGGATTGATCAACACAAGGCCTTTTACTACCATTACCAAATGCAACAATTTGTTGATGGTGGCTCTTGTTAGGTGTTGTGTGTGAAATTAGAGTTCATAAACTTGGTAATTGGCTAATTTTTTAACATTTTTACAAAACCATTTCATGGCAAATGTGAGTATCTATTCCACTAGTTATAATTAATTTATTATCATTTGGG